>VWZS01005932.1:25429-163007 GCA_013397075.1 Rhabdornis inornatus
TGTTCATCTTCATCCCATCACCTTCATCTTCATCCCACCACCTTCATCGCACCACGCTCATCTTCATCCCATCACCTTCATCCTCACCCCGTTCATCTTCACCCCATCATGCTCATCATCATCACACCACCTTCATCTTCATCCCACCACCTTCATCCCATCATCTTCATCCCACCCTTGGGAAGAGCTGGGATACAGAGGGGCACTGCAAACACCCCACTAATTCCACCACCAGGGCAACATTCTTTGATTTTCCAGCCCCACCCAGGCCCACTTCCCCAGCTCCAAAAGGTTTTAACCCTTCTTTCCCTCTCCAAACCCTCCCTGCTTGGATAAACAGCGCCTCAGCCCCCAATAATCCTTTTTCAACATTTAACAAAATCTTTCTCTCCTTCTTAAGGCTTAAGGAGGAAAAAAAAAAAAAAAAGAAAAAAAAAGGAAAAAAAAGCTTTCCCTATTTAGCAACATTCTTGTGATGTTTATTGGAACGGGCTGAAAGAGCTGAGGTTTGAAAATTAGGATCTGGCAAGGAAACAGTGTCCTCAGGGGCCAGAGAACAAACCTCTCTGGGAGGAAAGTGATGGGACCAGCCTTTAAAGGCTGGAAAATTGCAAACCAATGCGCTCAGCAGTATTTTCCTTTATGCAGTTCTTTTATTCTTAAGATGAAAATTGCTCGGGACAAAGGCATCGGTCTCATACCTGGGCCAGTGTGCTCCTTCCTCTCCTTTTCCCTGTGAAAATGTGTGCTGCTTTGAAGAGCAGCGATGTTCAGCACGAAGCAAATGCCAACGTGACCATTTTTAATGCAAATTGGCTGCCATCTCCTCTGGTGCTGCCTGGGAATGTGTGACAGTGCCTTGGCAGGGCTGTCACTCGGGGAGGAACAGGAAGACAAAGTGCCTGGTTGGGTTTCCAGCCTCTGATCCCACCTGGACACGGCAGCAAAAGCTTTTCCAGCCCTCCCTGCGACTCGCTGCTCCCTCACTCCCAGGTTTTAATGAGTGGGCAAGGCTGGCACTGGTGGCATCACTGTGAGGCTGTTCCCGTGGGCAGGGCTGTCAAAGTGTCCCCTGCACAGGTAGGGGTGGGCAGGGGTGTGCCCTGTTTGGGTAGAGATGGGCAGAAGTGTCCCAGTGTCCCTTTTTTGGGTAAGGGTGGACAGAGGTGTCCCCAGTGTCCCCTTGCACAGTTAGGGATGGGCAGGGGTGTCCCCAGTTTGGGTAAGGGTGAACAGAGGTGTCTCAGTGCCCCTTTCTTGGGTGGGCAGGGGTGTCCCAGTGTCCCTTTTTTGGGTAAGGGTGGACAGAGGTGTCCCTTGCACGGGTAGGGGTGGGCAGAGGTGTCCCCAGTGTCCCTTGTTTGGGTGGGCAGAGGTGTCTCAATGTCTCTTTCTTGGGTAAGGGTGGACAGAGATGTCCCCAGTGCCCCTTTCTTGGCCAGGGATGGACAGAGGTGTCCCCAGTGGCCCATTGCACAGGTAGGGATGGACAGAGATGTCTCCAGTGTCCCTTATTTGGGTAGGGATGGACAAAGGTGTCCCAGTGTCCCTTTCTTGGGTGGGCAGTTATGTCCCAGTGTCCCTTTCTTGGCCAGGGGTGGACAGACGCGTCCCCAGCGTCCCTTGTTTGAGTAGGGTTGGACAGAGGTGTCCCCATTTTGTGTAGGGGTGGACAGAGATGTCCCCAGTGCCACTTGTTTGGGTGGGCAGGGGTGTCCCCAGTGCCCCTTTCTTGGCCAGGGATGGACAGAGATGTCCCCAGTGTCCCCTTGCACAGGCAGGAGCAGGCAAAGGTGTTCCCGGTGTCCCTCGTTTGTGTCGGGACAGGCACGGAGTCACATCCCGCATCCCCAGCCCCGTCCTGCCCAGCCCGCAAAGGGTTAAACCCTCTCTGCTATTCCCGGCGCTGGGAATTGCGCTGGAGCCGCTGGCCTTTCCCAGCCCTTCTTCCCACACTTTCCCCGAGCTCGGCTCCATTGGAGCATCCCCTCCCCGCCCACGGAGCGGGACCGGGAGCCGGAGGTTCCCACAGCCCCCCAGGGCCACCTCCGAGAGCCACAACTCGCCACAGCCCCCTGCTGCCACCCTCCTGTCCCCTCCTGGAGATGGACACCCGCGGGGAGGAGAGTGTCCGTGTGGAATTCCATGGAATTCCATCCTCCCTCTGTGACAGCGGCACGCCCCGGGGGGAGCAGCGCTCTCCTGATCGCTGCCCGGGCACACAAATCGCGGAATATCGGGATTGTAGAATCATGGAATGCGATGGAATCGGTGTTAAATCTCCTCTCAGTCCACCTCATGCCATGGCAGGGACACCTTCCACCACGCCAGGGTGTAACAGTGAAGGTGTTTCCACCACTTAATTAACATTTGTACCACTTAATTAATGGTTTGGAGTCTCTTCTGTCTTCACCAGGATTTAAAAATACACAAAAGAAGCGGATTTGCTCATGTTCAGCCTTGCTTGTTTATTAAATCTTATCAAAAGTACAGAAAGTTCTGCAACACTTCTAGCCACCAGCTAAAAGTGAGCAAAATGCAGATGGAGCTGCTGCAAGGTCTCTTAAAGCTAAACAGTCCAATAGAGAATTAACATCTTTATTATTTTTTGCTTTTAACCCAATAACCAAATTCCTGTGACCTGCAGTGCAGCACTGATTGTCCAACCAAAAACTGCTGCCTGAAATCATGAAGAAGAAGAAGGAAGAACACCGAAAAGAGACACCACCCAAAATCCTCCATGCTGTCCCATACCTGTTACTGTATTATAAAAATCCCAAATTTCAAACCCTTCACCATGTGAAATCACACACTTTTATTTAACTACACACCTGTGATTTTAACTCCATCACTCCATTTTGGAAGCCTTCTCCAAGGCCTCAGGTCAAAGCAGTGTTCTCCAGGGGTTCAGTGCCAGAAAGCACAGAAAGCTCGAAAATCCCAAAGATTTCTGGGATCCAACACCAGGGTGCTCCAAGCCCCAATGTCCAGCCTGGCCTGGGACACTGCCAGGGATGGAGAGGCCACGGCTGCTGTGGGCACGCTGTGCCAGTGTCACAGCTGGCCACTGTGCCCATAAAGACTCCTGGATGCCAGTCCTGGCCTGCACATCACCCCTCCCGTGGGTGACACCACCCCTACAGGAGCTGGAGGAGCCCAGCAGCTCCTGCCCAGATTTTGGGGCTCCAGTCCTTCTCCAGGCTTGCACCCTCCTGCTGCCTGGGGGTGACTCCTGTGCCACAGAAATGCCATCCTGGCTGCAGCTGCACCGGGAACACCGGGCAGGAGGGTTCAGCCACTGATGGTTCACCACTCCCAAAGCTTGGGAGGATTAATTAACTCTTTAATTAGCCGTGTCTGGGCAGCACGAGCGCTGCGGCAGGCGTGGAGGAAAGGGCATTTTACACCTGGTCTTTGCTGTGGGAACAGCATTCCCAAAGCAGGAGAGAAAAGAGCCTGGGAACAGCATCCACTGGTGTCCCCAACCAGGAGAGAGTCCTGCCTGTGGCATGGGGTGACCTCCCCTCAGACCAGGCTCATTTTCCCACCTGAGGAAGGCAGGAGATCTGCAGGAACCATCCCTGCTGCCCAGGAAGGCCACGGGAAGCGGCTGGGAGAGCACAGCAGGGCGGGGAGCAGCCGAGCTGGAATCCCACACCCTTGGCTATTTAATGCTGGCTTATTGCAGCCCTCAATTCTCCCTCTCCCTGCAAGACAAATGTGCTCGGTGAGCTCACCCCGCGCTGCTGCAGCCAGCGGGGAGTTTTGCTGGGGGGCAGGATAAGATTGTGCAGATTTAATAACTCCATTCATCACCGGCGAGCGGCGCCTTGTAAATGGCTCGGCAAGTTTGGCAGCTCGGGTGCCACCAATCTCCCTGACAGGCAATACCAGGGTGCCCTGGAGCCCCGGGGCAGCGGAGGCAGAGCTAGGGGCACTGTGCCAGCAGGGCACTGCTGCTCCATGGGGACAGGATGGAGGGGAAGGCTCTCCCTGCCTGGGGAATCCCGGGAAAACGCTCAGAGCAGTGGGAGAACAAGGCTGGAGGGGCTCATTCCCCAGGAAGGAGCACCCACAGCTCCCATGGGACTCATCCTCAACTTCCCACAGGTTCTGGGAGCTAAAGATCACAAAATCACAGCAATCTTGGGCTCGGAAAGACATTAAATATCCCATCCCACCCCTGCCAGTGCAGGGACATCTCCCACTACCCCAGGCTGATCCAAACCCTGTCCAACCTGGCCTTGGGCACTGCCAGGGATCCAGGGGCAGCCACAGCTGCTCTGGGAAATCCATTCCACCCTGCCAGGGAACAATTCCTGCCCAATATCCCGTCCAGCCCTGCCCTCTGGCAGTGAGAAGCCATTCCCTGTGTCCTGTCCCTCCATCCCATGTAAATTCTCTCTCCATCTTCCTTGTAGTGTTCCATCAGGTATTTGGACCCTGTGGATGTGTTGCCTACGGAAAACCTGGATCAGCAGGGATTTGGTGCTTTCCCAGCTCACTCACACACACAAACACAAACACAGCAGTGCTCGGTGCATCCCTCCTGTTCCCTCCTGACTCACAGAAACATCTCCCATCAGCCAAACTCTCCAAGGAATATGGATATTTTTAAAGGAAAAGGTGCTCCAGCTGCATCCCACATTCCTCCCAACCCCTGGGAAGTGCAATCCTGCTGCTGACACGTGCCTTGGATTCAGGAGCTTTATTAACCCAAATATTATTTATTATTCCCTGTCCTAATTCCCCCTGCTGATTCCCATTCCCACCCCACAACCTCCTGTGCATCCCACCCTGAAAATTCCAGGTTTGCTGAGACACCAGCGAGGGACAAAACACCCATGGGCTGGGGAGATTGTCCATTCCCAACTCAATTTTTTGGCCTCCATCCATTTTTAGGGTTTTTGATTCCTTTTCCCAATTTTTAATTACCAAGTTGGTACAGAAGGAATATTGAACCCCCCTGGTTTTGCTCCTATCTGGGTTTTTCATTAGAAGCCTGGCATCTGTGGAAGAAAATCCAAGAAAGACTTTGTCTTTCCTGACACAAAACAGCTTTCTCAGAGCTTAATAGAAATTTGAGTGAGGCTCTTGCTGCCGAGGATGCAAAAAAAATTGATTTTGTGTGTTCAAATTCACGCCTTTTTTTTTTTTTGCAAAATATTTTCTGAGGGTGAAATTTCCCGTGCTTGCTTTCAGCAGAGTTTGCAGGAACGTGTTGAGCTGCTTCTCCGTAAAACAGTGATTACCAATGTTCATTTCCAGGATTAAAATAAAAACAACAAACAAATGATTCTTGTCATTCCACAAAGAATTAGGGAATTGTCACAGCTTCCTACACACACACACAGAGTGTGAGGATTTCTCCACAAAATCCTTGGCACACCTAGGCTGGGCTAAAGGCAAAATAAATAAATAAGTGTATGACACAAATAATTATCAAAATGCCTGGGAGCAGCCCATATTTCAGCAGAGTAATGAAGGCAGGTACTCATTGTGCTCTGTCTAACCAAACAACTCACTTTTAGTATTCCTGCAGAGCTTTCTTCCAGGTAAGCATTATATTTACTTCCAGAATGCTGGGGAGGCACTATATTTGCTTCTATATTCCCCCTGCTTTTTATATTTTAGGGGAATGGCTTTCCAGGTGTATTAAATATGGGGATGGAGGAGCATTATTTGGAATATTCGAGGTTTTCTCATGCTGGCAGCACAGGGTGAAGGTCTCCTGCCCAAGGGAGGAAAATCTGACTGAAATCCAAGGGTTGGGATCAGCTCCTCCACCTGAACGTGTGGGGAGAGTCAGAGGGGGAAGGAATTGGGTGAGTTCTTACAAACACTGAGAGGTCTCAGAATCCCAGAGTGGATGAAGGTCCACAGGAGCTCACCTGATGCCACCTCCCTGCTCCATCCCAGAGCTCAGGGCACAGGAATATCTGGAATATCCCCAGGGAGGGACACTGCCCAGCCTCTCTGCACACTCTGCTCAGGGCTGGCCACTGCCCAGGGCACAAGTTCTGCCTCCTGGGCAGGGGCAATTCCTGGGATCAGCCCCTGCCCCTTCCTCTGGTGCCACTGCTGGGACCTGGAGCAGAGCCTGGGACTGCTCTGACCCTCCCTGCACACAGGGACACACAGGGACACACAGGGAACCCAGGGGACACCCAGGGACACCCAGGGCTGAAGCCCCTCTCAGCTGGGGCTCCTCTCCAGCCTGAGCCCCCCCAGCTCCCTCAGCCTTTCCTGGGCACAGGGATGCTCCAGCCCTTGCTCAGCTCCAGGAGCTGCTGTCCCTGCTGTGCTGAGGATCCAGAGCTGGGCACAGCACCCAGAGGTGTCCCCAGGGCTGGGCACAGCACCCAGAGGTGTCCCCAGAGCTGGGAACAGGGGCAGGATCACCCCTGCCCTGCTGGAAAAGCACCCCAGGATCCCTCTGGCCTCCCCGGCCAGAATTTATTATTCCTGCCATTTTCCTTGCCCGGAATGGGAGGGAGCCACTCATCTTATGATCCTTCTGAGTAAAACCTTCCATGCCTGGAAGTGCTGGATATCCTTCTCAATCCCAGCTGGATTGGGAGTCAAAATGTCCTGGACAAAGGTTCAGGGAAGAAATCTCCTGAGACTGAAGGTGACCAGATGAAGGGGAGCAGTGTAAGGACACAGCACAGGCAGATGGGGCTGGTCTGGACTGGGCAGACTGGGAGGAAGAGCTCCAGAGCAGGCAGAGCAGGAGCTGAGCTCTGGGAAATCCGTATGGGAATGGCCACAGGGACAGCACATAACAGCAGCTCCAGAAATGATGGAGAACACCATAAAAACAGAACACGAGCCTAAAACCCCCATCCTGTGAGCATCCCTGGAAACCAGCAATGCACAGCAGGACACGGGGTCATCAGAGCAAAATTCAAGGACTTTTGGCAGAGAAACTTCATTTTTGAGAAAATTGTTATTGCTGCACGGAGCATCCTGTGTGCATTTGTTGTTTGGAAAATGAGCCCTTTCCCAGGGGCTCTGCTCCTGCTGGCAGCAGCATTCTCATCCCTGTCCTGGAGCCCTGGAGCACCCCGTGAGCATGGGGACAAAAGGAGGAGTCTGAGGGGGTGTGATCCCCAGGGCCAGCCTGGGGACGACTCCATTGACAGAATCACAGGATACAGGGTCACAAAGAATCACACAGAGTCACAAAATCACACAATCACGGGATCACACACAATCACACAGTCACAGGATCATGAAATCACACAATCACAGAATCACAAAACTCACAGAATCACAAAATCACACAATCACACACAATCAATCACACACAATGACAGGATCACAAAATCACAAAATCACACACAATCACAGAATCACAGAATTCACAGAATCACAGAAAATCACACAATCACAGAATCACAAAATTCACAGAATCACAGAAAATCACACAATCACAGAATCCCAAATTCACAGAATCACAAAATCACAAAATCTCACACAATCACACAGTCACAGGATCACACAATCACACACAATCACACAATGACACACAATCACAGAATCACAGAATCATAGCATCAAACAATCACAGGATCACACACAATCACACAGTCACAGGATCACGAAATCACACAATCACAGAATCCCAAATTCACAGAATCACAGAATCATAGCATCAAACAATCACAGGATCACACACAATCACACAGTCACAGGATCACGAAATCACACAATCACAGAATCCCAAATTCACAGAATCACAGAATCATAGCATCAAACAATCACAGGATCACACACAATCACACAGTCACAGAATCACACAATCACACAATCACCAGGCTGGAAAAGACTTCCAAAATCATTAAGTCCAACCCAGTCCAACACCTCAACTAACACATGGCACCAAGTGCCGCATCCAGACATTTTTAAAATGCATCCAGGGATGGTGACTCCATCACGTCCCCAGCAAAGCATCCCAATACTCTGTTATTCTTTCCATAAAAAACTTCTTCCATTCATCCTTCGCAATTATTTTTCCTCTCTTCTCTTCCAGTGCAGCTTCACTGGAGGTGTGCATGAGGAGACAGAGCAGGTAAACACCTCACATGGAGATCTGGGCCTCCTCAGCAGCAGGGACAAGCCCTTTTTCCTAAAAAATCCTAAAAAAAAATTCTAAAAAAATTCCAAAAAAAGCAGGAATGAGCTGGCAAACAGCCTCTGGTGGGAGGGTGCAAACGGGAGAA
Source organism: Rhabdornis inornatus (assembly GCA_013397075.1). Classification (NCBI taxonomy): domain Eukaryota; kingdom Metazoa; phylum Chordata; class Aves; order Passeriformes; family Rhabdornithidae; genus Rhabdornis; species Rhabdornis inornatus. The sequence goes on from VWZS01005932.1 coordinate 33,655, forward strand.
GCTGTGCTGATGCTCTCTGCCAGTGACCCAATGAAGCAGGAGAAGCCTGAGCGAGGCTGTGGAACAGACATTTACATAATGTTTGTCTGCAGCTCGGGCTGTTCCGCTGGGATGGCTCCGCAGGAAGGACAGCCTGTCCTCCCGGAGGTGGCACTGAAAAATGTTCTTCCCTCCCAGGCTGAGGGACAGCATTTGGATTCCTTGTTGGCAGGGAAATCGGCAGCCTGGGGAGGCAGAAGCCAGAGGGAAGCACCCAGCCCCTTCCCAGGCACATTCCAACCTGGAATAAGTGGGATCATTGTGCCAGGGGACGAGTGGCACCAGTCAGGGTGGCCACCAGCTCAGGGAGGTAAATGGGGACAGGTATCTTGGAGGATGAAATGGGTATTTCCAAACTATCCCAGTTTGGAAAGGTGTTTTCCAGTGGGAGCAAGGAGACAGGCAGGAGGTGTCAGGGAATTCCACCTGCAAAGCTGTGGAAGGTGCTTACAGCTGGTCTGGGAGCCAGAGAAATTTAATTTAACTGATAAAGTTTACTTCTGAAAGAAATTTTACCAAGGCCGTTAGTATGAAGACCAAAAAAAAACAAAAAAAAACAAAAAAAAAAGAAGAAAAAAAACTTGCCGCTAAAAAAAAAATTTAAAAAATTTTTGTAAAAACCAGTGGTAGAAACTGCTTTACACCAATGAACATTATGTTTATCTATTGGAACCAATGAATAAAGTGTAAACTTTTTAAAGTGTATAAAAAGCAACATGCTGCTATAATAAACAAATATTAACCTTCACAAATGTAGTGTGTCCTTTTGAGAGTCACATCCACCCCCACAGTGACACAAAGCTTGCACAGGGCACCAAGGATGCCCAACCCTGGCACAACATTGGTTTTGTAGGAAATGATCTTTTGATCCAGTTTTACTTAATAAAACTTGGAGAGAAGCGGCCAGAATGTCTCAGTTTGATTGAGGAGTGTAAGAGAGGGAGTTAATTACTCACTGCAACCTGAGGCTGAAAAACCAGCCAGAAATGAGGGTTTGAAAAGCTGCTCTCGGCAGCAAAGCGTGGGAAAAGCCACAGGGATGGCAGCAGCCCCATCCTTGGGAATGGGACACGTCCATCCCTGAGCTCCACGGGGCTGGAGCCGTGCCCAGACCCCTCTCCCATCTCCTGGGGGGCTCACATGGACAAAATCCAGCTTCCCCATGGACTGGAGCAGGAGAAATCCAGGAGCTGAGAGAGGACACCAAAATGGACTCTGATTTTAATTTTTCAAAGGCTTCTATACTTAGAAGTCTCTTGTTGGCCCTCAAAGTGGACCTGTTACTCTCTGCTCTTCAGATGATTTATTAATTACAGGCAGAGTTACGGCAGAGCTGCAGCTCCCCCAGTCCTGGTGATTTGTGTGAGACTGGGAAAGAAAAAAAAAAAACTTCTCCCTCTGCAGAAATAAACCCCACATGCCCAGGAAAAAAATACAAAAAACCAAAAAAGAAAAAAGGAATGTCATCCTCAAAAACTACACCCAAACACACACAAATATCTATTAATATATATTCATATATATATGTGTTTATATATAGCTCTTGGTGATGTGTCTCATGCTTCAGGACTGAAGTTATTTTTGTGTTTTTCATAAATGACCATGGAAGAGCATTTCAAATGAAGCTCAAAGAATAACATCCTTTTGTTCCCAGGAACAGATACAGCCAGAATGGACTTGGCTGAGAAATAAAATCAGGCTTTGAAAGGAGGAGACACAGCAAAGTTACCTGAATTGCTGCAGACTCAGAACTTCTCCCTGTCACTGCATGAGAGATTTCTCGAGTTTGGAGAAAGCTCTGGGCTCCCATCTTAGGAGGGACACAAAGAACAATATAAAGTCTCCTCCAAATTCCCAAAAGAGGAATTTGATGCTCTTTTGGAAGTGGTTAAATGCTGGGAAGGCCTCTGGAGATGTGTTAATTATGGACAACCCAATTCTGGCCTCATGGATGCTCGGCCATGGAAGATATTTCAGTTACAGCAAGGCAGACACATCAGAATTCCAATCAATAAGTGGATCCTTTATTATACCTAAAGAGAGAGCCAGGATTGGAGGGAAAAGATCATATTGGTTTGTCCTGGATAAATCAAACAGCAGAGCTCCACTTTATTTCTGCAGGAGAGAAGTTTCAGAGAATCCCAGAACGGTTTGGGGTGGAAGGGACCTTAAAGCTCATCCAGTGCCACCCCTGCCATGGCAGGGACACCTTCCACTGTCCCAGGCTGCTCCAAGCTCCATTCAGCCTGGCCTTGGGCACTGCCAGGGATCCAGGGACAGCCACAGCTGCTCTGGGCACCCTGTGCCAGCCCTGCCCACCCTGCCAGGGAACAATTCCTGCCCAAAATCCCATCCAGCCGTGCCATTCCCTGTGTCCTGTCCCTCCATCCCCTGTAAATCATCTCTCTCCATGTTTCCTGCAGCTCCTTCAAGGCCACCCTGAGCTCACCCCAAAGCTTCTCCTGTGCAGGTGAACAATCCCAGCTGTGCCAGCCTTTCCTCCCAGCAGAGCTGCTCCATCCTCTGCTCATCCTGGAGCCTCCTCCATGGCCCCAGCAGTGGGATGAACACAGGGATTGTGGTCAGGACAAGCATTTAGGATGCTCTTGGTGTGAACATGAGCATCAAACGGGCTGGAGAAAGAAAAAAGTTGGGATATGGAATTTTTTGGGGTGGTTGTCCTGCATTATTAACCCCCAGTGGGGTCTGTTCCCCCTGACACCCCTTCCCTGCTCCACATGGGGCCCCTCTGCACATCCCTGGGCTCAGGACCTGCTGCTCCAGCTCCATCTGGAGAAACCACTGCAGATAATGCATCTTGATTTGTTTTGGAGGAATCAGATTTAAATTCCCCCAGAAATTCAATGAAACTCCTCTGTAATAGACAGCACAAAGCCCACGAGCCCACGCGCCTCCGGAGCAGAACATCCATCTTCACAATTCAGGTAATTCCAAACTCAGAGGAAGTTTTTGGGAGAGGAGGCCTGGGTTAGAGCCAGGTCTTGAACCAACAAGGACTCAGCCTGACCTGTAGCTCCTAAATCAGGCTTTAGAAAATACAGGATTTAGAAAATCCTCACCTGAGAAAGCTGCAGAATCCAAAAGGTTTCAGTGTGAGAGACAAAGTTAGGATGTGAAATTCCTGTTCAAGAACATCAGCAGGAGGAGGACCAAATAAAAGCTGTCACTGTTATTTTTCTTGTTGTCATGATATGGTTACAAGTGAAAGGAGAATGGGTTTTTTTGCATCAGAGGATATAATACAGTCTGGAGGTGTTGGGGAAGAAAGGGAAAGGAATCAGCAGGAGAGGAGGAGGGGAAGGTGAGGGGAAAGTTACATAAAACTGCAAAGATGAAGCCATTTTGGGCAAGAAAGTTCTCAGGAAACTGAAAAGCCACCAAGGTGGGAAGGTTTGAGCTGCTGTGCTTGGGGCTGTCCTGGCGTGGGAATCCTCAGAGAGCCACAGGAATCGTGTCCGAATTTCTGACATTCCCAGGGGATGAGGAACAGGATGAATTTCTGTTTTCTACAGAGAACGAGGAAAAGGATGAATTTCTGATTTCTTTCAGGGGATGAGGAAGAGGATGAATTTCTATTTCCTACAGAGAATGAGGAAGACGATGAATTTCTGATTTCCTTCAGGGTGTGAGGAAGAGGATGAATTTCTGCCTTCTCACAGGGATGAAGAGAAAGAATTTCTATTTCCTACAGGGATGAGGAAGAGGATGAATTTCTGACTTCCTACCGAGAATGGGGGAGAGGATGAATTTCTCCTACAGCGTCTCCAATGCAGCCCCAAAGCCAAAGGGAAAGGGGAGGGCTCCCTTCCCTCTGGGAGAAAATTTCTTGCTGATTCCATCCCCAGTGCCAGCTGGAACATGGGACAGATCCTGCTGCCCCTGTGGTGCTCCTCAGCAGGAATTCCTGCTCTGGGGACACCAGGCCATGGGACAAGTGTCCCTCTCAGGCAGGACAGGGATGCTCAGCCAGGGCCTGGCATTAAGGCAGCAGCAGAGATAAAAACCCGAGTAAAACCACAAAAGTGCAGAGCGTGGCTGAGCCGTGGGGCAGAAGGGAAAAGCACCACACAAGAAATTGATTCCATTAAAAAGTAATCTCAAATTTAATAAAAGTTATGATTTGATTACAGCCGTAGAACCGCAGGGCAGGGGAGGGAGAGCAGGGAGAGCTGGGGGGAGGCACCAGCGAGGGGAGAGCAGCTCTGAAAGGCTCTCCCAGCCTGCCTGGGCACGCTGGCTACTGCCTGGCTACCTCCTGGCTACCTCCTGGCTACCTCCTGGCTACCTCCTGTCCTGTCCTGAGCACCTCTCCAGCCCCTCCATGCCCGGCATTCCTCTGTCCCCACTTTGGGGTCAGGCTCAGGGGGGCACAGCAGCGGGGGAGGATGGAGAGCATCACGAGGGAGCTCCTCCAAATAACGCCAGCGTTTATGAAATCCATGTCTCAACGTGCCAGCACGGATGCAGGGAAGTCCTCCATCATGCCAGGGAACGCTGCTGCTTTTCTGAACGCTGCTGGCACGGGCAGAGCCACTGCTCTGCTCCAGCCTGGCTCCTCCAGCAGCCCCACATCCCTCCAAAAGTAAGCCCCACATCCTCTAAGGGTGAGCCCACATCCCTCCAAAAGTGAGCCCCACATCCTCTAAGGGTGAGCCCCACATCCTCTAAGGGTGAGCCCACATCCCTCCAAAAGTGAGCCCCACATCCTCTAAGGGTGACCCCACATCCTCTAAGGGTGATCCCCACACCCCCCTAAGAGTGAGCCCCACATCCCCCCAAGGATGAGCCCCACATCCTCTAAGGGTGATCCCCACATCTTCTAAGGGTGACCCCACATCCCCCCAAGGATGAGCCCCACATCCCTCCAAAAGTGAGCCCTACATCCTCTAAAGGTGACCCCACATCCCCCTAAAGGTGACCCCACATCCTCTAAGGGTGAGCCCCACATCCCCCTAGGGGTGAGCCCCACATCCCCCTAAGGATGAGCCCCACATCCCCCTAGGGGTGAGCCCCACATCCCCCTAGGGGTGAGCCCCACATCCCCCTAGGTGTGAGCCCCACATCCCCCTAGGGGTGAGCCCCAGCTCCCCTATGAGTGCTGGGACTGCAGCAGGCTCAGGGCTCGGGGCAGGACAGACCCCAGGGGGATCTGCCCACCCCAGGGGCAGCAGATGCTGAGCTCAGCCCTGGTGGAGCCCAAATGCTGGAGGAGCTGCCAAGGCTTCAGTGAGAGCTGTGACAGCTCTGCAGCCTCTGAAAGATCTCCTTGCATTGTGCAGGAGCATCCCCTTCCTCCACTGGGGACAGAATTCCTGGTGGTCTTCATCATTCCCTGTAGGAAGTCAGAAATTCTTCCTCTTCCTCACTCCTTGTAGGAAATAGAAATTTATTCTCTTCATTCCTGTAGGGAGTCAGAAATTCTTCCTCTTCCTCATCCCTGTAGGAAATAGAAATTCATTCTCTTCATCATCCCAGCAGGAAATAGAAATTCATTCTCTTCATCATCCCCTGTAGGAAATAGAAATTAATTCTCCTCATTCCTGGAGGAAATAGAAATTCTTCCTCATCCCCTGTAGGAAACAAGAAATTAATTCTCTTCCTCATCCCTGTAGGAAATAGAAATTCTTTCTCTTCATCCCTGTGAGAAGGCAGAAATTCATCCTCTTCCTCACACCCTGAAGGAAATCAGAAATTCATCGTCTTCCTCATTCTCTGTAGGAAATAGAAATGCATCCTCTTCCTCATTTCCTGTAAGAAATAGAAATTCATTCTCTTCATTATTCCTGTAGGAAGTAAAAAATTCATCTTCTTCCTTGTTCCCTGTAGGAAATAGAAATTCATCCTCTTCATCATTCCCTGTAGGAAACAGAAATATATTCCTTTAAATATTCCTTTAAATGCAGGTGACAGGCAACATCTGTGAGTGCAGACACCTCTGGAAAGGAGGGAAGAGAAATTAATTAATCCAGCCCCAATTATCTGGGCTTTACCCTTTAAGCTGAGCTATTACATTATTTGAAAGTCTAGTTAGGGAAGTAAAGAACAAAAGAAGAAAACAGCCAAGTGTTAGGACTCAAAGAAATCTGATAATAGGAATTAAAAGGGATCTAATGCTGGTGTAAAGCCCGCTGCTAAATGGGAATGATAAAATTGATGGCAGTGCTGCTGAAAAGTTAAATATGTTCCAAAAATATTTCTGCTTAGTAATTAAAAGAAGCCAAAAGGATGGAATATTGCAAGTTTAAGGAGCTAAGGAGTTATTTTTCATTCTAAACTGTAGCTGTGGTAGTTATTAAATTGTATTATTGAGGCAAATGCATTTAAATTAGAGATGCTGTGCGCTGGGCTTCGGAGAAACTCCTGGGGAACTTGGGGTTTAATGACACATCCTGTGAAAATGTGGAATATTGGGAAAGCTTCAGTGAGAAGGGAACACTGGGCTGAAACAAAGACCAGAACGACATTGCTGAAGTGATTTTGCTCCACGCTGTTCCTCCATAAAATAGCAGGACAGCTGCTAGAAAGATAGAGCTGATAATTAATTGAGAACATTATTAGAGCAGTTTATTAGGGCCACTCAGCAGGATTTTCTGAGCGTTTCTGGTGAATTATTGAGGATCAGGCAGGATAACCCTGGGAGGGACTTCCCTGGATCCCACACAGAGCTGGAGGATGGACAACAGCAACCCTGACACAGGAATTAAATCCAGGGGTTCAGAGGAACATCCTGGAGCTTCACAAGCCACAGATAATCCTCCAAGGTGCTTTAAAGATCTTAATTCCAAGCCTAAAATATCAAAGGCTTCAAAAACAAGGAGAGGGAGATTGTGGATGTGTGGCTGCTGTGAGCTCCTGCAACAGGAGGGGCTTGGCCCAATAAAAACCTCCAGGAGGCCTTTGAGAGAGCAATTCCATGCCACAAAGAAGGTGGGAAACAGAAAGGCATCCCTGTGATCCTTGATTTAAGGAAAATCTTCTTCTTGATCCCAAACCTGGTGATCAGGTCAAGATGCATCTTCCCAAACCAAATCTGCCTTTTCCTGCAGCTGCTTGTTGGGATTCCAGAAGGAAAAAAACCAACCCCAAACCCCAGTTTATACATCCAGTGGCAGAAATAGGAATTATTCCTGAGCCCTCAGAATTATACAGAGCCTGCTATGGAATAATAAATCCATGTCCTTGTGTCCCCTTTAGATAGACCTAGATGTCCCCTCAAGCCATCATATCCAATCCAGACATCCAGAGGAACACCCAGGAGCCTCAAAAGCCACAGATAATCCTGCAGGGTACTTTAAAGCTCTTAATTCCAACTCAAAAATACCAAATTCTACAAACCCCAGTGAGTCAGAGGAAGGAAGGAGAGCCTGTGAATGTGTCACTGCAGCAGGAGGGTATCAGCCCAGCCACAGCATCCAGGTGACAATTGCTCACTGTTTCCTGTCTGGAGGAGGAGAAGGGCTGGAATGGGATGCCCTGAGGTGTCTGGAGTGAGGTGTCATGGATCTGGGGGCTGCCTGTCCTGGGGAAGAGCTGGGCAGCTCTGCCAGCCCCACCCTGAGAGGGAGCTGGGCTGACTCAGATGGAGCCAGGGCAGATTTCAGCAGGAAACCAGAAACAGGGACTTGAAAAGCTCCGTGCTCTGTGCTGGCAGAGGAGCAGCTGCTCCCTCCTCCTGTTCTCCTTCCCTCCCTGATCTGCTGCTCTCAGGGTGCTCTGACTCAGCCTGGGAGGGGAAAAGTGGAGCTCCAGCACTTTAATCACAGAATCCTGAGCTGGAACGGATCCACAAGGATCACGATCCTGCTCCTGATCATGCCTTGAGTTTTAGCTTTTATATTTTTCACACTCTCTACTGCTTGGTTGGACAATTAACCCCAATGTGTAGATGAACCAAAACTTATAAAAGTGTAAAACTCGTGACCAGGATCCATCTGGGATTGGATTTGGGTGCAGCCCCAGCCAGACTCTTGCACTGCCCAAGATGAATCCTTTTATTAAATACCAGTTTTATTCCTTTTGTCCTGTTTAGTCTCTGTTCCAGGTCAGCCTTTTGGCATCATGGCAGCTGCTCTTGAGAGAGCTCCCAATTCTCCCCCTCATCTTTTTTAAAAAATGTGTTGTTTTTCTCGGATACATGAGGCACAGGAGTTCTCAGCTCTGTGCAGTGGCTCCTTACGGGGTTTTTAAGGAAATCCTCATCCAGATTTGCACCTTCTCCTCCTGCTCGGAGCTGAGTCACTGGAGCTGCAAACTGTGGTCAGCACAGACATTTGTGTCTGTGATTCTGTTTTTATCTGTGAAGCTGATGCCTGGTTTAGAGTTGGGGATGGCACTCTTTGAGTAAAGACCATGATAATTGGGAATTCTGGCATTACCTGAGCCCTGGCAGAGCTCAGAGATGAGCAGGACAGAGAGCTCTCAGCCCATGGATGTGTCTGGTCCAGGAACTGAGCTCCATGTTCCTGCTGGAACAGAATTAGGTTAGGCCTAAGAATGTCCTCAGAAAATCACAGGAATTTTCTAGAGATGGAACAGCCCCTGCAGGATCACTCCGTGTTGATGGCTCCAGAGAGATCTGGAGCAGCTCTGCTGGGAGGAAAGGCTGGCACAGCTGGGATTGTTCACCTGCACAGGAGAAGCTTTGGGGTGAGCTCAGGGTGGCCTTGAAGGAGCTGCAGGAAACATGGAGAGAGATGATTTACAGGGGATGGAGGGACAGGACACAGGGAATGGCACGGCTGGATGGGATTTTGGGCAGGAATTGTTCCCTGGCAGGGTGGGCAGGGCTGGCACAGGGTGCCCAGAGCAGCTGGGGCTGCCCCTGGATCCCTGGCAGTGCCCAAGGCCAGGCTGGACATTGGGATTGGAGCAGCCTGGGACAGTGGGAGGTGTCCCTGCCATGGCAGGGGTGGGATAAGATCAGCTTTAAAGTCCCTTCCACCCCAAACCCTTCTGAGATTCCATGATTTTTCTTGATTCCCTATGGATTTATTTGCAGCCCATCCAGCTGTAAACTGGAGCAGCTCCTCCCCACGCCACAACCCCTTTATCCCACGTGTCCCACAGAAGTTTTTGGACTCCCATTTCCCATCACTCCTCTTCTCCTCACCTCTCTCAGGAAATAAATATTATGGGTTGCAGGACTGGGGCCTCTCAGGACAGGCTGAGGAGTTCAAATTCAGAAGTGCAGGAGCTTCAAGCTGAAAACACCTTTAGCAAGTGACAATTAAACCTTGTCCCCAATGTCCCCAAATGCAGAGAGGAGGAGGGGCTGAGATGGTGAAGGATCAGGGTACCAGGACATCTCATCTCAGTCCTGAATTCTGCATGTTGTGAGCAGAAATCCCACACTTCACTAATACTGAGCTGCTTCCAGAGGCTGTGGGATTGGGAGGGAACGTTTTCCTGGCCTTGCTTCCTCATCCCAGCAGTTTTTGTGCCCAGATGGAGCTGCCCTGGCTGTCAGGACACGGAGTTTACCCACCCACCCCTGTTTGTGCAGTGCTCTACGCAGGAGAAGGCTTTTTATTACAAATAATGCCCTTTTATTTTATTATTTATTTATTATTTATTTTTATTTCCAAAAAAAAAAGGCTTTTTATTCCAAACGTGCTGCCAGGCTCTTTGGAGGGGGTGGAACATGAGTTTCTCTCCCTATTTTCCAGTATCTTTGGAGTCCTGGGGAAATGTGATGTTTTATCAGGCCCTGATTTTTGCTGCAGAAGCAAAATCCTGGCTGCCACTCACTTCTGTGCAGGGCTGTCACAACACTGCTTTGGACCTGACTTTTTTTTATTCATTATTGATCATGGGAAATTGTTTCGAGAAGAGGGATGTAATTTATTTATCACCCAGGCTTCCAGTGGAATGTGATTTGTGCTGGAGTCCTGTTCCCTGAATTGTGCTCTGGCAAATATGATAAGGCTGGGGAAGTAGGACAGCTTTGATGCTGAGGAGTCACTGTCTTGGTTTGAAAGGCAGGGGTCTGCCAAGAAAGGCAGGAGCCTCTTTTTTTGAAATGGAGAATGTAAACCCCCTCCCTCCAAATTATTGTAATTTTGAAATTAAGGGGCTCTCACTCAAAGATATGGGAATGGGAATAACAGTTCTTTACTAGGAAAATTAAAATAGAAATACAGAATTACAGAGAACAAACCCAAAACACTGCCAGGGTCAGAATCCAAGCTGCCCCCCGTCAGTCAGGCAGGGTGTTGGTGCAGTCCCATTCCATGGTGGCTGCATCCTCCTGCAGTGACAGATGTGCTTCTGTTGGAGCAGTGCTCCTGGAGAAGGTGCAGTTTTCCTCCAAAGCTCCAGGGATGATGTGCAAGGCTCTGGTTTTCCTCTGGGATCCAGTGGGAAAAGGCTGCTCTGATGTTCCAAATGTCAGATTTGATCCGGGGAGGAAATGCTTGGCTCCTCCCCCTGGCTGGAGCATCTCCCAATGGGATGATGGAATTTGATCAGCCATGCCCTGGGACTCCATGGCCCATGAACAGGAGATATCTCCTGGAGGGAGGATGGGCTGTGGGAAAGATAAAGAACACTGCCCCAGCTGTTGAACAGCTGGAACATGAACAGCAGATATCTCCACAGGGATCAGGATCACTGCCACAGCTGGTTTAACAGCTGGGGACAGAATTCACACTTTGGGCACATCCTGTATTGCAACCCAAGACAGTCACTCTTAACATCCCAAACTCTGCTGGGAAAGGGCTGCATCCTCCCTTCCCTGTCTCATTCCTGCTGTGCCAGAGGCTCCTCTGGAAATCTCCACTCCCCCTCCACCCCTGGTGGCAACAGGGAGAGCCTGGAGCACCCCAAACCCTCTCTTATCACATCCCATCAACATTATCACCCCTGAGAAGCTCATGGGAAGTGTTTTAGGCAGAATAAACTTTTTTTTTTTAATTGCAGGAAGTGAACGAACAGAATGATCTTTGTCATAAAGGTTATTTGCTAGCCAATAAATAGATATTTTTAAGGGCAGAGTCTGGTGTTATTCCATCTGTCGGAGCTATCCCTGACTTTAGGATTCAGTATTTTTATATGGCACTGTGTTTATCCTCTCCGTGAAGTGAGGGTTGAAGGGAAATATGGGATTTGAGTACCCCCAGCTGAGCAATATTCACTGGCATCCACTGCTTTGAGGCATCCACAGGAGCCAATTCCATCCACAGCTGATGTGAGGAAGGGGGAAAATCCTAGAAGTGCTCTTATAATCTGTAATAATCTCAGCCTGGCATTGATCCTTGCACTTTTTTTTTTTTACCCAGGGCAATGCCATCCTTTCATTTCCTCTGTTCTCCCTTCACTCATGATTTACTTTTTTCCCCCTATAAAAGTCTGGAGCGTCCTCCTGCACTCCTGCTGCTGTTGTCCCCAGGATTTTAGTGGGAACATTTGAAAAATAAATACCAGCCAAGGAGCACATTCCCTTTTATTACAGCTCTTCTCTCTGCATATGCAATGGTGAATTAACTCCATTTCCACGAGTCTCTCGATTTTTATGTAGCAGTGGAGAGGAGCTCAGGCCATAAAACTTGTTTGGTCCTGTCCACATTCTTGTTCCTAAATATCTCAGGACACCCCAGCGGAGCCCATGCTGCTCCTCTCTTTTTGTGCAGCTCCCTTTCAGTGCATTTCCATCTCGTTTAATTCCCTTTAAAAGCCTGAAAATCTCCCCCAGTCTGTTTCTTTGCCTCTTCCTGAGCCTGCCTGTTATTGTTGGGGAGTTCTAGCATGACACTGCCTCAATAAAGGCAATTTTCTCCTGCAAACACGTTATCATCACTGCTCCAATCCATTTACTGCTTGAGAACCTCTGGGGCAGTGCCTGCTCTGCTCCACTGAGCACCACAGATAGACCCTGGCTGCTCCTAAAGCTCTCAAATTGCTGCCCTGCTTCACTGGCTGGGGCATTTTGGCCAAACCTGTGGCTGCTAAAGAAACATTTTCCTCTTCCTGGAGCTTTTGTGACCTGATCCTGCTGTATCCCTGGCTTTATGCTCGTGGATGTGCAGGCTCGAGCTCGGCGCCTCCTTTATTGAGTTACTTTTATGGCAGCAGCCTCTATCCTTCTGTCTTAATCTCATTTTATGTCTTTTTTTTTCCCCCCCCTCCCAGCCTTCACGGCAGTAACTATCTCTGATATTTAAATGCCCACATACATGATCAGTAGATCTTTAGAGCAATATTTTTATTTAGTTAATGCCGGGCCTGGCTCCCCTTCCGAGGAAATCTCACGCTCGCATCGCACGAGCTCCTCTGCAGTGGCCACAATAGCAATAAATGGGTTTATTGCTCTTGTCAGAGACATATGTTTCAAGGCCAGCAGGGCCTTTATGATTATTTGGTTGGAGATTATGGATTGCTCAGAGCAGAACTCGAAGCACTGAGTCAAAATTAATAACGTGGAGGGGACTTGGCGTGATCCGAATGCCTCACGCGGGGACCCACGGCCGTGACGGAGGTGCCACTCGAGCCTGCACTCCTGGGAGCCCACGGAGCTCTCCCAAAGCTCCCAGAGTGCTGGGGATGAGCAGCCACGTGCTCACAGTTTGCTTTGCACCGTGGAAATGTCAGAGATAATTTGCAGTTTGTGTTCCTGCAGCAGCAGGACCTGGGCAGGACGGGGGCTGCCAGCAAGCTGGCGAAAAGTCTCCCAAGCATTCCCCGGATCTCTGCATCCTTCTGCTCCTGCAGACTTGATATTTTTGCTGGGAACTGCTGTTCCCAGAGATGCCATCTCCAAATGACACAGCTCCCCCAAAAGCTCGTTGCTCAGGGGGTCTTTAAAGCCTCTCTGCTGCACTCAGGCCCCGCTGAGCCGTGCTGCTGATTATGATGCTCTGCAAAGAGTTGTTTCACAACTATGATTTTCCAATTACTTAAATCACCTGGAACTGAGGAATAAACCAGAACTCCCTGTTATTTCTCTTTTTTTATTTTTTTTTTTTCCCTGCTCGTTTTGAGGGGAGTTTTTGGTCCTATTTTTGCTCCCTGCAGAGAGCACTGCCTGATTCCTGGGGGTTACCTGGATGCAGGTGCATCCCACCCCCTCTCCCATTGCAGGTGGGCTCCAATCGAGATTCAGGACATTCCTGCAGGGATCCAGGTGTCTGGAGGGCTGTTGCAATGCTTCACAGGGCATAAGGGCACATCAGGAAGTTGAATTTCAGCGCCTTCCTCTCCAGCTCAAACAGAGCTGGATTTCTCCTGTGGGGAGAGGGGGATGCTCTCGTATTTGTCAGAACATTTTTTGGGGGAGATCACAGCCAGAGGTTTAGAAAAGTGGCGCAAAAAGCTAAAAAAGTGACCCACAGGGGCACCTCTGCCTGCTCCAGGATGCTGGGAACAGCATCCAGAGGTGTCCAGAGCTTTGGGATGGGTTTGCCCAGACTCCCACCACATTGAAAAGACCCACCCTAAATATTCGATGGAAAACACACCAAGAGAGATGGAAATGGAACAGATTGGACAGAAGGGAATGTTCCAAAGGGTTATTAACAGCTCTTCCCATGCCCAGCGTGTCCCTGCAGGCAGATCCTTGATTCCAGACTTGGTTTAGGCAAGTGATTAATGGATTTTGGGATTGCAGCAGCTACTTCTCATCCTGGATCTTTCTCCCAGGACTGGCTCCTCGATTCCTGTTCCTCGCTGTGGGAACTCTGACAGCTTTGGAGGTCTCCAGCTCCAGAATTCCAGCCCTGATCCCACCCATCCTGTCCCCTCCAGCTCCTTCTGCCTGGAGCAGCGATTTGCCCTCTCTCCAGGGTATCCCACCTGATCCAAACTCCTTCTAGGAGAAGGAGACAGCTGGGAATGTGTCTTTTCCACACGAGGTGCTTCCCACAGGTCCTGGTGACACTACAGAGGGTGGGTGGGTGTGCAGCGGATAAATTCCCATGACAACTATAAATTGTCTTTAGTGGATGGGGAGAGAAAACTGGATCCAGATTTAATACAAAGCCACTCAAATCTGTGTGGGAAAGGGAGCCAGGTTATCCAGATTTCCTCATTCCCAGCCCTTTTACAGGATACACTCATTAAAGGCAGCTGGAAGTTGGAATTACCTATGCAGAGCAGTTCACCAGATTGTTGCTTCTGTGAGAACAATATGTTATAAGCCACATACCAGGGAAGTTGTTTTAATTAACCAATTATCTATTCCAAGTTCCTCGTAGCTCTCTTTATCTCTGTTCTTTAGCTACAGTACAATATGGAAATGAAGGTAAATGAAAGCACTTTATTAGGAAAAATAGAACGAACCAAGAAAATAAGAAGTTGCAATGGATAAAACACAGGCCACCCAAACATGCTTGGAACATGTGAAATGGAGAAGTTTAACTGTGAAACATGGATATGAGGAATTTAATCAGTTAATCCACATTATCCAACAGCTCCACGGGCAGGGTGAGCTGTACCTGCGGTGCTGGAGGAGCCTCTGGGAGGGTTCGGATCCCTCACATCACCCCAGGAATTTATTCCTGGCTGCAGCATTCCAGCTGTTCCTGCCCTGTCCCACATCACTGGCCCTGGAGGTGGGAGCAGCACTGAGGGATTGGGGCTGGAATCCCAGTGCCCTCCAAGCCTCATTCCCAGTGGGATAAACCTCATTCCAGGGGGATCAATCAAGTCCTGCAGAGCACAGCTCAGGGGAAACTCCATCCCAAATCCATGGGATTGGAGAACCCCTCACCTCCTCACACTTCCTGAAATAACCCTGGGGGCACTTAGGGAGCAAATCCCACCAGCTCCAGGCAGTTCCACATTCCCTGGATGAGCTTTGGACCTGCAAGCTCCCAGGCCATGCCTAACAAATCCCCCACACCCAGGACTGAAGTTTTGTCTCTCTCCAGAGCTTTTTTCCTGGTGTGGGATCCATGTGGGATAACCAGGACCTCCTGTCCAGGCTGTGGTGGCTCAGCACCGTCACAGCACCACCTCTGTGTGTCATGGGTTGGATGTGACCCAAAGTGTGAATTCTGTCCCCAGCTGTTAAACCAGCTGTGGCAGTGATCCTGATCCCTGCGGAGATATCTGCTGTTCATGTTCCAGCTGTTCAACAGCTGGGGCAGTGTTCTTTATCTTTCCCACAGCCCATCCTCCCTCCAGGAGATATCTCCTGTTCATGGGCCATGGAGTCCCAGGGCATGGCTGATCCAATTCCATCATCCCATTGGGAGATGCTCCAGCCAGGGGGAGGAGCCAAGCATTTCCTCCCCAGATCAAATCTGACATTTGGAACATCAGAGCAGCCTTTTCCCACTGGATCCCAGAGGAAAACCAGAGCCTTGCACATCATCCCTGGAGCTTTGGAGGAAAACTGCACCTTCTCCAGGAGCACTGCTCCAACAGAAGCACATCTGTCACTGCAGGAGGATGCAGCCACCATGGAATGGGACTGCACCAACACCCTGCCTGACTGACGGGGGGCAGCTTGGATTCTGACCCTGGCAGTGTTTTGGGTTTGTTCTCTGTAATTCTGTTATTTCTATTTTAATTTTCCTAGTAAAGAACTGTTATTCCCATTCCCATATCTGTGCCTGAGAGCTCCTTAATTTCAAAATGATAATAATTTGGACAGAAGGGGTTTACATTCTCCATTTTCCATTTCAAGAGAGGCTCCTGCCTTTCTTGGCAGACCCCTGTCTTTCAAACCAAGACACCGTGACCAGAGGCTGGGGCTTTTTGTGCCAGCAGGGTTTTGTCACTGAGGGCAGATGTGCTGAACAACCATTAACAGGGAAATCCAGGAAAACTGAGGACGGATTCCAGCTCGGAATTCCTCCCAGCCTGCAGCAACTCCTCTCTTTGTAAATCCAGGTCAATGCTAAACCCCCAGGTCCCTCGCAAGCCTCTCACTCAGGTGAAAATCACTCAGGTAGGAGCTTCCAGAGGAGGATTTGGACACCAAAAGGCATCTTGTCACTCAGGTAAAGGAGACACCACAATCAGGCTCCGTGTGGTGCTTATCACCTGGAACCAGCAGGAGAGGGAGAGCTCCAGCTCCAGCTCCAGCTGCAGTGCCAGGGAATGGTTTCCCCAGATAAACCAGGAGCGCATCCAAGTATTTTCTCTCCAAGTGATACAAAAGTCACGTTGCTGTTACTCCACATCTTACGCTCCCTAAATAGGATTGCAGAGGAAGTTAATGGGATGCTGGTTGTGGTTGTGATTTCAGGATTGATTTAAGGCTGCTCCTCCAGCTTTCCCTGGGATGCTGGGTGCTCCAGGGAGAGGAGAGCAGAACAAGGAGTGTGGGAAGTGCCTGTGGCTCCTGGCACTCGCTGATCAGAGGGGTGAAAATGAGGAGATTCCCTCCTGGAAGTATCCCCTGCTCCCCCAGCTTTCCCTGGGATGCTGGGTGCTCCAGGGAGAGGAGAGCAGAACAAGGGGTGTGGGTTTAGTCAGCCCCTCCTGGGAAGTGCCTGTGGCTCTAATCAGAGGGGTCAAAATGAGGAGATTCCCTCCTGCTCCATCCCAGGCAGGGAACAAAGCCCGTGCTGCGTTTTGGCTGCTCTGGGAATGCAAAAGGAGGAGCATCCTCAGTTTGGGTGAGACAGCTCCAGCCCTCTCTGACCTCTGATTAATTGTGCAGCTGGAAGTTCTGCTGGGATGGCTGTTAATTGAGGCCCTGACCAGTAATGATTGCTGGGAGGGGCGGCCTCCATGCCCTGCTGACTGGAGGCCACCCCGGGCTGTCCTCAGCCACCCTTCCCTGCCGTGGCCACACATTGTCCTGGCCTGGATTCTCCATTTCAAAGCCACAGCAAGGTCCCTGGGGATTTTCTTTGTCCCTGTCTGCAGGGAGCCAGGAGCTGTGGCTGCCCTTTCCCCCTGCCTGTCAGACCCCAGTTGTTTTTAGGGCTGGAATGGGAATATTTCTGTGGAGCCGGGGATTTATTGCTGGTCTGATTAGAGCCTGAACAGTCTAATCAAATGTAACAAACTGTTATTAGCCCAGTTCCAATAACGCCAGGGCTAGGAATTAATATGGAAAACAATCATCAATAAAAGAGCCATAAAATCCCTGGGATTCATTCAATCCCTGGGATCTGTCTCACCCTTGTGCTGACCCCAGTCCTGGAGCAGAAAACACTTCAGGGTGTCCCAAGGCTCGATGGCAGCTCCAAAACTTCACCAGGACGAGCTCGGGGTGGCTGCAAGGGGCCCTTCCCTGGTGTCACCACCAACCCTTCGGGAATGAAGGATTGGGAAGGGTTGGTTGGGATGGAATTTGATTTGGCAAAGAGCTTGGAGCAAGCTGGGATGGTGGAAGGTGTCCCTGCCCATGGAACTGGATGAGCTTTAAGGTCCCCCCCAACCCCAACCAGTCTGGGATTCCCCTTTCCTGAACATCCAGCACTGCTTTGGATGTTCTTCCTTATGCTAATAATAATAAGAATAAAATATTTTATTTCTGTTTAACATTTTATTGCTTCTATTTAATAGGTTATATATTAAAATTAATACCAGCACTTTATTTTCCTGCACTTTTATGGGTTCTCCAACATTAGAGCCAGCTACTTTTTAGAAGATTTTTTTTCCCTATCAAAGTGCTATTTTGTCAAAAATTAAACCTTAAACTCGAGTAGGGCTCCTCAAATGCTGCAAGAATTTAATCAAGGAAAGCCACAATGATAATTTTGCTCTCAAAATAACCTTTTCTCCCTTAACTTTATATTCATGGCCAACAATGACACGAGGATTTTTTCAACGCTGAAATTCCGTCGGGATGGTTTGTTGCAGGTGGTTTAATCCAGTCATAGTCACAGCTTTGAAATGTGGCAGGTTCTGATGTTTGAAAGGTGCGAGGACACGGAGGGAGCTGCCTTTTGTCTGAAGTTCTTCTGCCTTTGGGCTTTGAGTTTGCTGATGCTCCACAGGGACGGAGCTCGAGCGATTTGAGATAATTGTGAAATCTGAAAGGGCTCCCTGACGCCTCTGCTCTTCCCCTCCTGCTCCAAATGGCTGCAAGAGGGATTAACTCCACTCTGGAATTGTCCCCGGCTCCCTGATTTTAGTGCTGGAAAATTACAGAGTCTGCTGTTCCTCAGACTCGGGGCTGGGATTACAAAACTTCCCGAAATTGGTGCAGACAGCCCCGTTTGCAGCTCCCTCGGAGCTCAGAGGGGAGAGCTTGTTTTAATGACATATTGCAAGTGTTCACATTACCCAAGCAGCTGCAAACTGCCCTCCATTTGAGGGAAAAATAATGGACTTTTTTTTTTTTCCAGGGAGAAGTGCATGTTTATATCTGCAGGCAGTAATTAGAGCCTGGTGAGTCAAGGCACTGCAGAAGGAACGAGGAACAAACCAAACCTGTGGGGAAAAGGAGCTGAAAACTGCTTGAGTGCTTGTTCTGGGATAAATTTAACCTTCCTGAAACCGATCCAGGCAGAGCTTTTCCCACTCTGGAGAGGCACCACAGGGTCGGCTTTGGCCAGGGTCTGTTCTCCGTGACTTTGCCAGCCCCTGGAGCAGCTGGAGCAGCTGGATGAGGGATCCTGGTGGGCAGCAGCTCCTGTAGGATGGCATTTTCTTGTCTCCTGAAAAAGGGACCCCCAATCCCTCTCAGAGCTCTCAGAAAAGTCCAAGTGCCTTTGGAATGTGGGAGACTCCCGGGATGGAGACTCTGCGACCTTGTTGGGTGGATCCCATCTCCCTGTTTTCTCCCCCACAGCAGTTCCAGTTCCCGAGGGTTCCCTCAGGCTGTTCCAGCCATTCCCATCCTTCCCACCTCTCCTTAATATTCCCAAGTTTCACACCAACTTTTAATAGCTGATCCAAAGGGGCTGGCAGGAGGCTCCAGAAGGAGCAGCCAGGCTTGACCAGCACTATTAAATAGTGATTTTATCCATGTTCACACAGGTGCAGGAGGAGGGAATGGGGAGTACATAACACAAATCGGATTTTTGCTCGAGTTTACAGGAGTTTGAGATTAAAGAAGTTTGTGGAAGCTGGTAGGATAAATGAGATGGGAGCTGCTGAGAGATAACAGGGAGGATTAGTGGGAGCTCAGCAATGATGGAGAGCAGGTCTGGGGTGGGAATTGTCACCCTGGGAAGTTGGGGGGACTTTGGGGGACTGGGAATGGGGAAAAACCAGTCTAAAAATGATCTCTTTCCTCCATGAGCCGTGATGGCCACTGTGGTTTGCATATCCAAGTGTGATGGTGACAACCACTGCCCCACTCTGCCTCTGGAAATTCTCTTTCATTTCTCTCAGAGGTGTGGAGCCATCCGGCCAAATCTTGCGTGGTGAATTTGTGCAGAAATCCAGGCGAGAACATTAATTCTGCATTTCTCCTCTTCATCAGATCACTGCCCTTTAAGCACCCTCATAAACTCATCCTGCTCTTGCATTTCTCTGCAATAGCTACAGAGAGAGGCACTTACACCAAACTATTTCCTTCTCCTGAGCACTTCCCCGCTGCTCTGCACATTAAAAAAGGGTTTGTCCCCCTCTCTCCTTGTATTTCACCTTCCTGGATTCCTCCAGCCCTCTCTTTGCTCCGGAATATTCTTTTTTTTGGGGGGCAGAGTTCTCACTAATCCTGCCGAGGTGCAGCCCCTTGGCTGCTCCCATCCTTCTCCTGCTGCCCCCAGACCACACAAATCACTCTGGGGGTTTTCTCTGAGCAGCCCCAACCTCATTTGGGGCTGACTGAAGGCAGCTCTGAAGAGCTGCACAGCTCTTCTCCAGGAAAATGTGCCTTTCCCGGAGCGTTTTCCCCCTGACTGTAAGATCTGTGACAAGCAGAGCCATTTCCCGAGGAGCACACGAGGATGTGCCACAGACCCCCCGATGCCTCCAGGCTTGCTCGTGGCCTCGAGCACAGGGACCTACTTATCTGCTGCTGTGGCTGCTTTTAAAAGCACTAAAACACGCCAGGAAAATGCAGAGTGCTTGTGTGGACAATTAATTTGAGTTTTACAGTGCCTAAGAGTTCTTCTGGGTGCTGGCAGAGTGACTCAGAGCTGGGCTGGGTGGTGACAGTCCTGTCACTGCTGTGATGGAGCAGCTCACCAGGGTTAGGCCAGCCTTTGAGCCTGCCCAGGTTTCTCTCCTTGGTAGTTTGGGGTTTGTTTTTGTTTTTTTTTTCTTTTTAGATTTGGTGTGTCCAAAGAGCTCAGCACAGCTCAGAGCAAGGCTGGGGCTGGAGCCAGGTCGTGCTGGTCAGTGGGTGACCCAAGGGACATCAGCTGAGAGGAGGTGACAATGCTTCTGCACCCCAGCAACCTCCCCAGGCTCATGGTTCACCTTGTCTGTGTCCCCCAGGGCTCTCCATTCCGTAATTCCCAGAATTCACAATCCTGCAAGGACCTGTGCCTGTGATTCAGGGGTGACAGGACACACAGGTGACAGGACACACAGGTGACAGGACAGAGGTGATGGGATACGGAGGTGACAGGACACAGAGGTGAGGGGGGACACAGCTGACAGGACACAGAGGTTACAGGACAGAGGTGAGGGGACACAGAGGCGATGGGACACACAGGTGACAGGACAGAGGTGAGGGGACACAGAGGTGAGGGGACACAGAGGTGACAGGACAGAGGTGAGGGGACACACAGGTGAGGGGACACACAGGTGAGGGGACACACAGGTGACAGGACAATGTCCTCTGGCAGGGTCTGAACACACAGATGCTCAGCTGGGGCAGTTTTCAGTGCAAGCTGGAAAATTGGATTTATCCAGGGGGCTGGT
Organism: Rhabdornis inornatus; assembly: GCA_013397075.1. NCBI lineage: Eukaryota > Metazoa > Chordata > Aves > Passeriformes > Rhabdornithidae > Rhabdornis > Rhabdornis inornatus. Next base: position 54,430 of record VWZS01005932.1, read on the forward strand.
TTGGGCATCCAGTATGACCAGAGAGTGGTGGGGTTCCTGTCCTGCATTCCCTTTGCCTCTGGCAGAGGATGTCCCCTTGCTGAAGGGCTGGGAGGGCAGAAAGCCCCTGACAAACAGAGCAGAGGGGTTTGTAGGAGCTCCGAGGCCGTGCCCAGATCTCAAACCCTGAGTTTTCCCCCCTCTGCCAGGGTGTGACTTCCACAGGGGCTGCAGAGACACCCTCAGACCTGTCCACGTCTGGGAGTTAAGCGACATTCCCAAAATGTCACCTCCTGGGGCACCACAGGCACGGCCCCACCTCGTCCTTAGCCTGGCACCGGTGTCTGCAGGCTGCCCTGAGGAGCTGCAGGACTGCAGCAATTTTGGGTGCTGTGCCTTGACACATCCCTGCAGGGAGCACCCCTGCAGCTCAGAGCTGTGCCAGAGGAGCTGTTAATGAACCAAAACCCCGCAGCAGCAAGGGTGGCTCTGCTGCCAGCAGTGACAGCTCCAGCTTTGCTCTTCTGTCCTGCCTTGTTTTCACGGAGACTTCCCGGAGCCCTGGAAAACTGCACAATTAGAGGCTGTTAGGTGATGGATTCCTGGGCGAAGGGGCCTTTCCTCCTCGCCTGGAAGGTCTGGCAGGTATTATTTAAAGAGCTAATGAATGTTAATGGGCACATTATTTGCAAATCTTGAAGTGGAATATTAGATCAGGGCTCCTGTGTGTCATGGTAATCAGCTTTCCCTAGCTCGGGCTCGTGGGGAGAAACACCCTGCAGTTGCTTTGTTGTGTGCTTTTCAGATTAATATCCTTTTTCCAATCCAGCAGCTTCTCTCGGGGTGTTGGAGCAGAAGAAGCAGATGGTTCACACGCTGCTGTTTGATGCCTGACCAAGGGCTGGTCCTGCTCAAAACCGCCCTGCTGCGAGCACAGAGCGAGCTCCCTGCTTTGCTCTCTGCTCAGAGCGGGGAAAAAGGTGTTTGGGAGGAGGCAGGGCGGGGCTGGACCACCCCAGCAGCATCCCTGGGATGCAGAGAAGCATCCGAGCTGCTCAGAGCCCACCTGGATGCTCCTCGGGGCGGGCACAAGGGGCAGCTCGCACCAAGAGCTCCCCGCTGCTGCTCCAAGCTTCCCAAATTTCACCCGTCTGCTTCCTCCTGCACTTCCATCCATGTTCCTCCTCCGGATTCCCACCTCCAGACCTCTGGTGCACCCCCAGCCCACATCCCCCTGGATTCCTGGCTGCTCCCAGGGTTTGAGTTGTGTTTTCTTGTATTTCACCTTTCTGGATTCCTCCAGCCCTCTCTTTGCTCTGGAATATTCTTTTTTTGGGGGCAGGAATGCACTGAAAGGTTCCTGTCCCAACCTTCCTGGGCACATCTGGCTCAGGGAGCACAGCCCCTGCCAGCTGTGACCCAAAATGCCTGGCACACCTCTGGATAGCACACACGTGGTGTCCCTCAGGAGGCCAAATGAAAGGAAAGAAGAAATCACAACGGATTTTCCAAATGTTTTTGCTGGAGCTTTTCCTCAGCATCAAACAAAGGAGCGAAGCTGCTGCACAGGGAGCAGCTCTGGAGGTTCCATGGGTCCAAAATGAGCCACAAAATGGGGAGTTGGGAGGCTGGGAAACCTGTGGGTGACAGGAAATTGGGATTCAGGTGTTCCACCTGCTGCTCCCAGGTAGAGGATCCCGAGGAGGAGGATCCAGAGGATCCTAGTGGGAAGAGCAGCACCAGGAACTGTGTGGGAAAATTCCCCCAGGTGCAGCACAGGTGAGGGACGGGGGAAGGCTCTATTCTGCCAAAATAAACCAGCAAATCGATGATGAAAAGAAAAAGATCCATCATCTACCTCTGTATTTCCAGTCTCCTTCTGGATGAATCCAGCAGATCTCTGCCTAGGAAGGAGAAAATTCCTGCTCTGTAGCACACCTGCTCTGCTGCTCCAGACTCCTGAGCATCCACCCATCCTCCACAGCTCATTGGTGCCAACCTACTTTGTATTAACAGCGATTCAAATGTTAACAGCTGCTGTCCATGTTCGTCAAAAAGCAGCTTAATACAAATATATGATTATTGTATGAGCATTGTATAAAAGATACTTGGTTGTGTCTTAAGCTAAAACAACAATACACACTTTTATCCAATCCTGATACGTTTATAAATATATTTAAATGGGTATAAATATTTATAAATAGTTTCTGTAATCTTCTGTAATTAGGCTCTAAGCTCTGTGACAGACAGCATCTGTTTGATCTGTGGGTGCTCTCCGTGTGTGTGTGGCAGGTCTCTCCAATAAAAGTGTTGGAGGCAGGAGATGCCTCTGAAGGGAGGCAGCTCCTTCCCTGGGGAGGAGGAAACCCAGACCTGGAGCAGGTTTCAGGTGCAGGAGGAGCTGAGCAGAGCTGGGGGTGTGCAGCCAGAGCAGGGGGGTGGAAGGATGAGCAGCCCGGGGCTGATGCTGGGAATGCTCAGTGAGTTATTGGCAGCTGGAAGCTGGGCTGGGAGGACGTGGTGGGTGGGAAAAGTGATCATAAACCCTTTTTTATTTCTCCTCATAACTCTCTTCATTTCCTCTCTGTTTGACTGTCGCTTTGAGCTATCTCTGTTCCAGAAGGAGAGGAAGTAACCTAACACAGAGTCAAACAAAACGAGCCCTCTTTGCTCTAAAAGCCTTTTGGGAACACTCCTGCCACAGAGGAAATGGGGTGGATTTTCTCAGGGCTATGGGAGCAGCTGATGAGCTTGGTGGCAGCAGGACAGGACAATCCATGGTCACACAAAGCCACCAGGAGCTCCCAGGGGTGGCTCCAGCTCCCAGGGCAGCTGCTGGGCCAGCAGGACTGTCCCATGCTGGTCCTTTTCCTGCTCAGCACAGGCTCAGGTGGCTCCTGGATGTCCCTGAGCACCCCCTGGCAGAGGGAGACCCTCAGACCATCCCACAGGGACCCCAGGGTGTGGCAGGACCATTTCAGGTGGCTCCTGGATGTCCCTGAGCACCCCCTGGCAGAGAGGGACCCTCAGATCATCCCACAGGGACCCCAGGGTGTGGCAGGACCATTTCAGGTGTCTCCTGGATGTCCCTGAGCACCCCCTGGCAGAGAGGGACCCTCAGATCATCCCACAGGGACCCCAGGGTGTGGCAGGACCCTTGTGCCAAGGGCTGGCTGGGTGTGTTTGGTGACAGAAATCGGGCACTGCAGATTTATGGGGACAGCCTTTAGTGCTGGAGAATGTTTTTTTGGGATGGTGACACAGGTCAGGCTCATTGGGCACAGATGAGGTGGGGAGGAGGAGGAGGAGGAGGAGGAGGAGTGGGGAGGCAGAGTTTGCCTGCTCCAGTGGTGGATCCTGGCCCAGTTCAGCTGCTCCTGTGCCGGGCTGTGTCCCTGGCACTGCAGAGATGTCCTGGCTCCCACGGGCACCGCTCTGTGCCCACCCTGGGGGCGGTGGATGTGTCCCCTGCCCTTTGTCCAGCCAGCCCCGCTGTGCTGCTGCTCCAGGGGTGTGAGAAGAGCCTGTTCTGCCCGTGGGATTGGGGGGAAATCCTGCTGGAGGAGAGGGAGGCACCTCTGCTTCATCCAGGCTGAGGGAGAGGAGGGCGATGGAGAGAGGTTTGTGCGTGTGGGATGGAGACAACTGCTGGGAATGGCAGGGAAAGAGAAAGTGGAGCAGAGCAGAACAAAGCCAGGCTGAAGCAGGAGCCTGGGGCTGTGTAGGGAGTGGGAGATCATCCAGCAGAGCTGGACTGGCTGTGCCAAAACCCTGGGAATTGTTCTGACTCCACCCTGGCTCTCCGTGTGCAGCCCTGCTCTGAGCTGGGCACTGTGCTGCTCTGTGGCAGATGATTGCCATTCCCAATTTCTGTGTTTAAAAATGCAGGAGAACAGGCTGAAAGAAAAACAATCGAATTGCCAAATGCAAAGTTGCAGAGTGATCTTTGCTTTGCAGCTTTGACTCGGGCCCCGGCTGTGTATCTTTAATCTTCCAGAAGTCTTTAATCAGAAGAAAATCTGGTTTATCCCTAAAGCCCAGGGTCGGAGCCTGTGCAGTGCAAACAGAATCCTCGGGAGCCTGCAGGAGGGGATGGAGCAGAGACAAGTGGAGATGTGGCTGTGGCTGCCCAGTGATCCCAGCAGCTCCAGAGGCAGGGCAGGAGAGGAGATGCTTGAGGCAAGAACGGGGGGGAAATGAAGCTGTGACAGCTGTGAATGAATAAACAGGCCGGGGGTTTAACAGGGAAAAGGGAAATGTTGGGAAATGTTGTCTGCACTCAGCTGGAGTGAAACTTGCTGGGTTTTGTATCACAGAATCACGGGTGGGGTTAAACTCATCCCATTCCACACCTCCCACTACCCCAGGGTGCTGCAGCCCGGCCCTGGACACTTCCAGGGATCCAGGGATCCAGGGCCAGCCACAGCTGCTCTGGGCAAGCAGAGACCTCCTCTGGTTTTGGGGTGATGCTGAGGATTTGGGGTTTTATAGGAATGGGGCAGTGACCTCCTACCAGCTCACAACAGATTATAAAGAACAAAGAGGAGAATCCTGGGGCAGGAGCAAAGCCAGCCCTGCCTTTCCTTCAGAGCTCAGCATCTGCCTCAAACCTCGGGACAGATTTTTTTGGCATGGACAAGGCTTTTCCCACAGTCTTAAAGGAGAGCAGAATCATTTTCCAAATGTTTTCAGGCAGAGCCAGCCAGGCTAAGTGTCTGCTCCTGGGTTTCCCTTTGCTCTTCTCCTGCCTTGTTGAGTGTTCCTGGCAGTTTTCAGCCGTGGCAAAATGTAAAGGGTGATATTTGCACCACTTAATTAGTGCCTTGTCTCCATTTTCTTCTGCCTTCACTCAGAGTCAGGATTAAAAACACGAAGGAGATGAATTTTCTCGTGTTTGGACTTGGTTGTTTATTAAATCTTATTTAAAATACAGAGAGTTCTGCAACACTTCCAGCCACCAGCTAAAAGTGAGCAAAATGGAGCTGAATCTATTTAGTTACAAGGTCTTTTAAAGCTAAATAGTCCAACAGAGAATTTACACCTATATTATTGATACTTTTGACCCAATAACCAAACTCCTGTGACCCTCAGTGCAGCACTGACTGTCCAAACAAAAACTACTGCCTGAAATCATGAAGAAGAAGGAAGAAGACAGAAAGAGGGAGGTTGGGAGCTCTCTTTACACTTTGTAATTATCAGTATAAACTTCCCATTGCTGAAATGAGTTATCTGGTGTTGTTTTCTAAATAAATTTATAAATTGTTTTACAATTGTTTTGTGGTTTTGGAAATAAATTTTCTAATAAATGTGGATTTATTTAGCGCCACACAAAAATCCAGGTAAAGCTCATTTTTAGGAGGAGCAATCCCAGCTGGAGTGGGAAATTCCAGGGAAAGGGATATCCTGGATGTCCCTTTTTGAGGTTTTATCCCAGCTTTTGGGTTTTCTGTGGAAATCAGAGAGACAAGACCCCAACCCATGAGAGCCAGGAGAGGAAGCAGCAGTGGGGGCAAGAGGAGGAGAGGGTTGGGTATTAATTAGTAAAATGAACAATTAAAGAACAATTAATATTAGAAAATAACTCACTCTGTGAGTTTAAATTAAAGACCAAAGCAAAAGGTTGAGGCTACATCAACACCCACCTGACCAGGTGATTCTTAACCATAAAATTCATCAAGAATCTGGGGCCCAGGAGCTGCAAACCAGCCCAAAACTGGGGAGAATTCCAAAAACTCCGTGGAAAAAATGGATAGGGACAACACAGGAGAAAATTCCTCCTTGGGACAGCCAGGAGAAGCAGTGCCAGATTTAATCCTGAGCATTTTAAATGCTGTTATTGAAGGGCTGCTCTGTAAAAGTGTCTGGATGTGCTTAAACTCAGTAACATTGTAGGAATTTAAAAATAAACCAGCAAAAGTTCATCACAACTTCATTTCAAAAAGGCTCTCCACATAAAAGGGGAGAGGCTTGTTAAAAAGAAATTAGAAGCAGCCACCAAAAGGGTGACATTTTTCCAGGGGACACAGACATTGTTTAAAGATCTTCCATTAGAGGATGAGAGCAAACCTATACAATTATCAAAAGAGACCTTAAAAGGGCAAAAAATTAGCAGTTCTCATTAAAGAGCAGACCAAAGGAGGCTGTCAGAGGTAAAACAGTATCCTTCAAAAAGTGGAAGTCGTGTTCAAAGGAGAAAAATGAGAAAAGGAGTGTGAGAAGACAAAGCTGTGACAGCAGAGACAAACCTTTTTTTTTTTTTTTGAGGAGGTGTAAAAATCTAATATTAAACCCCAATAAATCTAAAAATAAATCGAATAATAAACCCTTTTTGCCAAACCCCTCGGCAGCTGTGGAGCCCCCACAGCGGAGGATCCATCCCAAAATCAGCAATCTTTGAGGAGGTGGGGGAGCAAAATGGAGAAATTAAAAATATTCCAAGGAGCAGCTGGAATTCACCCCAGAGCCCGAAGGATGGGGCACAGGAAAGAGCCATTTAAGGGTGGTGAGCAAGGAATTAAATAAAATAAAAATAATTAAAAATAAGGTGGTTCCAGAGGAGCTGGAGGTGGGAAATGCAGGGATGCTCCCAGCAGCAATCCAGGGATGGCCCAGCCTGTGGATCAGACACTCAGGAAAATATAACAGACACCTCAGGAAGCACAGGAATAAATATGAAATATTGGGGAAGAGTTCTTGCAGCCCCTGAGCTTCCAGAGGATGTGGGGAAAGCTTTGGGAAAATCCTCATCAGAGTTTCTGGATGAAGTTAAGAGTGCAGTGTGAAAATGCAGTGTTACAGAGAAAATTCTCCTCTGTCTCAGATCTGTGCAAGAAACACACTCAGGAATAAATCAGCGGAGTGGAAGTGCCAAGAGGAGCAGCCAGGGTGGAGCAGCAGCTCCAGACCAGGAGGAGGAAAGGAAAGCAGTCAAGCCATGGAGCTGCTGATAAATTATTCAATATTCCCAGTTCCTGGTGCAAAGCCATGGCAGGAGCTCCCAACAGGAGCAAAATGTGCAAAATCCCGTGGGAGGTTAAACAGTCCTGGAGGAAGAGCTGGGATTGTCCAGCCTGGAGAAGAGGGCGGAGCGTGGAGACCCCAGAGCCCCGTGCAGGGTCTGGATGGGTTAAAGGGAAGCTGGAGAAGGATTTGAGTCAGGAATTGGAGTGCCAGGACAAGGGGAATGGGTTAATACTGAAAGAGGGGAAATTTAGGTGGGATCTTGGGAAGGAATTGTTCCCTGGAAGGGTGGAATGGATTTCCCAGAGAAGCTGTGGCTGCCCTGGATCCCTGGAAGTGTCCAAGTCCAGTTTGGACAGAGCTTGGAGCAATCTGGGATAGTGGAAGGTATCCCAGAATTGGTGCAATTAAATAATCTCTAAGGTCCTTTCCAACCCAAACCATCCTGGGATTCTGGGATTTGAGCTGCACCAGTCACAAGCCTTAACCAAGCTATAAATGCTCAGGAAATGTGATTTTTCCTTGCATGCCCACGTTGCAGGCACAGTTAGGGAGGGGAAAAAAATTGCCTCAGTGATCTGTGATAGCCGAAAAGTAAATTGAGTGTGGAAATTTTTCGGGGGAAAAATGTTAAACAAAACAGAAGAGATCAATTTGTCATTGTACAGATCAATATTTCACCTGCTCCTTAACTGCTGTTTGCAGATCTGTTCCCTCCACTGGAGGAGGGGAAAAAAAAAAAGGCAGGAAAAAAAAACCTAGGAAGGAGAAAAGATGGAGAGAGACGTGGGGAAGATAAGGGTTGAGGAATGTCTCAGACTCTTCACTCTGAGCAAAGTGTGAGTGATGGGCAGGGGTGGAACAGGGAGATAATTCACATTTCCTGCAGCTCAGAAACTGGGATATCACATGGATCAGGACAGGAAGAACCTGATTTGTTCGGAATTTGTGTCACCAAAATTCTCCCCTGCAGGATTTGATCAGGATCGTGTGGGCTGCAGGATAACCAAAAACTCCAGGGAGATTGTCCTGGGTTACAATGGAAAGATGTGCCCAAAGTGTGAATTCTGTCCCCAGCTGTTAAACCAGCTGTGGCAGTGATCCTGATCCCTGTGGAGATATCTGCTGTTCATGTTCCAGCTGTTCAACAGCTGGGGCAGTGTTCTTTATCTTTCCCACAGCCCATCCTCCCTCCAGGAGATATCTCCTGTTCATGGGCCATGGAGTCCCAGGGCATGGCTGATCAAATTCCATCATCCCATTGGGAGATGCTCCAGCCAGGGGGAGGAGCCAAGCATTTCCTCCCCAGATCAAATCCGACATTTGGAACATCAGAGCAGCCTTTTCCCACTGGATCCCAGAGGACAAGAGCTGCCAGCCCTTCCTACAGGATCACTGCTCCAACCAGATCACTTCATCTGGACTGCCACCATCACCCTGACCAGCGGGGTGTCAGGTTGTATTCTGACTCTGTCACTGGTTTTTCTTTTGTACTATTGCATGTATTTTATTTTTTCTCTCTTTTTTTCCTATTAAATTGTATTTCTGACTTGGGGTCTCTCACTGGTTTTGTTTTCAAACCAGCACAGAGATGCAGAGAGGTGCTCTGGGCCACCTTGGCCTGCCCACACCTGGCCAGGTTTGCTTCCCTTAATTCTCCTTCTTGTTTGGAAGCTTTGTCTGGGAATTCTTCAGGAATCTCCTGGAATTGGTGGCTGGGCTGAGCTGTCCCTTGAGGATGAGGATGGGTCTCATGCACAGGTTTGTGTTTATTTAATCCTGACTGGAAACTGAGATCCTGCCTCAATCTGAGGTGGAAAAGCAGCGTTTTCCTCATGGAGCAGAAATTCAGCTGCTTTTCCACGAGCATTCATACTGGACATCTCACCTTCCATCCCTGTGAGAGGAGAATCGAGCTCATGGTTTAAATTCTTCAACAGCCTTGGAGAAAAATGGTTTAAAATTCACCTCATGCTCCAGGTGAGCTCCAGGGCGGAAGCAGAGGAGCTCTGCACCCAAGGAGGCATCTCTGGGATCACAATTCCACGGGATCCTGAGTGGAGCAGGAGGTCATCAAACACAGCCAGGGAAAGCAAACAACAGGCCACAGCTTCAAAGAAAAATTCTAAACCCCAGCAGGGCTCAAAGCACATTTCCACTGCAGCACTGGGGGGAAAAAAAAACAAAAAAAAACCAATAAACACATTTTGTATTTTGCTTTCAGTTCTGCCACGTTCAGGTTTAAACCACGGAGCAGCGGTGCAGAAAGGCAGAGGCAGAATTTGTCATTGCACTGTCCTGAAAATGGTTAAAGCAGCGTTGGTTCAAGGTTAAACAACCCAGCAAAAGTTCCTCTTGTGCTGAGTAGAAATAGGAAGATTTTCTGCATGAAAAGGGAAATGCATGAAGCTGTGAATGCCTCGCATTGGAATGGAAATGCTGAGATGCCAGTGAGGGAATGGGAAAGGGGAGCGGCCCAGGCCCGAAAATAATTTATTTTCTCCAGTGAAATTTATTTCATGAGAAATCATTATTTGAAAATCCATGTAAGCACAGCAAGGGGGAGGCAGGAGCAGCACCGAGCACTCAGCTCCTGGGAAAAACTCTGCCTAGGGGACACAAAAACCGTGAAAATTCCCAAATGTCACCCCCTGTCCTGAACTGCCCACCATTCCAGCCCTGGAATCATGGAAAAGTTTGGGGTGGAAAGGATCTTCCACCATCCCAGAATACTTCCAGGGATCCAGGGGCAGCCACAACTTCTCTGGGAAATCCATCCCAGGGCCTCTCCATCCTCAAAAAAACAGAGGTTTTGAAAAATCAGAGGCCTTTTTTTGGTTTTATTTTTTTGTTGTTGTTGTTGTTGTTTTGTTGGTTTTTTTGTTTGTTTTTTTTTTGTGGGGGGGAGCAGTATAAGTTTTTATTTTTTTACTATTTCAACCTGGAGGAATGTAGTTATTTTAATATTTACTTATTTTAATATCGATGCTTTTGTTTATTATAGTTGTTTATAGTTAGAACAGTTACATTTATTTTTATAATATTTGTATGTGTTAGAGGGAAACAAGAGTTTCTTTTTTATAGTTTAAAAAAAGGAGAAATTTCAGTTTACAATTTTTTTTTTAGGACTTGATTTTTTTTTTTTAATTTTGGTGGTTTTATGTTGGTTTTGTGTGTATTATTATTTTGATTTTTTTGGCTATTGGGAGGAATTCCTTCCCAATATCCCATCTGTATCTCTCTTTTTCCAGCCATTAAAGATGCACAGTCCTGTCCTGCATCCACCTCTGCAGGGAAATATTAATTCAGATTTATGGATTTCTAACCACTGTAAATCATTTTTTTGGGGAATTGGGGGCCTGAAACCAGGCCAGGGTGCACAGCAGCTCCTGCTACAGAGATCCCAAAGATTAAAAATCCCATTTGGATGCAGGAATTAGGCAAAATCTGCTGGGCCACCCTCACACATGCAGCAATTTGTAAAGCTCTCTCCACTGCTCCACTGGAAAGCAGAAATTTCTCAGATTCTCCCTGAAATAAATGGCTTTTGTTTCTCTTCCTTCTTGACAGGAGTATTTATGGTGATCACAAAGGAAAGATCACAACACATCCCGGCAAAAAAAAAAAAAAAAAAAAAGAAAAAAAATTAAAAAGAAGCCAGAGGAACGAGCTGGCCTACAGACAATAAGTAACAAATCAGGAAAGAGAGGAAGATAATGGCTGTGATTAAAAATTAGACACTGGGAAATAAAGAACAATGGATGGGAGAAGCAGAAGTATCCATTAAAAAAAAATCCATATCCAAATGTGTTATGGACAACAAGAAAACATTTTATATCAGGCTGGAACAAAAGAAATTCCAGCAAAATTGCCGTGTTATAGATCCAGGTTTTGATAGGGGCAGGAATGCCATCAATAACGATGCAGATGATGCAGAAAAGCCCAAAAATCTGCTCTGGGAAACAATGGAGGGAACAGATTTCCAGTTCTCATCCCCCAGCATTTTCCACCCCAATGGCAGCAGCTCCCAAATTGTTCTCAGCTACAAAAAAAAAAACAAACCAAAAAAACTGTGAGGCTGCAAGCTTAATTAAGCGAAATAATTATTAATTTTTAAAAGCTTGCAATTAATTTTTAAACCAGTTTTCACCTGCAAGATCAGCCAAGTTGTTTGGAAATTTGTGGAGGGAAACCACTAAATATTTTACAAGAATAAAGCTGGTGGTGAGAGGGTGAAAAATGGGGTTGGGGTTTGTCACCAGCCCCCAGCTGGAAGTGTCACTGTCCCCTAAAGCTTCTCCTCCTCCTCCTCCCCTTTATCTTAGGCTGGGCCTATCCTATAAACCCCCCTCCTTTGTTTTTCCCCTTGGCATCAAACATAATTTTTTATAAGCTGGGGAATAAAAATTGTTTCCAAGAGCATCTTGTGATCCCGGGCTTTCTCTCTGCTGCTGAAGTTGATTGTCCTTGTTATTCCAGATAAAGTTTGGAGCTGTTTCATTTGTTGGCTCCCAGCAGGTGGAAGGTTTGATGCAGGATTTGTGGGATTAAGGGTGATTTGGGACGTTCAGGGGTTTGCTCTGAGTGAAAAAAAACCACAGCTCCAGCAGAATATCAGCAAAATAAAGTTCCAGGGTCCTTAATTAAGTGCCCTTAATTTTATCAGGAATCTTGAGACCTTACAAGTGAATTGATGTTGAATCAGAAAAATTATGATTCTGCCTCTGCCTGTGAAACCAGAGGGAGCCACAGGGAAATCCAGGGGATTTGGGTTCAAAACCACTGTTTTTAGGGAATAACTCCCATCATGGAACCCCAGAATGGTTTGGGGGGGAAAGGACTATGAAAGTCATGGAGTGTCACCCCTGCCACGGCAGGGACACCTCCCACTGTCCCAATGTCCAGCCTGGTCTGGAACATTTCCAGGGATCCAGGGGCAGCCCCAGCTGCTCTGGGCACCCTGTGCCAGCCCTGCCCACCCTCCCAGGGAACAATTCCTGCCCAAAATCCCATCCAGCCGTGCCATTCCCTGTGTCCTGTCCCTCCATCCCTTGTCCCCAGTCCCTCTCCAGCTCTCCTGGAGCCCCTTTAGGCTCTGAGCTCTCCCTGGATCCTTCTCCTCTCCAGGTGAGCACCCCCAGCTCTCCCAGCCTGGCTCCAGAGCATCCCTGGAGCATCTCGTGGCCTCTCTGGATTTGCTCCAGCAGCTCCAGCTCCTTCCTGTGCTGGGACCCGCAGAGCTGGAAGCAGGAATCCAGGTGGGATCTCTTTTCCAAGCATGTCCTTCCTCCTAGCACAGAACTTCCATAATTCCTTGGCCAGGCTGGGAATGCTTTGCTCCAGGAGAGGGGCGAGAAATCGCTGTCAGGATTTGCTTTGTTTGGAGCTAATTTGGGTGGGAAGGAACATTTTGCAATCCTGGACCTTCCTGTGACAGCCTCCAGTGTGATCAGCTGGAGTCCAGCTCCCAGAAATTATTTAAGCTTTGCTTAATCTCAGCCTAATTGTGCAGTGAGCTGGCCAGGAAGGTCCCAGCTCTGCTGGAGAAGGGATTGACCCTGCTGGCTCCAGAGCCTGGAACTGGGGGGTTTGGGCATTGCTGGGATGGGATAATGGGATGGTGCCATGGAATGGAATGCCATGGAATGGAATGCCATGGAATGCCATGGAATGCCATGGAATGGAATGCCATGGAATGGAATGCCATGGAATGGAATGCCATGGAATGCCATGGAATGCCATGGAATGGAATGCCATGGAATGGAATGCCATGGAATGGTGGGAATGCCATGGAATGGTGGGAATGCTGGAGGGACATCAAACACCCCGAGAGCAAAGCCGGGGCTGCAGGAGGGAGTTTTAAGCTGGAAACACTTTAGGTGCCCTCTGTTCCTGCTGCTCAGGAACCACGTGGAATTCTGTGATTTTCCAGGTGTTTGGCAGTGGGGGTTGCTGTGGGCTGCTTTCAGATTTTTGGGAAAAGTGCCTGATCCAGCCTTGAACCACCTCTGGCTGTGCTTCCCCTTTGCTGGATTTGAAGCACCCAAAGGAGGCAAATCCCAGGTTGTGGAACTGGGATGGGAAACCGCAGCTTCTGCCACAGCTCTGGATATGAGAGGAGCTCTGCTCCAGGCTCAGATTTGGGCAGGAGGAATTTCAGTCCAGTCTAACCCACAGCACCCCACAGCCCGTGGGTTTGGGGTGCAGGGGGAGCCAGGGAGAATCTGGAATTGCTGACAGCAGTCCTGGGGTGGAGGAGCTTTATCCCCCCACTCCCAGGAGCTGCAGCTGCATCTCCCACCCCATGGCTCCAGGACACTCAAGGGCAGGACGAGGGATAAATCCCAAAAATTTATCCCTCAAATCCCAAAAATGTCAGTAACACCTTGCTGGGGAGAGCAAAGGCAAAGGGTGAATTTGCTGTAGCTGGGATTTAACAGAGAAGGGACTCAAGTTAGAGGCAGGAATAAAGAAATACAAGGAATCCATTTTTTAATGGATTTGCCTGTGCTTTAGACTGGTTCCAAAAAGCTTGGAGTAATCCAGGGAACAAGGCAATAAATTGTTGATATATTTGTAGTGCAGAGCAGGGCTGAGGTCTGGTGAAATCCTTGGCTTGGGAGGTGAGGAATTCTGCAGAGAAGCTTCCATTTCTTCCTTCGTGGTTATCATCAACCTCAGATTACTTTTTCCCCAAATGTCTCCCATTATTTCTAACTCGGTGTTTATTCCCTGGGGTATCTGCCCTCCTCCAAAGGCAGGGAAGGGGGATTTTCCTGGAGGATTTTCCTCAGGGGTGTTCCAAGATTGAAAACCAACCTGAGGCAAAGAACCATCCTGCTGGGAAAGATTATTTCTTTGTCTCACTCTGGATTCTCTGTACTTGACGAGGCTCAGGTGCTCTGATAACCCCAAATCCACAATTTTGAGGTTTGCAGCTGGGAACAGGAACAGAAATCCTGGGAATGAAGCATCTCTGGGACCTCCAGGCTTTGCTGCTCCTCCAAGGGGAGTGATTGCAGTGCCAACATTGAGCAGGGGCTGTTTGAGAGCCTGCAGTTCATCAGAGTTCAGGTTTGCCCAGCTGGAAGTTCCCTGTGTTTGTATTTCCCCGTGGAAATCAACGTTTTCTTGGTTTCTCTGCCAGTGCCAGCAGCAATTCCTGGGATTTTGGCTGTTTGAGGGGGATTTTTCCCACCCCTCTGCCCAGGGCTGGAAACAGGAAACCCTGAATCCCCACCCAAACTTTTTCCAGGCTGGAGAAACCTGGATACAAACGTCAGATAGAGCAAAACTCTTTAAAACAAGCAGGAAAACCCCATTTTATTGGGTTTTATTATTCCCTGGGGGCAGCAGGAATTTCTCCCATCTCTCTCCCGTGGTACCTGGCTCGTTGTGCAAGTGCAGCCAAAGCCCCCAGCCACCTGGAGGAGGGAATTTTCAGTATCCATGATGCCCTTGCATGTTCCCAGCGTGTTTCCTGCCCTGGGAAATGCTGGATTTGTTCCTGAAAACAAGTTTAGGTCCTGCCAGGGAAATGGATGACAGGAGAACACCACAAGGTGTTTTCCATGTCCTCAGGAGTGACAGCAGAGCTAAACCAGATGGATCAGAACCCTTTCCAGCTGAAGAGTTCGGTTTCCAATCTTTGGATTTCAGCTTTATTTTAAAAAACCCTGTCTGAGGAGAGGCAGGAGCATTCCACAACCAGCTCAGTGTTGTCCAAACCAGGAGTTCTGCATTTAAAATAACCACCAGTGACCCTCTGGAGCAGCCCTGCCGTGCTCCCTCCTCCCAGGACACCTGGAAATCCAAACTCTGGATTGGGAACCACCTCTCCATCTCCACTGAGGCTCCTTTCCCAGCTCAGGTTCTTGTCAGGCCCTGTTTGCATCCCTGCTTTTCTGCCCAGTGATTGCTGCTGTCAGCTTGCTCTTATCCCATTTCTTACAGAGGTGGCTTTATTTGGTTTTATTGCTTCTTTCACCTCTTATCTCATCAAGGTGCATTTCTTCATTGCTTTTGTGATCAGCGTGGCTTTTTGCAACACACTTAGGGCATCTTTTAAAAGTGTCTTCGACGACTCCAAATTAATCACCCCAATCATTCTGATCGTTTTCCTGCCAGTCCCTAAATGTTTGCATTTCCCCACAGGTATCCAAGCCCAGGCAGGGATTGTGTCTGGGCAGAGCCACCAAACCAGGGCCTGGTGGATGAAAAAGGGTTTTGTTTGGTCATCAATGCGTTGGAAAAGGGGCTGAACCAGAAAGATTGGGAAGGTAAGGAATATTTTGAGCTGGAAAACAATCAGGGCATGTTTGTAAAGCTTTGAGGATTGTGATAAGGAGTCACCCACGATGCCCCAGGAGCTGCCACAGTGCTCCTGGGAGTCTGGAGTCCAGGAATGCTGGCTCTGGGTTCCAGGCTGACACTGCAGGGCTCTGTTGTTGTTCTTCTAAAACTCCATCGTGTTCCCAGAGCATCATCATGAAGAGAAACACCAAAGCTGGCAATTCATAATGATAAAAATAAATAAAAGCATGATAGTGGAAATGATGAACAACATTAACCCCAACTGCTGCTCTAAAATGGACAGAGATTCTGCAGGGAAATCATGTTGGGGTTGTTCCCTGAAGGACACAGACCTGTGGTGGCCATGGGCCTGTGGTGGCCATGGACTGTGGTGGCCACAGAGCTGTGGTGGTCATGGACCTGTGGTGGCCACAGAGCTGTGGTGGCCATGGGCCTGTGGTGGCCATGGACTGTGGTGGCCACAGAGCTGTGGTGGCCATGGAGCTGCCACCCTCAGCTGGCCAGTTTGAGGCAGATGAACTCTTGAGCTCTTTGCACACCTCCTGTCCTGCAGCTGAGGGCCGGGGAGCTGCAGAGTGTCCCTTGTCCCCTCTGGCCACGGAGGAACCCCACAAGCCCAGCTCAGACCCCTCACTTTGCTGTCCAAGGGGAATCCAGGGCCACATGGATTTTTTATTCTTGATTACCAAGGAATATAAAGGAGGGACCTGATGTTGGATGTCTCCTCCCTTCTGATTCCTCCCCTTTCCTCCTGCTTTTCCCTTTCCAAAGAAGAGAGAGTCACTTTAAACTCTTTCATCAGCTCCCCCTCATCAAAGGCAAGTGGGCTCAGCCTGAGTGGGATTTCCCAGCCCCCTCCCATCTCCCAGATTCCTAAAGCTGCTTTAAAGCGCCTTAAACCCTCCCTGCATAGAATTTTTCCTTGCAAAAATTAGACCTCATGAAAATAAATAATTCCCAGAGGAAATTTCAATTTGATTACAAATATTGACTTGCTTGAGGAAAGCTTTTTTTAAACAAAAATCCATTTGGAATCAACATTTTCAAATTAAACATGTATGTTCGCTCTGTCAGAGTACTTAACTTGGAAAAATACCAATTTTCTTTGCAGTGGTTGGGGATTTTAGGAGTTTCTCCCACCCATAGGTTTTTTTTTGGGGGGGCAAGAGCCGAACAAAAGCGAGGCCTTGAAATCGGGCGAAGTCGGGAAAAGATTTGTTTTCATTTCAAGGGATTTAAAAAAATGCAATGTGAAATGTTGTAAATCACTTTTATGCTTCTTAAAAAAAAAAAGAAAAAAAACCCAAACACCTACAAATGCAGAAATATGGAGATCAAATGGAGATGCCTGAGCTGGAGGAACACCAGGCTGAGGTGACACAGCGGGTGCTGCAGCTCTGATGTCACTTGGATGGTCCCCATGACCCCACTGCTCCCAATCCCAGCACTTCGGGAGGGATTTTGGCAGCCAGGAGATGTGGGAGAGGAGCAGCCAGGTGGGAGAACCTCGGTGTTTTGGCAGCTGAGTGGTGCCATCAAGCTGTGCATGGGCTCTCCATCATTTCTGGATGAATCCAGAGGGTCCCACAGATCTTCGTGCAGAATCAGGGACCCCAGAATGGTTTGGGTTGGGAGGGATCTTTAAAATCATCCCATCCCATCCCATCCCATCCCATCCCATCCCATCCCATCCCATCCCATCCCACCCCTGCCATGGCAGGGACACCTTTCACTATCCCAGGCTGATCCAATCCCAACATCCAACCTGGCCTTAGACACTTCCAGGGATCCAGGGGCAGCCCCAGCTGCTCTGGGCACCCTGTGCCAGCCCTGCCCACCCTGCCAGGGAACAATTCCTGCCCAATATCCCATCTAACTATCCCTTTCAATTTCAAATTCCCAGTTCAGTGGCCAGTGTGAGTCACTGAGGCCACTTTAGGCTCCACACTCCACCAAAGCTGCACTTTAGATGCCCTTTCTGGTGTCCAGTCCCGCCTAACAAAGCTAAGCCCAGCTGCTCACAATGGGAATGTTTGTTGTGTTTTCCCCCAGACTCTTCCTATGCTTTCTGTGATCCTTCTGCTCCTGGAAACAGTGGAGTTGATCTGAAACATTTGGGAAACCTCCCCCAGTTCAGGACAGGGAGCACTCCGGTGTTAATGTGCTGCTTTTGCCACTTTATGGATTTAAAAATGCAGGAATAAAGCAACTTAATGTCATGCTGTGTCAGGGGAGAGGGAAAATTGGTTTTTAGTGCAAGAACCCAGTGTCCTGCTGATTTTGGGAAGGAGAAGGAGCTGGAGGAACAGCAACTTTCTGATGTAGACAAGATTTCCACACACTTGTCCTGGGAGAAGTATTGAGGGGACCCAGCCTTCAGCCACTGCCAAAATAAAACACATCCATTAATTAAAATAAATCAATTAATTAAAATAAATCAATAGAGGGTCATAAGCTCTCCTGGAGCCTGAATCAGGGGGCAGAGGGGTGCAGGGGGTGCCCAGCACTGCAGCTCCTCGGGACCCTGCTGGGGTGAGGCAGACCCTGCCCACAGGGATCAGCCAGGGATGACTCCAGACACTCCTGGAAAAGCTTTTAAGGAGCACTTTGTTAATGAATGCACACGAGAAATGGCTGGTGACAAATGCAGCAAGCCCTGGGACACCAGGCAGTGTCCCCACAGCCATTAGTGCCAGCAGGAGATCCAGGAGCAGCATTCCCAGCAGGAGAGCCACACCCCCACATGAAAGCAGGAAAACAAATGCTGGAAGATTTTCTGAACAATTCCAGCACCTTCCCAGCCACATCTCAGCTCAGGTCCAGCAGTGCCTGAGCCTGGTTTAACCCACAGGGGCCCAGCTAAGCCTGAGGAGCTGCTGTGACCCCCATGGCTGGTGCTGGCCCCTCTCTGTTTGCCCCAAGATTCCTCGATCCTTTTCCCAAATAATTCTGTTTAAACAGCCCATGCAGACATGATGGAGCTGTTCAGGACAAGGGATGTTGCCAATGAGGACAACTTCCCTTAAGGTTAATTAATCATTTGTAAACCGACCTTTGGGGGGGGATGAATTATTCATCAAACACAACACAGAATTTTCATCCAGCGTTTTTTTGGTCCAAGTTTTCCATTTTTCCATAACTGAGGGACAGGGAGAGCTGTGCTGTCACCTCTGTGTGGGATGCTCCTGCTTGCCCAGCATTTAAACCACAGCCAGGCTTAGGCTGGACCAAAGCCCAGCTCTTCCCCACCTGTATTTCTCCCTTAAAGCCTGACTGACCTTAAACTCTCTCTCAGACTCCTCTCCAGGAGCTTGACATTTAAAAGTGCAGTGACAGAAAATAACTTCTTCTAAAAATACGTGTAACTTATTTACCAGCAACCAGGAGAGGAGGAGAGGAATTCAAATGAAGGCACACGTTGACATCACACCGCTGGTTGTGACTTGTCCTGGGGGAAAAGGCATTCCAGGCCTTTCTCCCACATCCCAATCTGGGAATGGCTGGGCAGGGATCAGGAGAAAAGAGATCCATCCCCATTTGCCTTTCCCCCACATCCCAGTCTGGGAATGGCTGAGCAGGAGCCAAGAAAAAAGAAAAAAGGATCCATCCTCATTTGCCTTTTCCCCATATCCAAACCTGGAAGTGCCTGAGCAGGAACAGGGATCAGGAGAAAAGGGATCCATCCCCAGGTACCTTTCCCCCATATCCCAATCTGGGAATGGCTGAGCAGGGACAGGGATAAAGAAAAAAGGGATCCATTCCCATTTTCCTTTCCCCCGTATCCAAACCTTTGAATGGCTGAGCAGGAACAGGGATCAGGAGAAAAGGGATCCATTCCCATTTGCCTTTCCCCCACATCCCAATCTGGGAATGGCTGGGCAGGGACAAGGAGGAAAGGGATCAATCCCCATTTTCCTTTTCCCCATATCCAAACCTGGGAATGACTGAGAAGGAACAGGGATCAGGAGCAAAGGGATCCATTCCCATTTGCCTTTCCCCCACATCCCAATCTGGGAATGGCTGGGCAGGGACAAGGAGGAAAGGGATCAATCCCCATTTTCCTTTTCCCCATATCCAAACCTGGGAATGACTGAGAAGGAACAGGGATCAGGAGCAAAGGGATCCATTCCCATTTGTTTTTCCCCCATATCCAAACATGGGAATGGCTGAGCAGGCGCCAGGGAAAAAGAAAAAAGGGGCCCATTCCCATTTGCTTTTCCCCCACATCCCAACCTGGAAGTTCTGAGCAGGAACAGGGATAAGGACAAAAGGGAATCCTCTGCACCTTCCCAGGCTGCAGGGAGGGGCAGGGCTCCAGTTTTGGGGGAGACAAGGAGCTGATTTAAGATCCCACAGCCTCCAAAAGTGGGAGGCAGGAAAAGACAATCCAGTGTTTATTGGGAAAACATGCCACGTGTCGTTCTTTGTCAGGTTACGGAAATGAAGGAATAAAAAAAGAGAGAAAAAAGAAATCAAAGACAAAACACAGCACAAATCTGGGAGCTGAGTGCTTGGAGAACTGCTCATGTCCATGGGGAAAAGCCTTCTCCACCCCACGTCCCCCAGGAGAGAGCAGCTCCTGCCCAAACAGGCTCCTCACCCCCTTCCCCACCCAAAAAACTCCAGCACAACCCTGGGGGATTCTCCTGAACGTGAGGCGTTCATGTATCTTTAATTATTGTTTCAGCCACATAAATCCATGCAGAATTAAAATTCATGATGGTTCTAGGGTACAAGTGCAAACAATTTGTTCGGTAAACTTTGCTCTAATTGGCATTCTGAAAATTTCCTGTTAATCAAGCCCCCTGGGCTCGGTTTACCAGTGTAGCTGTGCCTGGGAACGTCGGTGCTCGGAGGGTGCACGCGCCAGCGCCGCTTTCAAGGGTCTTTAGACGATATTAACTCACACACTTTGTCCTCCTGTTAATTTGCAAGTAATTTTTTTAACAACCTGCCCTGGCCCTGTCTTTCATCTCAAAGCTGCTTCGTTACTCCAGGCGAGAGAGGGAGAGGGAGAGCGTTTGTTAAACCTGAGACTAAATCAGAGCTGGAACATCCCCGAGGGCGCCTGGAATTCCTCCCTCTGGGATTTGCCTTTCCAGTGGTTCCGGACACCCAAGTGGCCATGGGAGACATAAAAAGATGTTTGGGCCAGTGTGGGAACCTCCCCAAAAATGGGGACATGGAGGTGGGGACACCTTGAGCCGGGATATGAAGGTCCTGAAGAGCCAAGGTGGGGCAGAGTTGCTTTTCCATCCCACCCCATGCACAGGGAGAACAGGAGATTCCAGGCTCCGGCACTTCCAACACAGAAAAATTGCCCAGTTCTGGATCTCTTTCCCCCAAGGAACTCCTTCCCCACTCAGGGTTGTAACAGGGTGGTGTTTGTGCCACTTAATTTGTCTGAAGTGTCGTCGGTCTTCACTCAGAGGCGGGATTGAAAAACACACGAAGGAAACGAATTTTTTGTGTTTGGGCTTGGTTGTTTATTAAATCTTATCTAAATTACGGAAAGTTCAACACCACTTCTCGCCACCAGCTAAAAGTGATCAAAATGGAGCTGAATTTAGCTAGTTACAAGGTCTTTTAAAACTGTTATAGAGAATTAACACCTATATTATTTATACTTTTAACCCAATAACCAAATTCCTGTGATCCTCAGTGTGACACTGGCTGACCAACCAGAAACTGCTGCCTGAAACCATGGAGAAGAAGGAGGAAGAACAACAAAAGAAGAGAACACTCAAAATCCTCCATCCTGTCCCATACCTGTTACTATATTATAAAAATCCCAAATTTCAAACCCTTCGTCATGTGGAATCACACACTTCTATTTAACTACACACCCGTGATTTTAACTCCATCACTCCATTTTGGAAGCTTTCTCCAAGGCCTCAGGTCACAAGCAGTGTTCTCCAGGGGGTCAGTGCCAGAAAGCACAGAAAGCTCAAAAATCCCAAAGATTTCTGGGATCCAACACAGGGTCACCACCAGGAGGATTTCTGGAGCTTTCAGCCATCCCTTCTTCGGTTCTGCACCATTATCAGGCCAGTCCTTAACTCTCATCCCAAGGGATTTGGGAACAGGAGAAGCTTTGGATCACCTGAGTGTCTCCTCCCAGCGGCACAGTGAGGCAGGATAATAAAAATAACAAAATAATGAGCAGCTGCCAGGGATCAGGGCTGTGCTGGAGGAGCCCTCCTGGATGGGAATGTGCAAGAAGGAAATGCAGGAGAGGTGGCAGCTCCCAGAAGACACCAAAGATGGGGCACAACAACAAACTGCTTCCTGGGAAAGCTGATAAGGAGCATAATTAGATGGAATTACGGCAGCAGCGGGGTCTGGCAGCTGGAAAAAAATCATGTGGGGAGTGGGAGCGGGCACATTCCTGGGGAGAAAAAAAGAGGGGTCTGTGCTGGTTTGAAAGCAAAACCAGTGAGAAACCCCAGGTCAGAAATACAATTTAATAGGAAAAAATAAATAAATAAAATAAAATACATGCAATAGTATAAAAGAAAAACCAGTGACAGTCAGAATACAACCTGACACCCCGCTGGTCAGGGTGGTGGTGGCAGTCCAGATGAAGTGATCTGGTCGGAGCAGTGATCCTGTAGGAAGGGCTGGCAGCTCTTGTCCTCTGGAATCCAGTGGGAAAAGGCTGCTCTGATGTTCCAAATGTCAGATTTGATCCGGGGAGGAAATGCTTGGCTCCTCCCCCTGGCTGGAGCATCTCCCAATGGGATGATGGAATTTGATCAGCCATGCCCTGGGACTCCATGGCCCATGAACAGGAGATATCTCCTGGAGGGAGGATGGGCTGTGGGAAAGATAAAGAACACTGCCCCAGCTGTTGAACAGCTGGAACATGAACAGCAGAGATCTCCACAGGGATCAGGATCACTGCCCCACCTGGTTTAACAGCTGGGGACAGAATTCACACTTTGGTCACATCTTTACGTTGTGACCCAGGACAGGGTAACACAGATTCACACAGTGGGAGCTGCCCAGGAGGTTTTGGAGGCAAGCAGGAAGGCCCACAAATAAATCAGATGTAAAACAGAACAGGAAAATGTGGAGGGCCCTGAATGTTTGGGGAGGGAGAACAAACAGAGCATTCCAAGCAGGGGTTTGTCCCATCTCCATTGCTCCAGTCTTTATCTAGAGGTTAATTGTGGATGAAAGGTAATGAAACAGCTTTGAAGGGAACTGTGGGCAAGGCCAGAGGAAGGGAAGGAGTTTGGAGCCATTTGGATGTGTCAAATGTATTCAAAATGAGAGGATCTGATAAAAAAAACCACCCTGGAACATTGAACCCTTGGTGGTTATCTTCAAATTGATGAAGGTGCAGAGGTCCCTGGAGATGAGAGAGGCACCTCTCTTTGAAGAGGATACTTAAAATTAAAAAAAAAAAAGTTAGAAAAAAACCTGAATAATCATCTTAATCTAAATTCTCTGAAAGAGGCAGGAGGAAAGGCTTAAATAGTAACTTGTAAAAGGATGAATAAAATCAAAGAACATGGGTTTGTCAAGAGCCAGCCATGTCAACCCGATTTAATTTCCTTCTCTGATAAGGGAGCAGGAGGACCTGATGATGGGGAGCAGCAAACACACGAGTGAGGAGGACTTTTGCATTTTCCCACTAAAAAAAAAACCCTCTAAATCCAATCAGAGCCCAACTGGCAGAGAAACCACTCCTGAAGGAGAGGGATCAGGGCACAAGGAGGTTCTGCAGCTCCAGCTTGGCTCAGGAGGAGGGGCTGTCCCCCTCCCTCTCCATCCTGCCTTTCTCCAGCCTGGAAATCCCCAGCTTTGCCCAGAAAAATGGAGGTTAAACCTTTGCTGTGCTGGTTTTCAGCCTCTGGTGTTGGTTTATCCTTCATTCCCCCCCATCATCAGCGTCCCCAGGAACGTTTCAGCAGAACCACCTCGATGTGGCATTATCCCATATTAACCTGGGATGCTGGAATGGTGCAGCTCCAGTGACTCCAACCCCCTTGGAAAAGGTGCAAATCCCTACAAAACCAGCCTGGGAAAGGATGGGAGCTGCACTCCTGCAGGGACAGATGGACTGAGGGATGGGGACTCCAGGCAGGGACTTTGGGAGCTGCAGGAATGGCTGCTGCAGGATGGCAGGAGTGGAAGCTTTTGATATAGTTTCAAACAATGTGTAATTATCAGGTAGCTGAAAATTAGCCCATCTGTGCCTCGGGAGAAGACAATGGGAAGTTGTGTGTTACTAATGGCTGAAAAGCGCTGGCAGCACAAGACAGGAAATTCTCAGGCAACTTTTTTTCTGCAGGTAATGTAATTACACGGCATAATCCCCAAATCTCCTGACTTTTTGGTGGGGTTTGATAAAGCTTAGGAGGTCTTCATCTCCCTTTCTGTTTCCTCTCCTGCTTTGCTGCAGCAGCACAGCTCTGGGGATTGAGGGCCCGCCTGGGCAGCAGCAGATGTGGGTGACATAAAACTGCCTTTAAACACCCAGCTAAAGACAATCTCAGGTTTTGCTAAAGCAGATTGTGAATTCCCACCTGCCTCTGCCACAGCCTCGTTCTCTGAATGCAGAGCACAGAGCTTGTAACATTATTTTGGGTAAGATTTCCTTGCCTGATCCAGGTCAGTGCACACACAAGCAGCAGCTTGGGTCAGATTTAGGACCCCTTTTGTTTTCTCTGCTTTTGGGCTCTGCTGATGTAAAAAAATAAATAAATAAAATAATCCCCCAAGCCCCCTGATTTCTTTAAATGCCTCCAGGATCTGGTGATGAGGTCTTTGAGGGTCGCTGAAGAAAAGCTGGAGTGGCACAAACCTCATGCAAACAGGGTAAAGAGCCAATGATTTTTTTATATTCATACTTTTGTCTGAGGAATAACTGGGAGCAAATTGCTTTCCCCTTGCCTAGTTGGAATTATTCCGGGTGGGTTTTTTCTGCTGATTTTTGCTATTCTCCCTTTCCAGAGTTTCGCTCCTGAAGAAGGTTCAGCCCTGAATGGAAAGCAAAGGTTGCCTTCACCTTCAGTGAACTTTGAAGAGATTGATTTTCACCAGGCATGAAGGAAAAGCTGGGAAATGACAGCTCGTGGGTTCTGGGGAGGTGAACGTGCCCATTTCACCCCTGCTGGTGCAGGAGGATTTGGGCCATCCCAGCACACTTTGACGGATGCTCCTTGTGCTCATCCTCTGCCACACAGGAGGTCCTGGCCCGGCCCAGAACAGGGAGGAAAACGATTCTTGCTGGCTTTTGTCTGGTAATCTGAGGTCAGGAGAACAAAGTGCTTCCTCTGAGCTCTCCCCAGCGCCGTGGTGGGAAATGCAGCCAAGCTCCAGCACGGAGAACAAAGCCGGAGCTGGCACAAACACAGCAGCTCCTTAAATGAGTTTGCCATTAGCCGGAAGGGCTGCAAATTGAAGCGAAGATAAGCCCCTTAGCATTTCCCTTCTTTAATCCCAGCCTCATAAAAGCAGAGATGTGTTCCTATTCAGTGGGCTTTATACAGAGGCAGGTATTTCATTTACCCAAAAAACCCCTGGATCGGATAAATTATTAATGTTATTTATAAAGGCAATTCTGCCATTCAGCAACTTCTTTTGGATCCCTCCGCTTAATCTCGCTGCTTAGCATAAGATACACTCCAGTTAAAAGGCAAAATCACATTCCCTTACAAGGCCTGCAAAATAAGGGAGAGCTGAGGTGCCTGGAAAAGGGTTGTAGTTGAAATTCTGCTCTAAAGATTAATACATTTATCAGTGGCAAACATAAGCCCTGATTTCCACTTGCTCGTGCCCTCCCTGCGCAGGGATGGGGCCTCACTCACACAGCAAGAGCTGCTTAAGCTACTCAGAGACACGCTGGAGCTTCCAGAGCCTCTGGGAGGCTGCTGGGGGCTGGGAGGAGCCCTAGGGGCAGAATTTTGGGATCGCTGAGGTTGGGAAAGCTCTCCCAGCCCACGGAATGCCAGCTGTGCCCCATCCCAGAGCACTCAGTGCCACCTCCAGGAATTCCTGGCACACCTCCAGGGATGGGGATCCAAACCTCCCTGGGCACTTCCAATCCCTGACCTCCCTTTCCATGGGGAAATTTTCCCTAAAATCCACCCTGAGCTCCTCTGGCCCAGCCTGAGGCCATTCCCTCTCCTCCTGTCCCTGTTCCCGTTCCCAGATCCCAAATCCCCCCCGGCTGTCCCCTCCTGTCAGGGAGTTGTGCAGAGCCACAAGGTCCCCCCTGAGCCTCCTTTTCTCCAGGCTGAGCCCCTTCCCAGCTCCCTCAGGAATTCTCCAGCCCCTTCCCAGCTCCATTCCCTGCCCTGGAATCGCTCCAGCTCCTCCAGGTTTTTTTCCTGAGGTGCCCAGAACTGGACACGGCCCTCGAGGGACCTCACCTATGCCCAAAAATCATTTCCCTGATCCTGTCCCCAGCCCCTCTGCCCCAGCCTGGAGCACTCCTGGGGTTGTGTGACCCAAGAGCAAGAGCCAGCAAAGCAACCCTGTCCCCTCCTGTGACATGTCCTGGAACACCCAGAGCCACAAACTCAGCCCTGCACCCACCCCACGGGCCAGCCAGGCACTAAAAGATCCATCCAGGAGGTGTGGGATGTGGAAGTGGGATGCTCAGAATCCCAAAAAAGATCCTCAAATACCCCAGGAGAGATTCCCCCATGGTGGCATTGGGGATCTCAGCCCCAGCAGGAGCAGCGTGGCACAGAAGCATGAGGAAAAATGGAATAAACACAGGAAAATGGGATTTCTGCACAAAATCCCCATTCCTGCTCTGACAGGGGCATGGGTGGAGCAGTCCCCACTGATTTGGGATTAAACACCCAGGAATGGCTGATTTGGGGTTAAACACCCAGGAATGACTGATTTGGGGTTAAATACTCAGCAATGACTGATTTGGGATTAAACACCCAGGAATGGCTGTTTTGGGATTAAACACCCAGGAATGACTGATTTGGGGTTAAACACCCAGCAATGGCTGTTTTGGGGTTAAACACCCAGGAATGGCTGATTTGGGGTTAAACACCCAACAATGGCTGTTTTGGGGTTAAACACCCCAAATTTGGGAAGAGCAAAGGCAGCAGCTGCTGTGGCAGATGTGCTCCAGCCTCTGGCAGGGGAGCAGCAGCTCCTGGCTCCCACATCAGGACCTCTCTGGGAATTACCTCCATGGCACCCCAGGAACATCCTGGGAGTTGCCACAAGCCACCCCCCAAATCTGAGAGCAGCACTCATGGGAGCTTTGGTCAAATCCCCCCATGGAATCCCCCCAAAATCCTTTTCCCAGCTTTTCCCTCTCCCAAGGTTTTGTTGCAGCACAATTTGAACCCAGGCAGAGCATTTCTGTCTGCTAAACTCACCCAGCCTTTCCACAGGAGGGTTCTGACAGCACCGTGTGTTTTCCATGTGTTTTCCATGGATTTCCCCAGCCCTGGGGATGTTCAGGATGTGTTTTTCCCCCTGGGTTGGGTGTGGGGACAAGCAGGGGCTCAGGGGTGGCACCTTTGATCATTGCCTGGCACCGAGGGCTCCTGCAGCTGCACTTGGAGCTGGTGATGTCTCTGCTCTGGGCACCACAGAGAAACTCACTTTTATGTCAAAACGCCTCCTAATAAGATTTTAAGTTTGTTCAGGGAGCTGGAATGAAATATTTAATCACTGCATCACAGCAGCAGTTTATTCTCATGAAAATGCTGAGATGCCATTTGCAAATCAGAAATGTTTTCAAATTTTGCTTTGAAATCACAGCGTCCTTGTGCAACTGTTTTGTGTGGGTTTTTTTTTTTACTTTTTATTCTTCTTTCCAGGAAGAAACAAATCATGGGGAAAAATGGCTGAGATCTCAGGCATTTCTTCACAAATCAGGTGTCTGCTCTTGAGTCTGTCCTGGTGAGCTCTTTGGAGCCATCATTCCCACTTGGAGCAGGGAGAAGCAGCCCCTGGTGTTTGCACCCAGCATTCAAATTCCATTATCTTTGTTTCTTGCACTGACAACGAGACATTTAGGTTGGAGAACTCCACTGGGCATTAGTGCTGCTCTGAAGGGTTTGCATGATTTGAGATAAATGTCATAAAAGGAATAGCAAGTTCTGCTGGAAAAGCACAGCTGTCCTACTTTATTATTATTATTATTATTATTATTGGGGCAGTTTTCCCTTTTTTTTTTTTTTTTGTACAGATTATTCACTCACAGTTCTTCATCTCCATATATATAAATTATATCTTGTTAAACACAAGAATCCAGCTTGGTTCAATCCCTCCTCAAGACTTGGATACTTTCTTATCCCACTCCTTTCCCTGCTCCAGAGCCATCCAAAATCTCTGGGTCTGGGTGAGAGTGGCTGAATTTTGAGACATGAATTAAAAAATTTCCAAAAGGAAGAGCAGGTTTTTTTTAGGCAGTTCTGGCCACACACAGTATTTGAGGTTCAAATTGTCCTTAAGAAAGGGTTATTCTATAACAGTGACCAAAATATTCTTGAATTCAGCATCTTAGGATCAAAAAGCCCCAAATCCCTTAAGATGTCGCCTGACTTTAAAAAAAAAAAAAGAATAAGAAAAAAAAAAAAAGACCTTGTGATTTGTACACAGTTTATTCACGGGGGTTTTTAATACAAAATTCAAAGAACTGCAAGGAGAAAATGTTGGCAAGCAGCATAAAAAAACTGCTTAAAAATAACATATGAAAGTGTCAGAAGGAATGTGTATCATTTATCCAAAACACTGAGGATCCAAAATAGCTGAGAGAGGAAGGGAATCAGAAAAATCCTTCCCAACCCAAGGCAGGTCTGAGCACAGACAGGGCTTGTCCTGGCCAGTTAATGCACAGTGGGGATGTCAGAATGCTACAAAGATTTTAAGGCAATAAAAAAGGCACAGCAAGGACAGAGCTGGGAATTTTCTGCTGCTGGAGAAGCTTTGTGGTCCTGGAGGGCTCTCCTTGGACGGAGCTGCTCCATGAACAACCAACTTTCAGGAAGGCAGCAAAGCTGCAAATGCTGCTCTTCTAAATCCTGGCTGAGATTTGGGCCAAACAAGGCCCTGGGAAGGCTCTCAGGAGCTGGAAATTACTGGAAAATCAGGAAATCAGCTCCTTTCAGCAGAGCCATAACCAGGAGCTCACACTGGCTCCAGTTGATCCCAATTTCCCCCTTTTCACCAGTCCTCTGATGTTCCAGGTGCTGCCCAAGCTCCCACAGCCCCTTCCAGCACCCAAAGCTGCCCCAGCCTCTCCTGCTGCTTCTCCCACAAATCAGGGAATGCAAGGAAATGAGAAGAGGAGAGGAGAGGAGAGGAGAGGAGAAGAGAAGAGAAGAGAAGAGAAGAGAAGAATTTGGGGAGACCTTGTAGAAGCAGTTCAGTCCCTATAGGGAACTTCCCAAAAAGATGGAGAGGGCCTGGAGGGACAGGACACAGGGAATGGCTCCCACTGCCAGAGGGCAGGGATGGATGGGATATTGGGAAGGAATTGTTCCCTGGGAGAGGGTGAGGCCCTGGAATGGATTTCCCAGAGCAGCTGTGGCTGCCCCTGGATCCCTGGCAGTGCCCAAGGCCAGGCAGGACAGGGCTTGGAGTAGCCTGGGATGGTGGAAGGTGTCCCTGCCCATGGGACTAATCTTTAACGTCCCTTCCAATCCATGATTCCATGAAATCTGGCTGTGATTTCTTCCCCCCTAAAAGCAGATCCTGCTCGGGGATGTTCCCACCATCCAGAGAGGTCCAATGGCTGAAAAGCTGCACCCAGCCGGTGCCTCCCCCCCTCACCTGGGTCCTGCTGCTCCAAACAGGGAGGCAAAATGTGATTTTTGATTCTGATTCCCACTGCAGAGGGAATTGCAGTGCTGAGGCTGCAGCTCCTGCCTGGCTCCTGGGAAGCTGCCAGGGAGAAGGAAGCACAGGCAGAAAATGAATAGCAGAAGAGATTGCAGGTAATTATGTTTCTTAAGCTGTTAACAGGATTGGCCATTTGATAAATGAGAGGATTTGGGAATGTTTTGTCACTGACAAGGCATTGTAAGATCCGGGTGGAAATGGGAACGTTTCTCTTCCACGAGCAGGAAATTCTCCCGGGATGCTCACGCACTGTGAAATCCATCTGAAACCTGGATGCCAACACGTGGAGGAGACAGGACAGATCCAGGACTCAGGCTGTAAAAAATCCCACCAGGTCTCTCAAAGATGGAATTCACTCGGGTTTGGTGCCCCTTCTGTGTCCTCAGAGGTTTCTGCTCTTTCATGGCGAGCCCCCACGTGCTTCCACGTGGATTTTGGTGCCACCAGGGCCTCTCAAATCTCTCCATCTGCTTTCCAGAGCTCTGAATCCCTCTGCTTCCCTCAGCTCTGGGTTTGCTTTTGTGTTCCCTTGATGGAAAGGGAAGAGGAGAGGCAGGAGGGAGAGCCAAGAGGGGCCCCAGCCCTGCTCCATCTGTGCCCCTCAGGAGGATTTGGGTACCCCTGGAGCCCCTCTGTTTCTTCTGCAGCACCCGCAGAGGCTTTGATGTGATTTTTTTTAGGATGTCCCAGTGCTCTCAAGCTGATTTTTCCTGGAAATCTGGGCTCTGGTGCCCTTGGGAGTCTCAGTCCCAGCCCACAGCAGAGGCTGGGGCAGGACCCAAAATTTGTTTTTGCACAGTTTGTATGCAAAAGCAAAAGAAATGAGGAAGGTTCTCCCAAACCTCCCCACAGCTTCTCATTTCTTCACTTTGGATGTCTTTTAGCAGCCAGGCTGATGCAGGAGCTGTGGGACACGCTGAGGATGAGGAGCAGGAGGGCAAGACCTGCTCCAGAGATCTCTTACAAGAGAACAATGCATTAAATAAACCAAAAATCATCTTGTCTCCGCTTGTGGCTCGCTCCACTTTTTATTTCCAAGAGGAAAACTATCCCAGCAAGGTGGTGGATTTCTGCTCAGGCTTCCCTGAGTGTGAATCCCCAGCAAGGAACCCCTTGCAGCTCTTCGAGGGGTAAATGAAGGCAAAATCCAGTTCCTGCTCCTTCCAGCAAGGTCTCTGAAGAACAAGGTCACTCACTCTGTGCAGCTCAGCTGAAATCCAAAATACTGGCCCCAAGCAGCTTGGAGGGCGGGCAGGAGGTGAAGGAGCAGTTTATTCTTAGCAATGAACACCCAGGAAAAGGGAAATAACAGCAAAGACACTCCAGGCTCTTTTCCTTTACGAACAATAGGACAGGATGCTCTGTTTTGACCCAGCCAGGGGCAGGTGTGAACACTGGATTTGTGGATATGTGCTCCAGAACCCCCATCCCAGTCCAGACAGAGCTCCAGCCCAGCTGGGCAAGGCAAAATCTCTGCCAAAGCTGAGCCCAAAGCCCAGGGCAGCCACAGGGGCACCGTGGCCACCTTCAGTGGCTCAAGCACAGACAGGTTTGTTCCTGCCACTTCGTTCCAGCAGTTTCCAACCCCCTGCTGTGGGTGGATGAGGATTTCCCAAAGGCCTGACCCACACAGGCAGCTTTGGCCATTCATTAACACCTTGCTCCTAATTAATTGGCTGCCTCAGGAACTGGGCACCAGGTTCTGGGGCAGCTCTGAGTGATGGGCAAAATGAGATAGGAGAGAATTGCAATTTCATGGAGCCATGGAATGGTCTGGGTTGGAAGGGAGCTTAAAGCCCATCCATGGGCAGGGATAACTTCCAGCATCCCAGGCTGCTCCAAGCCCTGTCCAGCCTGGTCTGGAACATTTCCAGGGATCCAGGGGCAGCCACAGCTGCTCTGGGCACCCTGTGCCAGCCCTGCCCACCCTGCCAGGGAACAATTCCTGCCCAAGATCCCATCCAGCCATGCCATTCCCTGTGTCCTGTCCCTCCATCCCTTGTCCCCAGTCCCTCTCCAGCTCTCCTGGAGCCCCTTTAGGCTCTGAGCTCTCCCTGGATCCTTCTCCTCTCCAGGTGAGCACCCCCAGCTCTCCCATCCCAGTTCCAGAGCAGATCTCTCCAAACTCCAGCCCCACTCTCCAGCCAAGGCTGGGAAGGACAGGACCGTCCTTGGGCACCACAGCACTTGGGAGAACAACCGAGAATTCCTCGTTAATCTACCGGAAAGAATTTTGGAACAAGGGGAAGGAAGGCACATGAATATGCAGCAAATGCTGTGGGAAGCTGCTGGCTGCTGCAATGGCTCATTAGAGCTGCACAGCCCCAGCTCCCTCGGAACGTGGCAGGATGTGCCACCCCAGATGGGCTTGCCTGGAGAGCTTTCACTGGATGGTCCTCATGTTTCCATGGAATTTCCATGGAATTTCCATATTTCCCAGCAGCCACCCCGTGTGAACCAGCAGAATGCAGGGTTACTCGCAATTAAAAGTGGATTACAGGGAAATAATTTTACGTTCCAGTTGGAGAAGAAGAATACCTGGAATGTTCTCACTGGAGTCAGGTTAGAGCATCTTAGCTTTCCACAGGGTTTTTTTTTAATGGTGAGTGTCACTCACAAGATAATTTTATGTACCTGAATAAAATTAATCAAAACCGGTGGAAGAAAAGCAGAGCAAGATTAAACATCCAGAAAATAAACCCAGAGACCTCTTGGCAGGAAGGATGGGAGGGAAGGACTGGGACTCACACTCCATCTGCTAATAATGAAAATGAAGAGACACGGTGGAGGGAGAACGAGGAGAGGTTCACTAAGGAAAAGCCCTGCAGATTGGAAGTGGAGCTGTAAAAACAGGACTTTTTGGGCCATTTTTAGTGCGATTTTTGAGGAGTTTTGGGCAATTTTTAGTCGGATTTCCCCCGGATTTCTTGCCCACCCACTTTCCCCTTTCTTTTTCCTCAGAAATCCCTCGAATCTCAGTGGATTTTGGGGCCATTTCTGTTTTTTTAGTGCAGATTTTAGTGTTTCTGTGATCTAGATGCCTGTGATTCTGTGCCTCCTTTAGAGGAGGCTGCTGGGAAGAGGAGATAACAGCTCTGATAAAGGAATGGGATTTGAGAAAGGGTCTCTGACAGCTGGGGATGGAGCACAAGGCACAGGAGAGCCTGGGGAACGTGGGAGGGTTTGGAAAGTTCACCTGAACCCTGCTGGGGACGGGTCAGGATGCCAGCACAGGTAGCTCTGAGCTCTTCCCCACGCACTGCTGAGGAGGAAAACATCATTGCAGTGTCCTCAGCCCCTTCTGTGGCCTGGGATCGACAAATAAACGGGGCTCTGAGATCAGCAGGATGTTGTCACCCTTGATAAAGACTTGGATTTGGCCGAATCTGGAGGCACAGGGTGGTGCTGGGCTCCATCCCTCACTCCCAACAGGCATCTCACGTGGAAAAGCACCAATTTTCCACCTCTACACTGCGGATTTTCCCAGTCCCACCTGTGCCTCTCCAGCTATTTCTGCTTCTCTTCCTACCTGACATCTGTTTGTCTTCTGAATCCTCCCTCCTGCCGTGGCTGTGGGCTCTGCTGGCACATCCCAGCCCCTCTTCTCTGCTCTGCCCTGCAGGGCAATCCTGCTCCTGCTTCCAGCCAGGAATGGAGCTGGTGCTGCACAAGGGCTCTGTGGAGCTCAACATCACACACTGAACGGAGAGAGCCTCAGAACATGCCAGATTTCAGAGGAAAAAAAAAAAAAACCTTCCGTTTTTTCACTGGGGTTATTCCTTTCCTAAATTTCAAGCCTTTAATTCAAATGTTCAGACGCTGGCTTGGCAAATTTGGCATTGCTGTTGGGGGGGTTGTTTACGTAATAAATATAAATAAATATATTAAAAATGGAATCACAGAATCCCAGAATGGTTTGGGGCGGAAGGGACCTTAAAGCCCATCCAGCGCCACCCCCTGCCATGGCAGGGACACCTCCCACTGTCCCAGGCTGCTCCCAGCCCCTGGGACACTTCCAGGAATGGGGCAGCCACAGCTTCTCTGTGTCAGGGCCTCCCCACCCTCACAGGGAACAATTTCTTCCATATATCCAACCTAAATTTCCCCTCTTTTAGGCTGAACCCCTCTCCTGTCGCTGCAGTTCCTGATGGATAACACATAATAACACATTAAACAGAGATAGATATGTATCAAAAACACTGAAAAAACATGGTGTCTTTTCCCTAATCCTCTTGCCATTTCGCCTGACACTTTAAAAAATATCACAGAGTCAAACACTCAGCGTGAAACCTTAAAAAAATTGACTGGCGTGGTCAAAGTTTGGTGGTGACATCAGCAAAGGAAAACAAAGCCCCAAAATGTCAACCACTGCCACGACATGGAGCTGGTGGTAAATCAATCGCCAGGAAAAACTCCTGACCTACATGAACAGAAGCAGGAAACAAAGAAACCTCAGAAGAAAATCCATGGCTGACAGAGCTTAGCACAGGGAAGTTATGTTTGCAGGAGAAATCCTAGCAACAGTACGGGGTCACTGCTCGGTGCAGACAGGAGAATTGGGGAGGATTATGCAGAAAATGCAGAAGGGTTCAAACAGACTTTTAGTCGGCGTTGGGGAAGAAGGATGATTTGCTTTCATTGCCAGAAGATGATGAAATGCTTTCCAGGAGCTGAGAGGGGTGTGAGGATCTCTCAGCAGTGAGGAGTTTGGAATCAGCTTTGGGAGGAGCTCTGGGCCCTGCTGATGCTGAGTGTTCAGAGCAGCAGATCTGGAAATGCCCAACTTATCAAAATCTGTTCAAGCAGAGGGGAAGCAACAGGAACCAATGAACCATGGTGTAAAGCAAAACCAGTGAGAGGCCCCAAGTCAGAAATACAATTTAATAGGAAAAAATAAATAAATAAAATAAAATACATGCAATAGTACAAAAGGAAAACCAGTGACAGAGTCAGAATACAACCTGACACCCCGCTGGTCAGGGTGGTGGTGGCAGTCCAGATGAAGTGATCTGGTTGNTGGGAGGGAAGAGCAGCTCTGGCTCACAGCAAGGGAGGGTTTTTAGTCCCTATCTGCACTTGCAAGTGGAACTTGGAGCCACGTGGAATCAGGGAGTCCCAGAGTGGGGATGATGCCTAAAGAGGCTGACCTGGCACAGAGGCTGGGCAGAGTTAAAGGAATAAAGTAGGGATTTATTAAAAGGCTTTCACAGGATTCACCTTGGGCAGTGCAAGAGCCTGGCCAGGGCTACACCCAAGCTGGACCCAGGGTCAGGAGTTTTCACACTTTGATCAGTTTTGGTCCATTCCCATCTCGGGGTTCATTGTCCAATCCCAGCTGCAGTCCCACCCTCCCAGATTCTCTCCTCCATTCGCTGCTGTTTGCACTTTTTGGGGCTGGAGCTGCAGCGGTGTCCTTGGTTCTGGGGCTGGAAAAGGATTGTTTTGTGTGCCTGAGCTGGGAGGAGAGCTTGGAACACTTTGTGTGGAGTTCAGAATTACACAGAAGCCAGCACAGAATCTGGAATTTGAAAGATGAAACTTGAGGCATCAGGGAAGGCAGGGAGGGACCACAGCTGATCCCCCTGCTCCAGCAGGGCCATCCCAGAGCACAGGGCACAGGACTGAGCTCAGAAGGTTCTGGAGTATCTCCAGTGAGGGTCCAGTTCTCCTGACAAACTGGAGCCACCCTCTTTCCCGAGCTCTGAGGTACAGGGATGTCACCTGGCACTCACCCAGACCAAAGTTTGCTTCTCCATAACAAAAACTTTGATTCTTGGTCAGCTCAAAACTTTCTGCTGCAGGAAAGTGTCAAACAAGAAAAGCTCTGGGCTCATCTGTGCTCTGTTCTTGCCCACGTGCAGGAGTTTCTAACCAGGATTTTTGTGAAGCTGTTCCTTGGCTGGCCAGCGGTGCCTGTGCAAAGCTGGTCTGTGGCCATGAAATGTCCCAAAATGGGCACACAGAGCGCCAGGAGTGCTGTGCTGGGGCTGTCAGAGCCAGGAGCCCTCCCTGTCCCAAACTCACACCTCTGCTGGCTCCACCTGCCAGCTCCAGAGCTGCCCTGAGCAAGTTTCACTCCCTGCTTGCTCCAGCAAGAATTAAATCATTGCTCACTTTACACCCCTGTGGAAGCTCCGAAGAGCTGAGGGGGCTGGGAAGCTTTAAGAGATACCAGAAGCTTTTTCTGCTTCAGGGTAGCACCAAAGACCACCCCAAAAAACAAAAATTTGTGCACAAAACTTCCCCTTTGCAGCTCCCTGATGTTTTCAACCCCCCCAAAAGCGTTGCCCTGAACAAGGCAGTGCAGAGTGGAAGTTGTAAAACACTGTTGGATCTCCCATTAACGTAATGAGGCTTCACCAGAAAACAGAGCAGCAGAAAGAAAAAGATTAATCAAAACCCTACGTGAATTTATTTATGGATCACAAAAAATGTTTCCAGAATATCCAAGACATGGTTGAGGGATAAAGTTAGATGAAGTTTGGATTTATCTCGATTACCTAACCTGGCATTAAAATCCTTTCCACTGATCAGCAAACAGAGGGATAAAAAGATTTTAGAGACATTATGTAGGTCTGGAATAATTCCCAGTACGAGTTCCTATAAGAAGAGGAATTGTGGGAGGAATACAAATATTAATCAGAAGAAAAGGTTCTAAATTGGGAAAGTGCTCTGGCAATGAGACAAAAGTCTAAGTCATTAGTGTAACAACCTCTAATCCCTATCAGAGCAGCCAGTCTCATGACAGAGATGGACGTGAAATGGCTTTCTCCATAAATATTTCAGGTTTGATTAATTCCAACTTGCTATGCCTGGACGTAACAAATATGTTGTGAAACATATCATGAAAAAGCAGAGACATTTGGCTGAACAATCCAAAACCGTGTAGAAACCTCATTTTCTAGGAAATGGAGAAACACATTTTAAAGCTGTTTTCCTCTTAACTCCATGCAGAAAATTCCCCAGTGTCCAACTCTTTAAAATAACTTCTCCCCAAAAGCAGCAGCCTATCTAATTAAGTCCAGAACCATGCTACCAGTTTGACCCCGATTTCAACTGGCAACTCCCTGGCAGGCACCAAAATACCTTATTAAATTTTTTTTTTTTTCCTAGGGATAGCAGTTCTGATTTATAGGAAAAGAAAAGAAAATGAAATTAAAAAGTAAATATTTTCCAGGTCAGAAAAGAGGAGAAATGCCAGGGTGGGTCCTGCAGTGCCAGGATTCACAGGGAGCATCAGGCAGTGAGCTCAGAGTCCTGCTTTGGTGACAAGTCCTCATGTAAAGCAGATCATCCCTACCCAGAGACTGAAGCACATCCATATGCATAGCAAAGCTCTGAGATTACTCCCAGCACTCCCTTTTTTCCCTGTAATTACAAATCTTCTCCTTTCAGAGGCTGTAGAAGAAATATTCTTCAGAGTAAGGAGCTCCACGACACCCCCAGGGTTGTGACAGCTCAGCTGTGTTGGGGCTACACCAAATCAGGGTGGATCCCACACATTTTTTTGGGGGAAAAGGACTTTTTGGGCAGCTCCATGTGTGCCAGGCTCCTGGGCAGCCTTGTTGTGGCCAGAGGGCACTCAGGACAGAGTGAAAACTGCTTAATCTCATCCTGCAGTGGGAGAAAGGGACCTGTAATGGTGACCTTTGGCGGATAAATAAAACAGAAATAAATAAATATTCCTTAATAAAGCAGGAATTTCCTGTGGGACAGGGAAGCTGCTGTGTTTTCCTCCCAGGCTCGTGGCCTTGGGGTGTTCTGGGAGATGTTGGTATTTCCTCCATCAGCACCAGCACAATGTACAGGAACTTTAACTTGGAGCTGGTGGATAGGATCCCAGAATCCCAGAATATCCTGAGCCAGAAAGGACCCACAAGGATCATCAAAGCTCAGCTCCTGGCCCTGCACAGGACAGCCCCAAGAATCCCACCGTGAATAGTTCCTGACTTTTAAAAAAAGATCCTCAGAGTCCTGAAGGATTTTTGGAAAAGCAGAGGGGCAGCTCCAAGCTCTGCTCTGGGACAGGGACAGCACCCAGGGAATGGCTGGAGCTGGGCCAGGGCAGGCTCAGGCTGGATTTTGGGAGAAGTTTCTTCCCCCAGAGGGTGCTGGGCACTGCCCAGCGTTCCCCAGGGAATGCCAGAGCTCCAGGAAGGTTTGGACAGCACTCCAGGGATGCACAGGGGGGATTGTTGGGGAGAGCCAGGGGTTGGACTGGATGCTCCTTGGGGTCCCTTCCAGCTGAGGACATTCCCTGATCCTGTGGGTTTAGCATGGTGCAGCTCGACCTACTTTACAATGAAGTTGCCATCCAATTTCCCCTCATTTAAAGGTTTCCACTTCTGATGTTATAATGGGCTTCTTATGTAATACTGGAGTGCAGTTTAAAGGCAGCAGCTGCATTAGATCTCAATTTTGCTTTTAAGTAGCGCTCCCAATCTAATTAAATCATCATTCCCCAAGTTTGCACCCCTTGCAGATGAGGAATCCTGATTCCCAGAGCTCTCCGTGTCCTTCCCAGCTCCCCGAGCCAAACCCGTGGCTGCCCAAGCACTCAGCAAATACCTGCAACCATTTCAGAGCAGGTGGAAACACCCTGGGGACAGCTGGCACAGCAACTCCCCACAGGAACAAGTGTTCCTCTAAAGCATGAAATGAAGGATGAAAACACAGCTGAACAACATGGAACACGAAAGCAGGATGGAGAGAGGGAAGTTTGGGATCACTAAACACAGTTTTAGGCTGAACCAAGCGAGCTGCAGTGGCAGCCACATCCTCCCCGTGTGGAGGAGCTGGAGATGTTCTCCAGCCTCACTCTCCACAGCCCTGCACGACTTGTTAGCTGCTCCTCAGAGCCAATCCATCCCAAATCTCCAAAATTGGATCATTCTGAATGGTTCAGGTTCCCCTTAGTGGCAGGACTTTGGAACAGGGGTCACCATTCCTGGAAGGGCTCAAAGAACGAGGAGATGTGGCACGTGGTGATGTGGGCACGGGGGAGTTCAACCAAAGGCTGGGCTGGATGACCCTGGAGGTTTTTTTCTGACCATAATAATTTTGTGATTCTCTGCTGATGAAACACTGCTCACCAGAGAAACCAGGGAGTTTGGAGAGAGCCACACAAACTGGGCTGAGCGAGGATTTGAGCAATTCCAGCCTTCAAAAAGCATCTGGAAAGCCCAGGTGAATTCCAGAGCCTGCATTTCCAGCTCCAGGCTGGCAGGATTAATCCCTGGGAGGAGCTGTCCTGCTCTTGGGTGGTCTCAGTCCAGCCAGCCCCCAGGGGATGAAGGTCCTGGCTGCAAACTCTCCAGATTCCATGTCCTGGACATTCCCTCTGCAGGGAATGTTGGATTGTGGCTGTCATCGGCCTCCCCTCCCTTTCTAAAATATCTCCACAGGATTCCTCTCTCTGCTTTTCCCTCTCCTTCCCCCAAGTCCATGCTGGAGCATCCCACACCTCCTGCTCCCAAAATCCCAGCTGTGCTTCCCTCATCCTGGTCCCTCACTCTGTTCTACCCCAAAATTTGCCTTTATTGTCCCCCTCACCTGCTCCAGGTCCTTCCCAGGTCCCTCTGCCTGGCTTTTGACAGCTGAAGGAGCCTCCCTAATTCTATTTGGCAGGACATGAGTCCCCATCAGCCTCCCAGGAATTCTTAATTCATTTCTACTTTTGACCTACACACCAGCCCGAGGCAGTACAATTTACTAATCAGTTATATGGGAACATCTGACTTTCTGATTTAGACCTGATGCCTTGTAATTTCATGGGCTATCCTGAACTTTCCTTAATCTTATCTTAACTTTTCCTATTTCCTCTTATTTTTTCCTAGCTAGGAGATCTCAAGGTTTCTGACTATTTCCTGTCCTGTTCCCAAGCCCATTCTGTCCTCACCTACTTTCTGTGGGTGGAATTCAGATTAAAAAGCTTTGATTTCCTCTTGGAGTTGCTCTGCCTCATAGATTGACACCTCCAGGTAGAAACCTAAATTTAGGAGTCTCAATCTCTGAGCTACAGAACTCCCACCCATCCTTTTTAGCTCTGTTTTATTCTTTATGGAGACAGGACGAACAGAACTGCAGATATTAATCAATAGGTGGGTTTGCCAAACATTTATACAGTGACATGATCACATAATCGTGTTTTTCCTTTTTTTTTCTTCCTTTGCTAAAATTTTCTTTCTCATTCAGCTGGAATATTTTCGTGCTGGGGCCACTGCTCCAACGTTTTCATGGAGTTTTCCTAGAGCAGCTCCATTTCTGAGTGATAATAATGCTCTTAAATTAAGCATAATATAGAATTGAATATGGATATTCCCAAACTAGTCTGCATTTCTTAGCTCTGACTTCCACCTGCTGTTCCTGGCAGCCACAGGAACCATCAGCTTCTCTTCCCAGGGTCACACTGGGCTGTCCCAGCTGATTTTGTGTCACCCCCAAACCTTGCCAGCACCACCTTCACCCTGCTCCCAAACATTGATGAGCTCCTAATCATGGCTGTGCTGCAGAGCTCCTTTCTCCGGGAAAACTCAGTGTCTTGGGTTGCAATACAGGATGTGACCAAAGTGTGAATTCTGTCCCCAGCTGTTAAACCAGCTGTGGCAGTGATCCTGATCCCTGTGGAGATATCTGCTGTTCATGTTCCAGCTGTTCAACAGCTGGGGCAGTGTTCTTTATCTTTCCCACAGCCCATCCTCCCTCCAGGAGATATCTCCTGTTCATGGGCCATGGAGTCCCAGGGCATGGCTGATCAAATTCCATCATCCCATTGGGAGATGCTCCAGCCAGGGGGAGGAGCCGAGCATTTCCTCCCCGG
Organism: Rhabdornis inornatus; assembly: GCA_013397075.1. Taxonomy (NCBI): domain Eukaryota; kingdom Metazoa; phylum Chordata; class Aves; order Passeriformes; family Rhabdornithidae; genus Rhabdornis; species Rhabdornis inornatus. The sequence goes on from VWZS01005932.1 coordinate 94,331, forward strand.
ATCAAAGCTGACATTTGGAACATCAGAGCAGCCTTTTCCCACTGGATCCCAGAGGAAAACCAGAGCCTTGCACATCATCCCTGGAGCTTTGGAGGAAAACTGCACCTTCTCCAGGAGCACTGCTCCAACAGAAGCACATCTGTCACTGCAGGAGGATGCAGCCACCATGGAATGGGACTGCACCAACACCCTGCCTGACTGACGGGGGCAGCTTGGATTCTGACCCTGGCAGTGTTTTGGGTTTGTTCTCTGTAATTCTGTATTTCTATTTTAATTTTCCTAGTAAAGAACTGTTATTCCCATTCCCATATCTTTGACTGAGAGCTCCTTAATTTCAAAATGATAATAATTTGGAGGGGGGGGTTTACATTCTCCATTTTAAAAAGAGCCTCCTGCCTTTCTTGGCAGACCCCTGTCTTTCAAACCAAGACATCCAGCTTCCCTCCCACTTTTTGTCCCATTTTATCTCAATCGTATTTCCATACAGAGGACATCTGATTACCTCAGCTTAACCACTCGAGGAGTCTTTAGAGGAAGACTTATTGGCATTTGTTTGGGAGCCCATGTGCACTTTATCAGCTGCATCAGCCTCACCTACGAGCTGGGTGACATCTCCAAAGAGCTCCAAGAGATTTATGAGACACGGCCTCCTTCAGCAAGAACTGTAATGACTTCTTCCAAATAAATCACATTTATGAAATTGCCTCCTGCTTCTCTTCTTTATTATTGTAGTTTTTACCCACTTACTCAGGCTGAAGGGAGATTTACTGATCCCTGCTTTTCCCCATTCGTCCTGGAGACCTTTTCCTCAAGGCTCAAGACACATTTGCCACTGCCCATCCCTCTTGCAGCGTGGTCAGCTCGAGTGACACTTTTCATGCTACATTTAGCTTTCTCTTAATCTACTGTTTGAGGTCTTTCAGAGCTCCTGATCGAGTATCATCTTATCTTGTTGCTTTCTGACTGCTCCTTTTATTGATTTGTTCCAAAATGTCCTCTGCTGGAACTTCATTTGGGGACAATTCCTCATGCCCTCCACTGCTTCACCACTAATGCGCCCCTTCCCAGCCTTCCCCTGTAATTTCTTCTCTAATATTACAGTTTCCTACCTCTCTGCCAAGTTTCTGAGGCATTTATTATGTCAATAATTTCCTTTAAAATCAGTCTAGTTCACCTCTTTGGGACTCCAGAGTTACAGCATTTGTATAGATATATTTTTACATTTTTTATTGATCTCATTGCCCATTTTTCACGGGGCCTGCTTAGCTGGGACTTTAATTGCTGAGCCCATTCTTTGCTATTTCCTTCCTTGATGTTATTGATTTCAGCTCCTTCCATTTCTCTAAATCCCATGAATTCTCTTCTTTCTCTTGAAAGAGATCTGGAGCCATGTGCAGTTGTTTATTTGGTGAGTTTCCACAACTGCCAGCTATAAAACTCCCTCCTTGCTTTGGAATGTTAAAACCTAGTTTGCAATGTTGATTTATAGAGCTTATCTCCCCTGTAAAAACTACCTCGCCAACGACTCAGAATCTGCCTGTCTGCTGCTGTGACAATTTATAACTCGGTGATTTCACTTCCAAGTCTCTTTCCTGCTCACTGCTGACGTGGGTTCCCACATCACTCACTCCACCAGCTCCCTCTAGCACCAAGTGTGGACACAAAAGTCCAGCAGAGCTCAAAGCACTGCAGAAAATGAAGCTTTTTTTCCCCCCCATGTTTCAGTAATACATTTCATTAACACCTCCTGGTTTGAGATTTCAGTGATTGCTCACTCTTGTTAAATTTTTTATTTTCTCTAATTCCCATGTCTGTTCCTGGCATGCTTCAGGCAGGCAGTTGGGTCTTTTTTTTATATCTTTTGCTATCTGTTTCCTCTTTCATAAACGTGGTACAAAGCACTTGTTTCTATTTATCTGTTGATTTTTTGATCACTTTCTCCTCCAGCTTAGAAAATCTGATCCTGACCTTCCCAGTCAGGTTTTAGCAGAGACTTTGAGAGAGCTCTTTGTTAAATCATACCAATGATTAATGAAACAACAGAAGAGAACACCAGGATTCCAGCCCAACCTCCAGCCTGACAGGGCACCCACATTACAATAAAAACCTCAGGGTGAGGAACTGCCAGCTCTGAGCTGCCAGGACGAGGAATTTGGCTGGATTTGGATCCAGAGGGGCAAACACAGCCCAGCCTTGCTGGGAGCCCACCCAGTGCTTCTGCTCATGGACCTGCCCTCCCAAAAACAATAAATCCCTGCCCCAGGCCATTCCTGTGCCTGCACAAGGCGCTGCCATCCATCAGAGCAGGGGCTGCAGCAGATGGGCTCTGCCTCACACAGCAACAAGGTAAGTGCTGGGCCCAGCCAGAAATGCTGGGCACACTGATCCACACCATATTTCTTTAGTCTGCTTCTCAGAGAATCATGTGGAACAGTTTCAAAAGCTTTCCTAAAGCAAAATATGTCCCATCTGCTGCCTCCTCTTCATCTCCTAGACATTATTTTCTCAAGGAAAGAAATTACAGTGAGCTCGCATGATTAGCTCTTGCTAAACCCATGTCTTTGCCTTTCTACCTCCTATTTGCTTTCAATTGATCATGTAATTTTTTTTTNGGAATTATCTCTGGGCAGAGTGGAAGAGTGGTGCCTCATTCCCTGGTTTGTCTTTTTCAAAGCAGTGAACTGTGTTTGCCTTTGGACAGAGCTCAGTGATCCCACCTGCCTTGCAGGAGCTTCCAGGGCAGCCACTAATGCTTCAATAATTGCTTCAGCTCCTGCCTGCACTGCCCACATGGCTCTGCCAGCACAGCCCCAGAGCAGTTTGAGGCCAGAGCAGCAAATCTGGGAAGACAAAGAGACAACAAACCTAAAGCACAAACCCAGCCTGGAAGGACGTGAGGGACGAGGCTTCGCTCGCCCTCTGCTCTCCTCTCACAGTAAATAGTTTAGCCCAGTGCAGAACCATGCAATGGCTTGGGTTGGGAGCACCTGAGAGTTCATCTTGTTCCACTCCCTGCCACGGTTCCGACCCTTCCAGGCTGCTCCAAGCCTTGGACACTGCCAGGATGGGGCAGCCACAGAACATGGAGTTAAATTAGCAGGGAGCTGCCAGCTCCAGGAAGGCTCTGGCTGGAAATCCATTCTGAATTGAGAAGTTTTGGTCTCAATTTTTTATTTTTTTTTTTTGGTGCTGCTGAGGGATTCAACCACCAGGAGCACGGAGCAGCTGCACAAGTGCCAACAGATTTGCTGACTCCCAGGGAGAGCACAAAGGAGCCTCTCCTGAGACACCTGGGTGGGAAATGCAGAGCAGGAGCAGCAGATCCTGCTGCATGTCACACATCCTACAGGGAAATGCAAGTGAAGGACCCTGGAAGGCAAAGCCAGGCTGCTGGATGAAGATTTAGCCCCAGGCTGCTGCTGGCAGCTTCTCTGAAACGCTCCCAGCTCCACACGCTGCTCCAATTAGGCACAGGGGGAGGAGATGCTCTGCGGAGGTGATGGGCTCCATCAGAACTCCACAGAAATCAGACTCCGGGAAATCAGGCTCAGGAAAACATATAGGATGTGTTTAATTAAGTGGGAGCTGGGGGAAATCTGTCATGAGCTAAGGGTAAACAGATTGCTGAGGGTTGGTAGCACACAAATGCTCCGTGCATGGAGCCAGCACAAAGAGCTTAGTGCAGATAACAGGTGAAATTTTATATGCCAAAATGGACTGAGAAGCTAAACAAAGCTGCCCCCTTAATTAAGAACTATAAATACATGTATATAAAAACGGGGCGGAGTTAAATCTAAAAAAAAAACAAAAACCCTAGATGAAATAAAAGACAGGTAATAAAATCAGCAGCAAACAGCAAATCCTGGTGACAAACCCAACAGAGTGCTAAAATAGATGGCCATAAACTACAGGAAAGTGAGTGTAAGTCATAAAAGTGAAAGATTCTTTTTTTATATCAAAGAGAATGTTTTAAGGAATCTAGTCAGAGTGAAATTCTTACTGGAAAAGACCATACACTGAAAATGTCTGGCAGTGAGAATGTAAATATATGAGCAGAGTTACCCCATCAGTCACCAGAGAAAGGAGACTGAGTGCTTAATGCTGAGAGGTGAAATACCAAACATGGGCCCCTCTATTATTCATAAAATAAATGGATATAATGGCACAAAGGGGAGAGGAAGGTGAGGGAAGCAATTTCCAGGAGCAGGGGCTGCTGTGCAGAGCTGGCAGAGCCCGAGCAGGCGCCCAGGGGCTGCTCCTGCTCCTGCTCCTGCTCCTGCTCCTGCTCCTGCTCCTGCTCCTGCTCCTGCTCCTGCTCCTGCTCCGGCCAGCTGCAACAGCAGAGAGGTCAGGAGGAGGCAGGGAATGAAGCAGCAGAGAATTTGGGCTGCTCTTGGAGCACAAAACCCCTCCTGGAGTGCAGATCCCAGAGGTGTCAGAGCTCCCCACAATTCAAGGTGAGATGAAATGGGAGGAGTGGTCAGCAATGAGGAATTCACTGAAACAGAATCTCACAGAATCAGAGAATTCACTGGGCTGGAAAAAAAACCTTGGGGATCATCGAGCCCAGCAATGAAAGCCTCAGTCCATCCAATTCTGGTGTTCCCACTGAACAATGTGGGAAGATTGGATTGGGGGCAGAAAAGAGCCATAAAAAGGATATGAGAAGAGCAGAATGTGTAGCTGGGAAGCTTAAACAGCTCAATTGTGGGGCAATTCCATAAGAACTTTCACAAGGGGGAAATATCAACCGAGGCTTTTTAATCTCGCCAAGACAGAAGAAAGACTGAGGACTGAAAAATGAAAGTGATTCAAAGCAGAAATGAAACCCACATTTTTTAACAGCAGTGATGATTAAATTTGGGAACAAACTACCACCTGAAGTGATGGATTTTGCAACTCTTGACATCTGGAACATATGTTCCTGTGAAAAGTTCAAGTTTTGATAAATAAGGATTTTTTTTTTTTTCTTCCCTGAAAAATAATTTTGTCAGAAAATTCTTCGCCACTGTTCGGGTTTCTTGTCTACTTAAAAAAGATAAAAGATGAGACAGAGAAACAGCTTTGTGCGTTGAAAGTTGGTCAAAATGATAATAAAAGCAGAATAATGGAATTCCTAGATAAGGAGTATGATATGGCAGGAGTTAATTATCACAGCGACTGTAATGAAAATTTTGCATCACTAATACTCCAGAACTATTTGAACATTTCTTTATAATAATGATCAAAAGGGAACTGCTTGACATAATCTACTTGAGCACTCGAGAGCCTTCTGATAGTGTTTCTCAGGCAGGGCTAATCCCGAGGAATCCTGGAACCGTGGATGCTCCCAAAGGCAAAGCACAGCCAGGGCACCCGATGTCACAAACAGGAATTTCCTCCCTGCTCCTCTGCGAAGGTGTTAAGTGGCATCATTCCAAGGATCATTTTTAATTGCAATCAAGGCACCAAGAACTCTTGCACAAGTGCTTTTAATACACCACAGGGATGAAAAATGACACACGAGGCGCTGACAAGTTGTGGAGCATCATTAACCACACCACGGCCATTAACAAATGTGCCAAGGCAGGCTGGTACAGCTGCGTGGGATTCAGGAGCTGGGCTCCACATCCTTGGATTTCTTTTTTTTTTTTTTTAGTCAAATACTTGAGAAGAGCGAAGCTCATCCTGAATCAATAGGATGTGAAGCATCACTGGGAAAAAAAAAAAGAGAAAAAAAAGAAAAAAAAAGAAGAAAAAACCGCATCCTCTGGGGATTTTTTATTGGCTTGAGAATTGTGGCACTGCTCAGTAAATGTCAGGCTTATCAGTGTTGTGAGTAAGCATCAGTTAGCTCTCAAACGAGCTGACTCTGTTCATTTTTCTCAGAACTGTGTGTAATATTCTCCTGGCAAGGAACAGCTCTTTTAGTAGACTGCAGCACAAATTTGTAAAAGGAGCTTGTCTCAGCTCTGATCCAAAAACCAAAAGAGATCCAGATTAGATGCCTGTGGAAAGAGCTGCTTTTTGACTACAAAGCCCAGATCATTTGGAGTTAAAGCGATGCAAGAAGCACAAATTCCTCCTTTTCAGATCACGACAGATGCACCAATTGTAAGAAAACTTTCTTCCCCAGACTTGTTTACCGACTTCAAATTACATCAGTAGCTCCAAGTGTATTTTTGACCCGTGAGTGGTTAATGACATCAATCTCTCCAATACATATTCATCCCTTTCTAAAGACCCTCTCGTTATTTCTCCCGTGTAGCTTTCCTCTTTCTAGTGCTCGCTGAGCCCCAGCAGCCTCGTGGTGAGATCTTCATTAGCATTCAAATAAAAATTCATTGTTTGCCTGTGTAGTGGGGAGAGAAGCCATCACAAGTGTTTACTTTGCGAGCCGCGTTTCATTTGCTCCTGACAGAACATAACAAAGCCCAGCAGAGGCTGCGCTGGGTCAGGTGAAGGTTCCCAATCCAGATGCTCAGGGAAGGGGTTGGAGAACACGCCAGGAATGCAGCAGAGCTTTCCTGGAATGTTATCCTGCTCCCCAGCAATGTGTGTCTTGGGACTTGGCGAGTCACAATCCTTGGGTTTTACTGTTGAGCAGGTTCTGCTTTAACTTCCCTCCATTAACTTCTCCCTCTACCCCCGGAGCTCAAGTAAACCTGGAGCATCCATAATATGCCATGGTAAGGGATTTTACAGCCCCATCACAAGGTTTGTCAAGAACCATCAAACACATTGTGCTGATTTTCAGTTGTTGCTTTGGAGGAGACACTAAAGGGGCTCCTCAGTTTGGAGAGAGCAAGGAGGATGTGAGTGAGACTGGTAAAATTGTGGTGAGGAAATGATGCCTGTCCTGTGTGCAGCTCTGGTACAAACTGTCAGAGAGGGGCTGGGATGTGTCCAGGGAAAGGAATAGCAATGGGAAGGGGCTGGGGAATTCCTGAGGGAGCTGGGAAGGGGCTCAGCCTGGAGAAAAGGAGGATCAGGGGGGACCTTGTGGCTCCGCACAACTCCCTGACAGGAGGGGACAGCCGGGGGGGATTTGGGATCTGGGAACGGGAACAGGGACAGGAGGAGAGGGAACGGCCTCAGGCTGGGCCAGGGGAGCTCAGGGTGGATTTTAGGGAAAATTTCCCCATGGAAAGGGTGGTCAGGGATTGGAACTGCCCAGGGAGGTTTGGATCCCCATCCCTGGAGGTGTGCCAGGAATTCCTGGAGGTGGCACTGAGTGCTCTGTGCTGGGGACAAGGTGGGGATGGGGCACAGCTTGGATTCCATGGGCTGGGATCTCTTCCAGCCTCAACAATTCTGGGATTCTCTGGTCATATCTAGGAGAGATGGGCAGTGCAGGCAGAGGAACCATGGTCTCACCACCCATGAGATCATTTCTTGTTGTTCTGAGCAGATCCTTCAGTGCCCTTTCAGGACCCTTTCACCAGCTCCAAACATGTGAGTTGTGGCTTCTCACCAGAAAAATATTCCCAAATACATTGGGGTTTATCATTTATTCTGTTTTTTTTCCTTATCATTTCTCCTCCTTTGCTCAGCACAGCCTCCACCGTGCCCATCTGCAGTTCTGCACTTCACTCCTGGGGACCTTCTCCAGGATTGTTGTGACATCTCCCAACTTTCATCCCTCCTGCAGGGAAGCTGATTTAAGTGACAGGTTACACACTATTGTAGCTCCATAATTGCATATTTGTTTTCCTCCAGAGCTCTTGAGTGATTACCAGATGGTCTTGGTAATTTCTGACTCTTCATCTTATCAATTAGTCCTAAAATGAATTTTATTGTCATTTAATTTGAGACGGTTCCTTACACTTGTCCCCATAAGTTTGGTTCTCATGGGAGAACAACCTCCCTCAACTACAGACAGCACCAACACAAAACTCACTTGACTTCCCTCTCCTACAGGAAATCCTATTAGAGACTGGTTATCTGTTTACCCAACCTCTGGAAATAGAGGATTCTGGCCATTTTGAATATATTTTTACAATATTTTTATGATTCCTTTAGTGAGTTTGCACCTTAACGTTTTCCCTTGCCTGCCCTACAGGTTTAGCTTCACAGTTAATGGGTTTTTGAATTTTTTTTTTTCCCATAGTTTCTTTATTTGCTCAGAAACCCCTCATTTTGAATACTCTCTTTCCACTCTGCTGTTAGAATATTGCCTTTTTGGTCCCTTGTAGAATTATTTCACTTAGTGATATATTGCTCTGAGCTTCACATAGGGTGGGTTTATCTCCTTTCTCATCTCCTGCATCCTTAGAGCAGCTCCTTTTAATTTCCTTTTAGGAAGCTCCTGCACTTTTGAATAGGTCTCATTTTTAAGTTAGGTGGTACTGCGAGGGAGCTGGGGGGAAAATCAAATATTCCTCAGATAATGTCATGAATCCCTCTGGAAAAAAAGAGAGGGGAATTCACCAAGGTTTCCAAAGGAGGGAGGAAAGGATGTGCAGCACCTCCAGCTGGAAAGGGAAGCACGGGGAGGAGAAGGGACCTGGATGCTGGGAGAGGTGGGCACAGGAAATTCCAGCACCAAGCATCCAAAAGGGCCTGGTAAAAGACAGGGAGGGGATTCAGAGGAGTGATTCCCAAAGGAAAAAATCCTGTTCAAAAGCAGGAATGCACCTGTGTCAGCAGAATGATGAGGCTGGAAGGAGCTCCTGTAATTCCAGGCTCCCTGCACTCACACACAGGGAGTGTCTGGGGGTCACACGTGGCCTTTCCTCAGCATTCCAGGTCTGGCTTTAACAGCAGGGTCTGGGGGGGCTCTGGGAAGCTTGGGGTGAGAGCCTGTGTGCACCCCCCATCACAGCTCCCAGTGCTCAGGAATTCAGGATTCCAGCAACTCATGGCTCAGAGGTGCTGCAAAAGCACCCCTGGATCTTTTCTGGGTTCCCCTGGAAAAAAACCAATCTCACAGCAGCAAAAGTGGGGATGCAGTGTGGGCCATGCCCTGCTCTCCTGGTGCCTTGTCCCTGCCTGGATGTGACAGCACTTGGCCACACTCAGAGCACCTGGGCTACTTCTGGAGTGTTTGATATGTGTGGGTAGGAACTGTGTGTCTATTTAAATAAAAATACAATAAAAGATGTGCCCAGAGCTGCAGGTGCCCAGCCCCTGGGGACAGGCTCCCTGTTCCTGCAGACAAAATTCCAAGCTGCAGTGGCCATGGAATAGCAAGCAGGCAGCTGGCAGATCCCACAAAGAAAGCTGCCAGATGTTCAGCCCCACAAGGGAGCCACTCTGCTGTCCTGCTGCAGGGACTGTGCTGTGCCTCCTGGTGGGCTGGCTCCTTGCAAAGACAGCCTGAAAACAGGGCTGGCTTGACAGCTCCTCAAAATTGGTGCTACCACAGGTTTGTGGAGCGAGCAAACATCAACAAGGAATAAATCAGAGCTGGGAGAAAGGCTGCTCTCCACTCTCCCTCCAGCGTGGCTTGTTTACACTCTGCACTGCAATCTGAAAAATGCCATCTCTAATGAATACTAAATAGTGGGAGGCTTCTCCTCAGCAGCCTGGTGCTGGGGCTGATTGCTGTGCAGGAGAATGTGCTGCTGAGAGCAGGGCCTTGGCTGTGCCTCTGTTTTGTGCAGTCATAGAAACTGTCAAGCTCAGGTGGCTCTGTGATCTGCAGGCAGCCTCTCTGCCTTCACCCTTTCCTGGCTACCCATTTATTTTTCAAAGGTTCCATTGTTGCCGTGGCTCGGGTCTTGCAGCCAATTTTCACGTCATTATTATTTCTGTCGCTTTAAAATTTATCTACTTATGCAATTTTAATACTTTTTTTTTTTTAATATTTTTTTTTCCTCCCTAAACCAATTCACAGTAATATGTTAACAGCTGCCTTGTAGTGAAAGTCACTGGGAGTTAATACTCCTGAGCCCTCTCTGGTAAGAACTGACTCACCTCAGTGTTATAAATCTGCTCTACACTGCCTTGTACCCCTCTCCTCAGAACATTCACACGGATCTGCTTCGTCACCAGGAACATTCCCAACCCTGCCTGTGCAGGGGACATTAAAAAAAAAAAGGAATACCAGCAAGCAAGAGCACTTCTCCACACACAAATGGCATCTAAAATCCTTCTGCAGCTCCTCAAGCTGTAAGGATGAGGAAGCAGAAGGGGATCTCTGTTGCAGAAGATGGGGGATAAAAAAGGAGGAATCTCAACAGAGCCCCTGCTCACATTTCAATATTCCTGCAGGGAATAGATCTGCATCTATTTTGAGACTTTGATGGCATTTTTGGTTTTTCTCCTCCACCAGAAGTTCCATCTTCTCTGTGAGGGTGAGAGTCCCTGAGGTTGTCCAGAGCAGTTGTGGCTGCTCCTGGATCCCTGGAAGTGTCCAAGGAGAGGTTGGACAGGGTCTGGAACAGCCTGGGATAGTGGAAGGTGTCCCTGCCATGGCAGGGGTGGCACTGGATGAGGTCCCTTCCACCCCAAACCAGTCTGGGATTCTGGGGTCATTCCAAACAATTCAAGGCATTCCCATGGTGAAATTCCACATTAAAAAAAAAAAAAAAAATCAGAACAGAAAAGGCACAGCCCCAAAGGCTTGTTAATGCACACATAGCTAAGAGTTTGTTGGGTGATATTTTCTTGTAAAATACCAAATTCAGGCAAAATGAGTGTTTGTGAACAACAGCAAATCGTTCATCCCAACTGCAGTGGTTACTCTTTCTTCCTCCACTCATCCTCTGGAGTGCTCACATAAATATGCATGCACTTCCCACCCACACAGTATCAAACACTCCACAAGTGCTCCAGAGCCCAGGATAATCCCTTGTTTTGGAGGGATCAAAGCTGCAGCCCCGTGTGTGCAGTGAGCAGGAGGTTGCAAAGCCCAGCACAGGGGCACTCCTCACTGAGCTGTGCAAAGGTCACCCTGTGCTGTGATTAAGCTCCTGTCAACACTGAGCCTGCAGGAGAGTTCAGAAAACACTCTGCAAACACGAGCCAGGCTCTCTGGGTTAAAAGGTTATGAAATTTAGTCTAATCTCTAGTTCTGTTTTCTTAGATGTTCACCAGCAATCTGTTGTAGAAGAAAAGTCAGTGCACCCCAAAATTGGGTTTCCCAACTTCTTATTCCACAACTTCTTCTTTTACATGACCCTGGCTATATTATTGTAGAATCCCAGACTGGTTTGGGTTGAAAAGACCTTAAAAATCACTTCATTCCTCCATCACCTTCCACTATCCCAGGCTGCTCCAAGCCCTGTCCAGCCTTGGGCACTGCCAGGGATCCAGGGGCAGCCACAGCTGCTCTGGGCACGCTGTGCCAGCCCTGCCCACCCTCCCAGGGAAGAATTTGTTCCCAATTTCTAATCTACCAGACAATTTCTACAAGGCTGCTCAGACTTGCAGTTCAAACTGTTCAGAATTCTCTCAAGACTCCCTTGAAATCTCTTTTTTAAGCCGTGCTGATTTGCATCATCATTTCTCAGACTGAAATGAAATAATTTCTTTGTGTCAAAACATTCCTTCCACCACTCTCTTGAAAACCACTTGTGACTCTGTGAATTATCACAGGAATTTCACATTTGGCACAGCGTTTCTCCCAGTGAGAGGTTTGGATCTGTTGCCTTCCCAACTGTCCACAAAGCTCTCACACTTTCAAACCCTGGGAGTTGTCCACAAATCAAACAGGACAAGTAAGATAGCAAAAGATTTAACACCCAGGAAAAGCAAAACAGCAGAATAATCAGAACATTTTCTAAGTGTATAGAAACTAACAGGGAGATGAGTCCTTGTCTACATGAATCCCTCAGGAACAAAACAAGCTGATGCAACCCAATGGATGAGACTTTGTGGATAAGGAAGAAGCAGCGGGTCCCATACACCTGAGGCTCCTGATGTTGTCCCAGGTGACATCCACAGGTGAAGAATGCCTTGGCTGAAGTCCTGGCACAAATCTGGTTGGAACCTGCAGCCTGAGAGCAGTTTCCAATGGCTCACTGTGAAATGCAAAGGACAAATTGGATGGTTACTCAGCTGCTCAGAACATCCATTCAATATTTTATTGATAGCCTGGATGAGGGAATGGACTGTGTGTTTATTAAATCTGCCAAGATTAAATCTGTGAAGAGAGGCTGCAAATACATGGGGGACAGCAGCAGGAAAAAACTTTTGACAACTTGGACAAGTCTATAAATGCAGAAGGCATCTCACTGGTAAAATTCAGAGTGGTTTCACTCGGGCAGGAGGGAAGTGCACAAATACAGGACAGACACCAGCTGGCAGAAAGCAGCCTGGAAAAACAATCAATCTGAAGGTTCTGCTGGATCACAGGCTCTCCAGGGGTTATTATCCTGAGCACAGACAGAGGTTATTATCCTGAGCAGGTCTATTAGCAGAATTACCTGCCAGGCATCTCACAGCTCCTCTGAAACACCTGAGTTTCAGCAGAGGCACGGCCAGGTTTGGGTGCTGCTCCTCAGAAAAAAGCAGCAAGACAAGGAAAACATGAGCTGAACGAAGAGACTGAGAACAGGAGGTGCTCAGCAGAGAGCAGAGCATGCAGAGGTGCAGGAACAGCCCCGACAGGGCAGGGCTGGTGGAGGACCTGCCCAGTGCCAGGTCACAGTCTGCTAAAAATGCAAGTGCAACAACTCTGCACACACCAGGAGCGTCACAAGCAGCTCTGATTCTGCTGTGGAAGGAGGAGATGGGCTGAGTGATCAGCTGAGAGCTCATCCAGCTTCACTTCTCAAGGGAAGCTGATTGGAGTTTGTCTGTGCCCAGCTTGCCCTGATGTGCCCCAGCAGCTTCACACAACATTTGTATCATTTCTGAATTAACATCATCATCGAGGTTAGTGCTCTGTGTTCATCTTCCCATCTTAGTAAGTCTTGTGAGGCTCCCTATCTCACAAACACCTTATCAAAATGCTATTTGCCAGACCAACATGACTCACAGCTCATCCATCAGAAGCCATTTTAGTAATTAGTCCTCAAATACTAATCCAATAAAATCTCTGAACCTTGATTTTCCTTCCCAACCAGCGCAATGGGCAGAGGGTTTGTAATCCTTTGGCACTGCTTCTCCCAGACTCACAGGATCCAGATCAGAGCTGCTGCTGCCAGTCTCCCATCCCACTGGCAGAATTTTAGGAAACACTGTAGATATCTTGGGCCTGTCTCTCAGCTGCAGATTCTCACAGAGACACCAGGTCACTGCTGCTGCCTCCAATCCCTGGCACAAAGGCAGGACCAGCTCTCCTTGTGTCCATTCTGGCAACAGAAAAAAAAACTTCAAATACTTTAATCTTGCCCAGATTACCCATTTCAGTGATTCTACATCCTACATTAGCCATGTATTCCTGTTGTTGGTGCAGTTCAGCCTGTTTTCTCCAGCCATTTTCCCATGGAAAGCACTTTAAGCTGCACTAACACGACACCTTCTGAGCCAGATGAATTCTCAGGGTGTCAGGGAAAGCAGCCCTGCTTTATCAAACAATTACAATCAATTACCAATATTGATCAGAAGCAGCTACAGCCCAGCTTCCTGCAGGATCCATCGAATTAAATGGCTGTGCTGGAAGAAGAGCAAAGATCCCCATGAAATTGTGCAGGTTCTGAGATTTATGAAAGCACAGCTCGATTTCATTGGCATTCCATCAGTTAAATCAACATTATATAAACCCTTATATATAGGGGTTCTTATATAAAAGAAATCATACAAGTCACAGACCTCGTTAGCTCTGTGTACCCTTCTAAATTGGGTTGGTATGTCAGAGAGTAGAAACCCAAAAGATTCCTGGTTTATCATCTTAATTCTTTACATCTCCTCTCAAGATTTCACAGCGCTGTCATTCTCTCCTCCATTCCCATTACCTTCTTTGTAACATATTGGCCTTCTCACTTTTACTGAATAATTCCTGGTCTATTATATCTATAATTATACTAATAATTAAGCATGCCTTTTCATCAGCTAGCAGCTAATTACTTCTGTTCCTACCCAGCTTGCTCAGAAAACAGTCAATTCATCTGTATCCCCATCACTCTCACTGTTGCTAAGCACTCAGTGCCACTCAGCAGTGCCACTGTCATGGTTTGGGGTGGCTCAAGGTGCTCTGCAGCCCCCAGTGCTGCTTCCTTTCCCCCTCACAGGGCTTTCCAACCTGAGAGAAGGTGGGAAAAGGTCAGCCCAAGCAGCTCTGGAACTCTGGAGCTGTCCAAGAGCAGCTCCTGCTTTCTGCAAGGAAAAGCAGAAACGAAATTGCAGAGACAAAAAGAATTGGATTCTAAATCATCCTGTGTCAGCTTGGGGGTCAGAGCATAGCCAAAGTTGTGTTAGATGGGAGCTGAAGTCAGGAGGGCTAAACTCTTGATTATTTGGATTTCTGGGCAGCTTTTGGCACAGGCAGAGGAATGGAGCACTTCTCCCATGAGGGAATTGGGATTGTTCACCTGCACAGGAGAAGCTTTGGGGTGAGCTCAGGGTGGCCTCGAAGGAGCTGCAGGAAACATGGAGAGAGATGATTTACAAGGGATGGAGGGACAGGACACAGGGAATGGCACGGCTGGATGGGATATTGGGCAGGAATTGTTCCCTGGCAGGGTGGGCAGGGCTGGCACAGGGTGCCCAGAGCAGCTGTGGCTGCCCCTGGATCCCTGGCAGTGCCCAAGGCCAGGTTGGACATTGGGACAATGGAAGGTGTCCCTGCCATGGCAGGGGTGGAATGAGATGGGATTTAAGGTCCCTTCAACCCAAACCAGTCTGGGATTCCAAGGTTCTGTGATTCTCTGTGAGGAACCTCTCGCCCTCACACCTTGTGCCTGATGTGACAGCTGGAATTGTCATTGTCCAATTGTCACTGTGCCTCTGCTCCTTACTCTGCTTCCCACCAACACCCTGCCCCAAATCACTCCCCCCTATCAGTACCAAACTTCAGTGATGTGCTGATAAATCAGCTCAGATTGTTTTTATTTCCCCAATTTTCTGTCATTTGGTCCCTTGTAGGCTGCAAACAGAAGTGGATGTTCCAGGGCAGGAATTTCCACCATCACCAGCTTTGCTTCCTTGCCTGTTCCTCAGGTAATGAAATCAGGGAAATTACCATTAGTGAAATGTTAATGGCTGGGGTTTCCAGCCTTCCCAGTGACTGGGTAAGGCTAAACCCTTAATCCTTTTATCTGACTCATGACTGCATCCTCTGAAATGAAGCAATGCTGGCAAATGAAGTGGTTGTGCCCGATTCCAGCGAATGGAAAATTGGAAAATGAGGGAATTTGTTACAGAAAACACTCAGAGTGGCAGCCAGAAAGGTAAAATGTTTTCAGATGGCAGGTAGACTATTTTAGGATTTTATATTGGAGGCTCAAAGCAAATGCATATAACCTGTCAAAAAAAAAAAAAAGACTTGAGAGGAAAACAAAAAGCTTGCATCATAAAACAGCAGGATCAGGGAGGCTCTTGGAAGTTAAAAGGTATCCTGCAAAAAGCTGAAGTTGTGTCTGAAAAAGGAAATCTAAAAAGAACATAAATTCTAGCAGACTAAATGTAAAAGCACAATAACATAGAAGGAAGAAAGAGTTTAGAAGCAGTTTGCTAAAGAAATAGAAAAGAATGTTATAAATCCTTCTTGAACACATCAGGAGCAAGGAGCTTGCAAGAGCCACACAGGTGTGGAGGGAGCACTCAGAAAACACGATGCAATCACAAAAAATCCCAAATTCTTGGGGTTTTTTCCAAACCTCTGCTCACCTGGAGAATCCTGGGAACTCTAGAACTTGTTTGCAAGGCCTTCACAGAAGGCTTGTCTTCATTTAAGGGTGTTAAGTGGAGATCACAAAGCAGATAAAAGGAATAACAATGTTTCGCTGGGTGCCGGGTGGAATTCACACAAGGTTTTTTAGAGAATGTTAAATATGAATCATCACTCAGCTAATACCCTGAGCATGTAACCTTTTGCTGAAAATTGCTGTGATTATCAAAGGACTGCAAGGTAACTAATAAGAAATCAGGTTTTTAAAATAAATCCAGTGGTGATTCAAGAAGCCTCAGACCACTAAGCCCAAAGTCCAGATGGGTCACGCTGGCTGAAGCCCCAGTAAAGAACAGAATTAGTGAATACATGAATAAAAGTAACATGTTAAGGAAAAGTAAACATGACTTTTGTAAAAGGAATCCAAGCTTTCTAAATCTGCTGGAATTCTTTGAAAGAGTCAAAAGCATGTAAATAGCAGAGCTCCAGCTGAGAATTTTTCCCTGCATTTCCAACTCACCCCAAGCTTCCAGAAACCTCATGCATAGAAGGTCTCATCAAAGGCTTTTAAATAAACTAAAACAGCCAGGGACTACAGGTAAGGACCTCCCAGAGTTACAATTTAGCATTGGAAAAAGAAGATTATCCTAAAGGATGAGTTTTCACAGTGGAAGATGATCAGCACTGGAGTCCCATGGGGATTAAGGTCCACGGTGTTCAATGTGCTCAGAAATGATTTGAAAAGTTGGGGGAAAAGTGAAGAAGTTTTCTGATAAAAACGAAATTAATTAGGATAATATTTACTGCAAAAAGTTCAAGATGCCACGACACTGAGCAAGCCTCATGACAAAGTGGAAGATAAATTTCAGCCCTGACAACTATAATCTGCTTATTCCCAAAAGGAACATTTTACACGCAGAGAGATGGGCTCTGAGCTAGTTTGCACAATTTAGGAAAGGCACCTCAACATTGTAACAGCTTGTTCTATGAATATATGACCCCGTTGCTCAAGAGCAGGCAAAAAAAAATAAAAAAAAATCCCAAAGTTTTGAATCCTTAGGAGAGAGAAGTACAGCCCTGCCTCTGTTTTACATTCACGGTGGCTCTGCTCCTCCAACAGCATCTCTGGTACCCTCACCTGAGACAAAAAGAAACTGTTAAGAGCAAAAAGAAAAACGACATGGCAGGATGACAAACATGGGGAGTACAAAAGTGCTTTCATGTGAGAAGCAGAGTTAGCATGAATGAGAGCAGGAGAAGGAAGGGATGGCTTGGCATTTGTCACTGGCCAGGTGCCAGCGAGGGGAGATGGACACCGAACACGAGCTGTGTCGTGTGCCTCTTTGTTCAGCTGCTGAAGCCTTCATCTCCTGTCACACAACAGCTCTGAGGGCTCTGGAGCACGGTGACAGCTCTGTTTCCTACATAATCCCAGCGTGTTTTCAGGGAGATGGAAGGGGGGAGGAGGAATGAAAGGCTTGCGGTGATTTTTGTGCCCATCACCTCGAAATCGCCGCTCATTAGAGGTCTCCACTTCCTCTCCCAGCTGTCCTCCCCCACCACAATTTCAGAATTGAAATAAATAAAATAAATTAATTAATAACCCCCCTACACACACACTCAGGCTGTGTTTGATAACATCTGCCTATGGTGACCCAGCTGTTTTTTGCCAGCCCCTTCAGGGATGTGTTTTAACACTGCTCCTCTCACCTTTTCACACTTCTCTCATTTCCCAGCTCCTCCGAGCACTCTGGGTTCAGGCTGTTAACTCAGCTCTGCCTTTCAGTCACTTGTGCACTGACTTGTACCCGTTGGTCCCAAACCTGGTAACAGCCTCAAACTCCTGGCCAGCCATCAATAAAACACCAGCAATAAAATCATTTTAATTGCAGCCGGGTGTCTGGAATTTTGGAGCTGCACGCAGGCTTCCTTCTCCCCACAATATTATTGTCCCATTGTGCATTTTGGAGTTTAGCTCTCATTAAAAGTAATAGAGGGAAATAGTCTGTGGCAAAGTGAATGTGTTTGTTTTCACAGTTCACCTCCTGCTCCTCTGCACTCCAACACTCTCTCTCTCAGTGACAAGACCACAGCTGCTGCCATGCTTTACTTACCTGAGGAGTGCAATATTTAGCTGGAGGGACACTGGAGTTTTCTGTTTGTTAGTTATCAGGTCAACAGCTCTCACCTTATCACTTCAGTTTCCATTCTGTTGATAAAACCTGTCAGCCTTCCTTGAGTGGTTCCAGGCCCTCAGAAGAAATCACATTAAATTGGCACAACCAAGTAAATCTGTAAGGGATGTAACCAAAGGGAAAGGGGGAGGGCTTGGATTTCTTTCCCTTTTCCTCCTTGCACAGTTCCAATGTCCGAGTGCTTGGAGCTGTGTTGAAATCCCCCCTGAGGATCCAGCAGTTCAAGTCAGATCAGGTCTTTGACTGTGGCCCAGAGGAGATGTCTGCAGAGCCGAAACCGATATGTTTAAGTGCAAGAGACAATAATCATTTCTTCAAGTAGAAACTAAAAATACCCACAAGAAAGTGGAATTCATAATGGAGATTTTAAAGATCTGTGACACACCAGAGCCTGCACAGCGGTTTTAATGAGAGGGAGGCCAATTTAATTGGTCAGGGCCAGCAGTGCTTGGCTGGGTGAGGGGCTCTGAGGTCTCACACTCGTGGTGAGCGCCCGGAGCATCCCTGGACGAGCCAGTGTCACAGCAGGGCCATGTCACAACCCTGACAGCCTCCATCACCAACATCACACGGCCCAGACACGAGGAGAAGGCACTAAAAAGGAGGCAGAAGCTGACAGAGGAACGTTCCTAAAGGTAATGGCAGGACTGACCATCTCCACGTGCTGCTTGTTTCATTATAGCTCTGGGCACGCAGCTAGAGCGGGCTGTTAAGTTTTAAAGCCTGACTTAACAAGGACTTGCTGAACACCTCAGTCTGAATTCACAGCCCTCCCCTGTGAAAAGTCTCCAGGAGTGTTTGTGGAAGCCCAGAAATAACTTTGGTGGACCATTCAATTACAGAGAATCAGCAGGCAGAGCTCGCTGGCCTCGTGGCACGGCTCATCAATCAGGTTTGCTGTCACCGTGTCTCTTCTCATAGCAGTCACCAGAAGGCTCTGAGCTCCCTCCCAATCCATGTGACATTTACTGTCAGGGGCTGTCAACACCAAGAGATTCTCCCAGGGCCTCTGAGTTCATCACAAAGCAACAAGATCTATCCCCAGAGCTGCTCCCAGCTCCAGCTCTGGATTACAGTGACTGACTCTCAGGGAACAGGCAAGCAGCAGCACCAGCTCCAGCCCAAATATCTTTGTTTTCTTCTTCTCTTTTCTTATGGTACAACTGCTCCAAGAGAGGTCTCAGGCAATGTGATTAATTAGCCTTCCTCAAAAATATCCCTTATAAACTTATTAAGAGAAAGTTGGAATTGTTTATTTGGAAATTTCGCTTTCCCATCTTTAGCATTGATCCTGCCTCCACTCTCTGTTTAACAACATAGTGATCTAGTGGAAAAAAATTTATAAAACTTAATAAATTGCAGTTGGCAGTATTGACAGAGTGTGTATATGCACATTTGGGTTTGTATGAACATATTATAAGAAATCTAATAAAGTAAAACAAACACATTTGCTTTGTCTGTGAGCTGTGAAACGAGATATCCCCTGTAATTACACTGGTTGAAGAATATCTGGTCGAAGGGGGATGGTAAGATTTTTGGCCATAAATTTCTGGGTTTAGATTAAAAAAACAACTATTATGTATCAAAGCTTACATGGTCCAGTAAGTTACTTTGCTCGAGATGCAGAAAAATAAAAATGCAGATGAAACCTGAAGTTAGCAGGAGGCCACTACAAGACAAGAGGAACCAGCTCCAGAGAATAAAGCTCCAGTGCCAAATGTGCCTCAAAAAATAATCAAAACCTTCGAAATACATTCATTTTTTCCGCATGTTGAGGGGGGATGTGCATTAATGAGTGTCCAAACCAGTGACTGAAAGAGTGATTTCAACTACAAAGGTTTTTAAAAGAACTCACAATGCGTTTAACCTTCCGGAACTTTCATTTCTATTTTTAGCTTCATTTCCACAACCAGCCTGGTTCCCTCTTCCAACCAAAATAAATATATTTCTTAAGGAGCACAGTATTTATTTCCCTCAGGAGCAAAGTATTTATTTTCCTACAATTATCATGATAACAAGCAGAGTTTTCTCAGCCCCTTCTGGTGTGCTCTGTGTGCTGCTGACCAGCAGCTGAGCCCAGCAATCCAGGCTGCCTTCCATCCAATTTACAGCTCATTTACCCCATGGTAAATGCCCCAATGTGGCAGAGCCCAGTAAACAACAGCCATTGCTCTCCCCTTGTGCTCTGAGCCAGTCTCATCACAGAGGCAATCAGGTTCCTTTGGCATAATTGTCTTTAAATCCACCCTGGCTGTTCCCAATCTTGCTTAAAACAGCGTCCAGGAGAAAGCTCCCCATCACCTTCCAGAGAATCAGGTTAAATCAAATGGTTTAGAATTGTCCAATCCTTCTTCTTACCCTTCTTATAAAATCCCAGAATGCTTTGGGTGGGAAGGGACCTCAAAGCGCATCCAGTGCCACCCCTGCCATGGCAGGGACAACTCCCACTGTCCCAAGTCCTGGCCTTGGACACTTCCAGGGATCCAGGGCAGCCTCAGCTTCTCCAGGGCCTCACCCCCCTCTCAGGGAAAAATTCTTCACTGAGTGGATGCTGTCTCCCTTTCTCAGTCAGCAGAATCCTCTCCTGATTGCTGTGACCCTGCAGTGACATTGGCCACGTCCCCCACCACCCCTGGGTGCACAGAGCAAAATCCCAGCACCAGCAGGCAGAAAAACTGCAGCAAGACACTGCACCTGCAGCCACCCCTCAGGGCTGGCCACCTCCTCCTCCTCCTCAATGTCCTTTCCACTCTGCCTTCAAGCTGCAAGGACACAAACTGGCTGAGCTGGGCAAGCCCAGCAGCAGAACCTCAGGTGGAACAGTCTGAACATTCTCCTGCCTCAGCCTGAGCCACTCTCTCTTCAACATTTCCTCCCTCAGCCACGTTCCTGCACAGCTCTGAACTTTTCCAGCTCACTTTTGTCTTGCTCAGGACAGGTCCCTTCATGGAATCCCAGCCTGGGTCAGGTTGGGTCACCTGGTGGCACCTCCCTGCTCCAGCAGGGCCATCCCAGAGCTCAGGGCACAGGAATATCTGGAATATCCCCAGGGAGGGACACTGCCCAGCCTCTCTGCACAAGTTCTGCCTCCTGGGCAGGGGCAATTCCTGGGATCAGCCCCTGCCCCTTCCTCTGGTGCCACTGCTGGGACCTGGAGCAGAGCCTGGGACTGCTCTGACCCTCCCTGCACACAGGGACACACAGGGACACACAGGGAACCCAGGGGACACCCAGGGACACCCAGGGCTGAGGCCCCTCTCAGCTGGGGCTCCTCTCCAGCCTGAGCCCCCCCAGCTCCCTCAGCCTTTCCTGGGCACAGGGATGCTCCAGCCCTTGCTCAGCTCCAGGAGCTGCTGTCCCTGCTGTGCTGAGGATCCAGAGCTGGGCACAGCACCCAGAGGTGTCCCCAGGGCTGGGCACAGCACCCAGAGGTGTCCCCAGAGCTGGGAACAGGGGCAGGATCACCCCTGCCCTGCTGGAAAAGCACCCCAGGATCCCTCTGGCCTCCTTGGCCACTTGGTCCTTGCCTGCAGAGCTGCTTCCTTGTCTCAGCATCCCCTCACCATCCATCCATCCTTGATTTTCCTTCTCCAGTGTCACAGACACAACCACACAAGTGCACCATGAGCACTGCAGCTCCTGGGGAATCCTCACAACAGGAATCCAAGCAGACCAGCTCTGCTCCTGCCTTGTCACAGAAAAGACAGAGAGCCTCCCTCACCACCTGCCTGGGGACTTGAAAGCAAACCAGGACCAAAGCATTAAAAATTCAGTGATCAGCTGAGAAGATCGTGGATGAACCAATACCAACACCAACACAACAAATGCAGGTTCAGTTTTTGGAGCATTAATTAGTAGTATCAACCTGATGAGCGAGAAAATTAAGGCAAGATTATAGAGTGGAGATGCTGATATTTCTATTTTGCATGTAATTTTCATCCCCAAACAAACTGTAGTAGCTTAGCAAACACCAGTCTACTAACATGAGACAATTACAGACACATTTAGTGAAACAAGCAACTAAATGACTTTGTAATTACACTATTAAACCAAATCTGGGGTGAAAAGGATAAAGGATTTGTGTCCCATATGACACCACAAAAACAAAACAAAAAACCAACAACAAAACAAAAAATTAAAAAGCTGTGGAACACCAAGAGAAATCTGGTAGTTTAAAGCAAGTGTTTAGGCTCATGAAGGAGAGGTGGAATTAAACCTGCAGCCATTCAAGCATAAACCACAGCTAATACTGAACAAGAATTCTGAGCTCATAACAAGAATTACCAGCACAGAAAACACCACATTCCACAAAGAGAGACAACTGCTGAAATGACCAAGAATGTCTGTGCTTATGGAACAAAGAAATAAATGAATGTTCAGCTGGAATGAGCAGGGCAATATTCCTACTCCTAGTGGAAAACCAGGGTGAGGAGGACATGAAGCTGATTTTTCTTCAGGCATGGTCTCCGTTGGCTGCAGCTCTGGGTAAGGAAAGGGCATTTTATTCAGTTTATAATGCAATAACAGGAATCCTTCAGCACTCCCCACTATTAAGGTGTGGATAATATATGATGATATAATGTGGATAATATGTAATTCCTATATTTTGTCACCCTCAGGGCTCAGGGAGCACTCACAGACACCCCAAAACTGCAGGAACAACCTGGGTATGACAAGCCTATCCACGTTTTCCAAGGAGTTATCCCCCACCCCGAACAGCAGCAAATCCCCAGGGACTCTCCCTTTATCCCAAAATAGTTTCTTCTCCCCATGTGCAAGAGGCTGATCCAGACAGAGTCGAGGTATTTGATTTATTTACAGTTCCCACTTTAGCAAACAAAGGCATCAGTGTTCACTGGCTGCGTGTCACTTACTTCTCCTATTAATTAGTATTCTATCTTCTGTTGGTTAATGAGTCTCTCGCTTCTCATGCTAATTAGTCCCACGCTCAGTCTTTCTCTTCTTTTGGGTCAGTGGTTTCTTGGGCTATGGGTCAGTGGCTGTGACCTGCCCCTGCTGGAATTACCTTCTACCCACTCTGAGCTGATTTCAGCCCCGTTGCTGAGTTGGCTTTATCAGTTTCTTCCTTATCTTGTGGTCTATAAATTCTGCCATGTGCCCACCATCAGTGGCACATCCTTCTTGTCAAGATTTCTCAACCTCCCTGGGGTCTGGGGTCACTGAAAATTGTACAGCCCTTGATGCCTTGGGTTTTAGCTTTTCTATTTTTCAGAATCTCTGCTGCTTAGTGTGTAACTCTGAAACTTCACATTAGGTGTTAGTGAGTTCTCTTCACAGGGGAGTCAGACAAAACAATTCCTTTCTAGCTGGAGAATCCAGGACAACTGGGACCCAAAAAGCAGAAACAACAGCGAGGGAAAGGGGGCAAGCCAGGGGCTGAGACTTCATAGCCTGGGGCCGTGGGTGGATCACTGACCCCAATGTGTAGATGAACCAAAACTTATAAAAGTGTAAAACTCGTGACCAGGATCCATCTGGGATTTGATTGGGTGTAGCCCTGGCCAGGCTCTTGTACTGCCCAAGGTGAATCCTTCCAATAAATACTGATTTTATTCCTTTCAATAAATACCGATTTTATTCATTTTGCTGTGTCTAGTCTCTGTTCCAGCTCATTTTTTCCAGGCAACACCCTAAACCTCAGCAAGGCAATTCCGAGTAATTTGTCCTTCTAACACTCGGACATCACTTAGACCTTGTTAGGTGCTATTTGTTCCAGGTATTAAATCTCCCTTCTTGTTGATGTGGCTTGAAAGCATACAAAGAACAAGCACCAAAGAACACCCTTCCTTAATTTTAATTTATTCCACATTCTGCAACAAGAAGGCAGCACGCTGTTCTATAACTCCCTTCTCATTCCCTGTTACACTCTGGACAAATTGTTAACTATGAAATGTCAGCATCACTACCAAGGTGACTCCACCACCAAGTCTTTCAAACACCTGTGCATCACGTAGAGCTTGTGAGCCGCTGTTTCACGGATTAAATCACCCTTCTTGATTAGGCTGGAATGCAGACAGAGATCCAACACCTTTCCTTCAGAAACCTTTTATATATCCCACATTTTGCAGAGCGCGGCCCCGCCGTGCCCTCACGGGAGCTCCCGCGCGGGCGGCGCTGTGCGCGCTCCATGGCGGCGGGGCCGCTCTACCCGCGCTCTGTGCTGCTGCTGCCGCTCTATCCCCGCTCCGAGCCGCCCGTGCCGCCCTATTCCCGCTCCGTGGCCACGCTACCGCTCCAGCCGCCGGCCCTGTAGCCACCCTCATCCCCTGTGTGCCCGCTGTGCCCTCACGGGTCCTCCCGCGCGGGCGGCGCTGTGCGCGCTCCATGACGGCGGAGCCGCTCTACCCGCGCTCTATGGTGCTGCCGCCGCTCTTTTCCCGCTCCGTGCCACTCCATCCCTGTTCCGTGGCGGTGCAGCCGCTCCGCTCGCCGTCCCCTTAGCCTCCCTCACCCCTGCTGTCCCCTGTGTGCCCTCTGTGCCCTCACGGGAGCTCCCGCGCGGGCGGCGCTGTGCGCGCTCCATGGCGGCGGGGCCGCTCTACCCGCACTCTATGGTGCGGCTGTCGCTGTTTCCCCGCTCCATGCCGCTCTTTCCCCGCTCCGTGCCGCTCTATCCGCGCTCCGTGGCCGTGCTGCCGCTCCGTCCGCCCGCCCTTTAGCTTCCCTTCATCCCCGCTGTCCCGTGTGTGCCCGCGGTGCCCGGCCGCTCCGCCCGTCTCTATGCCCCGCGCGTTGCCGGTGGGGCGGGCGGGATGTGGCGGCTGCTGCTGCTGGGCCGGGGCCCGCGGCCCGCCCCCCCCCCCCCGCCCCGCCTGTGCCCCGGGGCTGAGCGGCGGCCGCGGGCACAGCCCTGAGCGGTGAGTGCGGCTCGGTGAGTGCGACTCGGGTGTCCCCCGGGCTGGCGGTGCGGCCTCACAGCTCCCGTGTGTGCTCGGTTGTTGTTACAGGGCGCCCGCGTGTCAGGATGGGCCGGAGCGAGCGGGAGGAGGAGGAGGACGGCGGCAGGCGCTGCCAGGCCTGGTGCCCCGCTACTCCGTGCGGGAGGCCGTCACCTGGGTGAGCAGCAACACCTTGGGGTGACCCACGAACAACACCTTGGGCCGGGTGGGAGCGGGGCATTCCCCTCACGGTGTNGGCCATTCCCCTCACGGTGTAAGGGTTTGGAGCGGGGCATTCCCTTCACGGTGTCCCGGTTTGGAGCGGGTCATTTCCCTCACGGTGTCCGGGTTGGGAGCGGGGCATTACCTTCACGGTGTCCCGGTTTGGAGAGGGGCATTTCCCTCACGGTGTCCGCTCTCCACAGGGCACTGTGGGCGCGCTGCTGCTGCAGCTGCTCCGGCAGATCGCCTGGCTCCGCTCGCTGCCGGACTCCCGGACGGAGCGAAGGCTTCCCTGGTGTTCCTCGCTGCCCTCACAGCCCGCAGGTCAGCGGCTGTGGCCCGGGGAGGGCGGCGGGTGGGATTCCTGCCTGGTGGTGTGTGCTAAGTGAGGCTGGGAGAGGCTGGCAGCCGCTCTGGGCCCTGGCAGAGTGTCAGGAGAATCTCTGCTTCTTAACGAGTTGGTGCAATGCCACTCTATGTGCGTTGAAACCTTTTGTTTTCCATTCTGGATTCTGCCGCACGAACTTTCCCCCCTGCTTGTCGGTGTGGTCAGAGGGCACTGAGAACATGCACAGACCCATGTTGTCGCCTGGAGCAGACACACTCTTTGTGCTCTGTGTTACAGCGGTGGCTGAAGCCTCATCCAGCTGTCCTGGCCAGCAGCTGGGCTCCCAGATCCTGCAGAAAGCAAGTGCAGAGGCTGTAGCAGAGAATTCCTCCTCGGGCATCCCCTCAGGGCGAGGAGAGAGCCAGCCCTGGGCAGAAGCAGGTATGTGCCATGTGCTGCAGGGCAGGATCCTCGTGGCACGAGGAGCTGGGAGCTCCTCCAAGGCAAGCTCGGAGCCAAGGAGTGTGTGCAGCCATTTATTGACACCTGGGGAGGCAGGTGAGAGTGGAAAGGCAGAATTTCAGAGAGATGAATCAGAGTCCAGAGACAGAAGGAAAAAGCCTCCCGGAGGCAGAGACAAGGCTGTGCTGTAACACAGGTGACAACAGTTTTGCCAACACTGCTCTGCCTTAGCAGGCTGATTGCAGCACCCAGTCCTGTTCTTTTATTGTGGACAGATGTTTGCAACCAGGAGGATTCAGGAGGATGCTGCACCATTCATCTGGTGTACATGGTGTGAAACTGAAGGAATTATTCCCTTCCTGCAAGATGAGGATGCGTTTCTGAGCTCTTCTGCTGTAGATAAGACAGTGGAAGGAGGTATCAAAGACATTATTAAAATGAGTTTTATAAAAATAGAAAGATAGACTCCAACAAAATTGAAGTTTCACCCAGGAAAGCTTGTCCTACATAGGGAATTTAAAGTCATGCCAAGGAAGATCACATCTCACGAGATATAGAAGCACTGTAATGGCCTCAGGGAAGTTGTTGGGAGCAGGAAGCCTGCTGGAACAGGTGGCAACATTCAGTAGTGGTGTAGAAGAGGCACATCAGGAAACCAGCCCAGATGTTGGCTAAATCACAGGATCACAGACTGGTTTGGGTTGGAAAGGAACTTAAAGCTCTTCTTGTTTGAAGAAGAGCTTCCACTATCCCAGGCTGCTCCAGGCCCTGTCCAGCCTGGCCTTGGACACTTCCAGGGATCCCTTCCAGCCACAGCTTCTCTGTGCCAGAGCCTCAGTTCCTTCACAGGGAGGAATTTAAATAATGAAGGTGCTGCAGAAAAGGTCAGAGCTGCTCCCCATTTTCTGCTTTCTTCAGAATTTTGACTTCCTTCTGTGCTGATTTCAGCTACTGCCCATCACTGCTTATCAAACCTTCTCCTGCCAGAGGTTACCATTCCCATCAGTTGGCAAATGGAGCATTTTGTTTCCATGTCTCCTAATTAACTCCAGGAAAACAGCCAGGTTAATTTACCTAAACTGCCAATTAGGCTGTTTAACCCATCTGCTTTAGCCTGGGGCATATTAAGAAGCACTCCAGCACTGGCAGGTGACTGGACAGGGACCTCTGGGAGGAGTGGTGGGAAGAAGGGGAGACAGCAATGCCTGCAGTTGGCACAGCTGAATATCCTGGAGTGAATGTGTGTCTGACAAACAGCTCCTGCTGAGAGTCAACAGGAAGAGCTTTTGGGCAAACTGATAAATTGAACAGTGACAAGTCACTAAGGCCACGTGGTCTTTGTTCAGCTGTTCTTCAGAAGCTGGGAGATCACTGAGCCTCCAAGGATCATCTGTAATCCCATGCTCAAACCTGCTCTGTGGCCAGGGGTGTGAGCACTGACAGATTGCACGGCTTGGCTTTTAAAAAGGGGTCGGTGGGTGTTGGTTTGAGGCACAGAGCTGCAAAAAGGGTGATTCTAGTTTGATAGAAACTGCTACAGGATAGAGGTGTAAGATGCTGGGATGAGTGGGCTGTATCAAAGGTCTTGGAAGGATTTAGGAAGCCATTTCTCAGGCCAGCTTGCTCCCTTGCAGAGACTTGAGAGAGTTGTAAATCTATTAAGACTTCTTTGGAGAAGTCAACGGGCATGTGGAGCAAGATAATCCAGCTTTTAGCTTTCCCAAAATCAGCCAGACAGGACCTGAGCCAAAGCTATCTAAAGAATTAAAGCTGATGTGAGGGAACATGGAGGGCTTACTCTTGGGCTGGTAGCTCCTTAAAGCACAAGAAAGTTTTCACAGTGGAGAGCCATTACTGTAGGATTCCCCTGTCCTTTGTTAAACCTGTCCTGTTCAGCACAGTCAGCAGTGATTTGGAAAAAAGAGGTGACAAACGAGGCAGCAGAAGCAGCAAATGGCACAAAATTCTTCAGGACAGTCAAATGTGAAAGTTAGAGGCAAAGATTGCAGGAGGACCAAAGGCAGGGTAATCCCCAGGTGGGTTAAACAAATGTGCACAGGGGAGTGTGGCTGTAAGTACACAGGCAGAGTGAGGAGTGTCAAATTAATAATTGTATTGCAGAGGGAACATTTAAAGTCACTGTGGACGCGCTTTTGATAAGGTTAAGTCAGTGCTCGGCAGCAGTGAGGCCAATTAAATGTTAATTATGGTGAAGGAAGGAGCTGAGGACAAGGCAGTGCTGTGGGTTCATGTGAGTCTGGGATGCAGCCACGTCTTGAACACTTAAGGAGAAGACACTGCCTGAAAAACAGGGACAAAAACGCAGAGAAAAGATGACAGGGAGACAATTACATCCAAACACAGACTGACTCTTCAGCTAAAAAACAAAAAAACAGAGAATGTGCTGGTGCTCTGTGAAACTAAAAATGTTGAGAGAAAGAGAATAGGAACAATCTTTTTCATAATCCTGGTATCAAAAAGGCAGCACAGAAGGGTCAGGTAGCAAGTTTGGAAAAAAGCAAAAGGCATTTTGTGTTTGGCCAGCGCCCAGGTAAATTGTGGAACTCGCTGCTACAGGCCAGAAGTACAAATGGGTTCCAAGAAGTGATTAGGTAAAATTACACTTTGAAATGAGACTTAATTGGTCCAGCCAAGCCTCCTGCTCAGATCACAGAACAGCTGATTGCTGGAAAGTTCTGCCAGGGAGAGCGTGACTTTATAATCCCTGCTCCTCACCCTTTCTGCCCAAGCATCTCCAACTGTCACTTGTCAAAGATAATATATGTCAGAAATAATTTGATTTTGCTCCATACATAAGTCCTCGGGTTACATTCCACATTATGTTGTGCATCCATTTTGTGGGAATTTATGGAGAAGAGTCAGGGAGGAAAAGATTTGGTAATCTGCACTGAAGAGCCTGAAAAAATGCAGGGTTTTGTCATGTGAGAAGTCCTGGGAATCTTTCCGTGGAAAGTGAAGCTTGATGATCCCTTTCTTTCACTACATTTTGCTTTCTACAGAAAAACCTGCCTGAGGTGCAGGATTTTTTTTTTCCCCTGGTGTTCAGCTACTGAAAGAGGGTGAGGCTGGCAAAATGAGGATGCAGCAGGAAGCTGGGGAGAGCAGAAGGAAGGGCAGGACAGACACCTGGCAGAGGATGCAGGGGAATCTGGTGGCAGAGCCTTGCCATGAGAGAACAGAGCTCAGGGTGCAGCAGAATGTCCCTCCCCTGCTCCTGTTTGCTGCTGCCAGCAATGGCAAGGGATCTTCTGGAGAGAATTCCATGTCCTTCCCCTTTCTCTGGGTGTTCCAGTTCATTTCCACACTTGCTGGTGCTGTGCTGGTGCCACACTCTCTGTGCAGTGACAATCTGCTGTTGTTGTGGCAAAGATCTGTGAGGTGGATCCCAACATCTCAGCTCTCTCCAGTTTTATTGGAGCACAGTAGGATCAAAATCTATTCCTTTGTTTAAAAAGCAAACTTCAGGAAATTAACTTAAAACTTGCTTTAAATAGCATTTTGGATATTGCTGCAGCAAGTCCTCATCTCTGTGTTCACATCTTGTTTTTTCCATGCAATTCCTGCCTCACTCAGAGGCTTTTTGCTGGAAGTTGAAGGCACAGAGTGAGCAAGCAGGTGATTACAGCCAGTCTCAGTGTTACAGCAGCTGAATGATGCCCTGGGGAGTTGTATTTTACCCCTGGCAGAACTGTAAAATTCGTTATTTCAATTCTGAGATTACAGACATTGCAAAAGTGTGTTTTCATTTCAAAGCACAATGAAACCAATTGGAAACAGTGAAATTTTCCACGAGGCAGAAACGCTGGATTTTGGCCAGCTCTTGTTGTGACTTCGTTCTCCTGGATGTTTTGGGATGAGCAATCTAGGCTGTCTAGGAGAAGATTATTAATTCCTCATTTGGAGCTAGCTGTGAGCAACACTTGATTAGTCCAGGATGAACAGTGAAGAGAGACAAAAATATTTATTAACTGCTGAAGATGTGAGTGTTGGGCACCCAGAGCACTGCAAGCTGCAAGACTGCCTGGAAAAAAGAACATGCAGTTAATGTTGCATCATAGCTTGGGTTTGAAGAAGTAGAAATAAAGTTGCACAGAAAATTCCCGCTGTGATATTCCCATCTTTTAAACAGAAGCTGAAGAATAATTTAGCTTGCTCAGCCTCCAAGGTGATTCTGAGGGAATTAGGTCTCCCAGAGAAGCTGGGGCTGCCCCTGGATCTCTGGAAGGGTCCAAGGCCAGGTTGGAGCAGCCTGGGATGGTGGAAGGTGTCCCTGCCATGGCACTGGCTGAACTTCAAGTTCCTTTCCAACCCAAACCATTCTGGGACTCTCTGAGCCTTCAGGAGCTGGGGCTGGGTGTCAGGATCAGTTGGTCCCTGTGCTTTTTTCCAGATTTAACCCTGATCCGTGGGGATTTGAGTGAGGAGGGGTTTCCCATGGTAGAGGGGCTCAAGGTGCTTTGCAGGCTGAGAGAATTCAGAATTAGTGGCTGTTCATTTTTCATGGTTCAGTGGTTTGTCTAAATTACAACATTTTCAAGTAAACCAGGAGTCTCTGATTTAGAAGTGGACATCTGTGCAAAATGTACAGTTTCTTGAAAGTGTGGATGTACTGATGCTGTTTAAACAAGTAGTGGGAGAATTCGTAATACAGACCATTTTTTTCCATGGGATTTGCAGTTGTTTGTGTGGCAAAAACCCAAATTACATCAGGAGGGAGATACACGATAGAGCCTTTCAGTGAGAAATATCAGATAATTTGATGCCTGCTCTGCAAAGAAAGAGCACAGCTAATAAATTCACAGATTATACTATTTTTGGTGGAATGCTGCATAGGAATCATGTTTGCCACAGTGATCTTGCTTGTTGGGTGAGTGGGGCCTGTCCAGATAACACATATTTGAATAGAGCCAGGGGGGGAATTGTTTGTCTGGGAATAATGAGCTGGCACACTGTGGCACAGTGCAAGGAGCACTCCTGCCTGCTGCACACCTCATTGCTGCTGCTCATGGAGCCAAACAGTGCCAGGAATCCAGGAATCAGGCCCTAAAAGGACATTTTTTCACTTGTGTTGGCTCTCACACAGCTTGAGAGGGAGAGACACCTCTGGCTCAAAACGATCAGGCTCCAGCACCTGGAGTTAAATGTCCAGTGGGATCCAGCTGCTTTATCCAGCAGGTTAAAAATCCTTGGCCTCAGGTTGTCATCTTTGTGGAGGTCATTGTCCTGTCACAGTAAATGCCACTGTAAGCACTGCCAGCACAATCCTGCTCTGAGCAAGGTGGCTTAGCTCAGGCTGGAGATGCTCTGTCAGATAATTCTGATTGAAACTGGTCACAAAGTGGCTGTCTCAGTGAACCTGCGAGGGCTGATCATGCCCTGGCAGCAGCAGAGCTGTACTCTGCAAGGAGAAGGAGCTGGGGAGGCAGCAGCTCAGCTGGGGGCTGGCTGGGGTGCCCTGGGCAAGCTGGGAGCTGTAGCAGTTCTGAGCCAGGCATGAGGAGGGGACAATGTCACCCCTCCTGTGACACTACTGAGAGGGGCTGCACCTCAGTAACCCTGTTGGAAATTCAGGAATAGCAGCAAAATGTCATAAAATTAACCAAGGCTGGCAGAAAAGTACTGCAGTTGAAAGACATGAATGGTGCAGTCTTTTTAGAATCACAGACAGGAATCAAGAGGGGCTGATTAGTGGTGTCAGGACTTTCAAAAGGAGGAATTGGCTTTTTAGTAAAGAAGAAAAAACCTAGAAGAGCCAGTGCCTGGGAGCAGAAACCCAGAGTAGAAGTACTTTAATTTGAAATGAAGCACAGAGGTTTAAAGCAGTGATTACAAGTTACTGGAACATTTAGGAAAAGCAGGAGATTCTCTACTTCTTGTGTCTTCAGATCAACACCAGGGGCCTTTCTGGAGGAGCTGCAGCCACAGGGCTGGATTCCAGAGCTTGCTTTTGCTCCAGAGGTCAGATTGTTTGGGATTCCTCCTGGTCCTGGTGACTGAATGGGAGATCAGACCTTTAGGAAGGAGCTATGGAATAGAGAGGATGGGAAGAGACAAAGATGCAGCACTGCTAAACTTTGCTTTTTTTCTTGGCTTTTTTTTTTAATGCAGGGGAGTTCCAAATCCCTGTGAGCTCCAGGGTGGGGCCAGTTCTCCGCAGTGCAAAGGTAAGGTTTCATTTTCCACCCCCTCTGTCTGCAGCTTCCCTGCAGGAACACATCCCAGAGCTACCCCAAGCACAGCCTGAGCAACCCTCACACACAAGGAAAAAAAAAAAAAGGGAAATGGGGTATACTGACCTCTGCTTTAGCCAGAAAATTCCAGTATTTACAAACTGCCTTCCTGGTCCTTTGAGGTATCTGTGGAACAGCACTGCTGGCAGGGAAGCACTGAAAGAAAATGGCAAGAAACACCAAACCAAGCAACCAAACAAAAAATAAATTCAGCAGCACCAGTGTGTTCTGTGGATTTGCATTTTGATGCAATCTTTCACTAGGTGATTACATGCTGTTGCTATTTTGGTGTTTACCAGACAACCCATGACTGGGGAAGGTGGTGTCACTCCAAATGCTGCAAATCAGGGCTGGCTCTTGTCTGGTAAAGAGGGAAGCACTTGGGGCTTGAAGAGAGTGCATCAGCTCGAGAGTCACAAGGCCATAAATTATATTATTGTTCTTGTTGTGATTAAACCTGCCAATTTTTTGCAATTCACATCTTAGATGCTGATAATTCCCTTTTTAAAAAAATTGCTCGGCTGAGCAATCGTTCAAGGACACTGTGAGCAGAGAGGAGGTAAATTCAGCTTTTAGCAGAGTGAGGTAAATTCAGTTTTTAGCAGAGTGACTTCCTGCAAAAGGCACCAAAGGGGAATTTGCTTGATCTGCTGAGGGGGTGAGCGTGGCTCTCCCCATCCTGGGAGGTGCAGGGCTGGAGGAAGAGCCTGGAGCTGGGTCATGGAGCAGCCCCAGCTCAGCAGTGGAGCTGTGGGTGCCAAGGGGCATTTTCCCCATTCCCTGGGTGCTGCCACTCAGGGTGTGGAGCTGGGCTGGGCTGAGCCCCTTCCTGTAGCCCAGGAGAGAAGGATTTGGCTGTGCCTTGCAGGGTTTGAGCAGCACTGGGCACTGCTCAGTCCAGCTGAGGGGGAGATCTCAGCTGGAATTGGGTCAGGCACATGCAAAGGTGTGAGGATGTTTTGGCAGGGACTGTGCTCTGGGTGTGATGTGGGGGAGGGAACAGGGGGTAATGTTCTTTTTGGAGGGGGGAGTTATCTTAGAATCATGGAATATCCTCGTTTGGAAGGGATCCACAAGGATCATGAGTCCAGCTCCCAGCCCTGCACAGACACCCCAACAATCCCTGGCAGCAGTGTCCAAATGCTGCTCCTGGAGCTCTGGCAGCCTTGGGGAACCTGTTCAGTGCCCCAGCACCATCTGGAGGAAGAAACTTCTCCCAAAATCCAGGCTGAGCCTGCTGGCCCAGCTCCAGCCATTCCCTGGGTGCTGCCCCTGGGGAGGAGCTGCAGCCTGCTCTGAGTAGGATCAGCTATTTGCTGAATTCTGAAAGTCCTGCTGATGGCTGAGAGGCTGCACCAAGCTCCCTGGCCAGAGGGCAGGGCAGGAATATCCACCCAGCTTTCCCAGCGAGGTGGCTGTGGAGAACAGGGAGGTTTTTGTGTGGACACATGACCTCACCCTCCTGATGGCTGAACTATGATACAAACAGGTCTCACTGCTTGCTTTCCAAGCAAGAATCTCCTCTAGGCTTGATATGATTTAGCTGTCTTTTTAATAGCTTTTTTCTCTGACTCCTCAGGGTGACCCAGCTCAGCGAGGGCATTTAGAGGAAGCCGCTTTCCAATTGCAGCAGATTTTCCGAATTGATATTTCCATTGCCTTGAATATCCTTGGTAATGTGGAGTTGGTTTTGTTTTGCCCTTAAACCACAGGTTTCTCATCTTGGAGGACCTCCAAATGGTTGCAGGTCTTGTGAGAAGGCAGGGATGGCAAATACCCAAGCTGAAGCCTCCTTTCAGCAATTTTAACTGTGCTTGGAGAGATTTATTGTCCTTTGTCCCATCTTGCCACCTGATTTATCTCAGCATATTTCAATCCAGGCTTGTTTGAAGCCTACACCATTGTCCTGACATCTGTAGTTGGAAATTAAGCCATCTCTGTCTTTTTTGCAACACAAGATGTCATATCCTTGTATCCTTCTTTTATTGTCTGAGCTCACAGTTTTCCTGGCAAGCTGAAAAAGCAATTGCAGGATTGCAACTCTAAGAAAAGCAGAAGGAAGATGCAATGAGCTAAGAAAAGTCCCTGCCCTATATACACCACTAGTTGCAGCACTGAAAAGCAACTTGTTTCTGTGTGAGCCATACGTTGTGTTAGCCTGTGATCCCTCTCTGCCACGAGCCCAGAAAAATCCCTAAAATGCAGTGTTGCCATTTTTCTTAGAGAAACTGTGGAGTGAGGGTTGGTGAGCCAGCTGGAAGTGGCCCAGAGCACTTGGTGTGAGCCAAGGAAGGCCCAGTGGCTGTGGGGGAGGTTGCTGCAGTGGAGGCTGGGTTGTGGCCGGGTGTTTTTCCCTGTTTTCCGTGGTTTTAGGCTGTGTTTTCCTCAGGCATCCAGAGCATGAAGGCGGGGCACTGCCGGGTGGCTTTCACCTGCTTCAAACTGGCAGCAGATCGAGGCTACAGCAAAGCCCAGTTCAACGTGGGGCTGTGCTATGAGCATGGCAGAGGCACAGAAAAGGACTTGGAAAAGGTATCCAGGGCCTGGGGGTTGGGTGTGGGCAGCACACAACAGCAGAGGGGTCTGTGCTGGGTGCTTGGAGCTGGGTGGGAAAGTCATGGGATATCCTGAGCTGGAGGGAACCCACAGGGATCACTGATCCAGCTCCTAGCCCTGCACAGACACCCCAACAATCCCACCCTGCATCCCTGGGGGTGTTACCAAACACTCCCAGAGCTCTGGCAGCCTTAGGGCTGTGCCCATTCCCTGGGGGCTCTGAAGACTCAGTAGAAAATGCTGGAAATAATAAAAACTGCAGCTTTGCAGAGCTGCTTTCAGTGTCACCAGTCCCCTCAGAGAGGTGCTCTGAGATCCCTTTCCTTCAGCTTCTGAGGGTTCTCCAGGTGCACAGGCTGTGCTACCAGCACCCAGCGGGGTTCCAAGGAGAAACCTGTCATGTTGCTGTATTTAAGACACCACTGCACATCCTAGGGCTGCTCAGATCTCCAGTTTGGGTCCTGCAACTGCAGCCTGCCACCTAGTGCAAGCTGGCCAGCAGCTGCTGGAGCTGGGAAGAGCTGCAAAGGCAGCTTGGTTTGAGTCATGGCTGGCCCAGTGCCACCCCCTTCAGCTCAGGGAGTTTGAGTGGAGCAAGGCAGGGGTGGTTCCAGAGCTCTGGGGTGGTCACAGTCCACACTCCCACCTGACAGAGATCTGATCTCCAGCAGGCAGGATGATTCCAGAGCTCTGGGATGGTCACAGTCCACACTCCCACCTGACAGAGATCTGATCTCCAGCAGGCAGGGTGGTTCCAGAGCTCTGGGATGGTCACAGTCCACACTCCCACCTGACAGAGATCTGATCTCCAGCAGGCAGGATGATTCCAGAGCTCTGGGATGGTCACAGTCCAATGTCAGCTAATCCAGTTCTGGCATGGGAGGGCTCTGGGGAGGGATGCAGCCTGTGATGGGTCTAGACAGAGAGGTGAAGCTCTAAGGGAGCCATGCCATGTTCAGGGCATGCTTTTACCTGGGTTTTTCTCTCTCAGGCAGGTTTTTATTACTGCCAGGCAGCCAGCAGCCGTCACCCCATGGCCCAGTACCGCTACGCCAGGTTCCTGCTCCAGCACGGCCCTGGCAGCCCCTGGGACAGGCAGCACAAGGCTCTGGCACTCCTGGAGCAAGCAGCAGGGGCTGGGATCACAGAGGTTGGTGTCCACAGGTCAGACAGCTCTGACTGGAGGGTTGGAGCCACATCCCAGCAAGCAGCCTGTGGCACTGGGAGGA
The DNA here is from genome assembly GCA_013397075.1 of Rhabdornis inornatus. Taxonomy (NCBI): domain Eukaryota; kingdom Metazoa; phylum Chordata; class Aves; order Passeriformes; family Rhabdornithidae; genus Rhabdornis; species Rhabdornis inornatus. The sequence continues at coordinate 130,170 of VWZS01005932.1, forward strand.
AAAACCTTCCAATGTATTTGTCCCTGTTCACAGCAGAGGGGCTGGAACTAGAGGAGCTTTAAGGTCCCTTCTGACCCAAACCATTCTCTGATTCTCTGTTGATATTCCTGGCAGTGTCTGGGAGACAGCCCTGCCTGCAGACAGGGCCACTGTGCCATACACTGGTTGTCTGTTGTTAATGGAGCTCCTACATTAAACCTTTGGCTTGGGAGAGCTGTGAAAACACAACTCAGTTTTCATCTCCTCTCAATTCCAAGAGTACAGGTCGCTGTGCTGGAGGAACTTGCAGTGCTTGAAGCAAGAACAAATCCTCATTTTGTATCTGTGATTTTCTGAGATGACTCATCTGTGCAGATCTGTGTCTCCTGCCCTCCTTTCCCACTGCAGGAGATGCATTTAGGCATGTGCCATCTCATCCTGGCAATGGCAGGCTGGCAGTGCCTGTGCCTCCTGGAGCTCAGGGGGTGCATCTGCTGGATCCTGGGGACAGGACACCTCCCTGTTTCTGACTCCCACAGCCAGTTTGAAATGATACTCTGGGTCTCAAATGTGATTTTTTTGTGTTTACTGTGTCATGCTGATTTTTCTTAGGACAGCCCTGCCTCTCCCTAGAGCCCCTGCCCAGGCAGGGTCCTCACCACCCTGCCACAGTAACCCCAGCATTTGAGCAGCTTGAAAAATCATTTAAAAACCGAATAATTCAGATCCTGGCTGATCTGGACCATGTGGTTTTTTTTGCAGGCACAGGCTTATCTTGGAGTGTTCTACATGAGGGGGCTGCAGCCCCAGGAGAAGAGAGGTCTGAAGTACCTGCTGCAGGCAGCAAACAGTGGGGTAAGTGATCCTGCCAGGAGTGTCCTCAGCTTGGGATCTGCAGGATTTCAGGGTTTCTTTGAAATGGAAGTGTCAGGATTTTACTGCCCAGTGTGAAGGGACAGAGTGGAGCCTTGGTGCCTCTTGAAGAGGAGATAGGGCCTGAGCACAGACCCCACAGAGACAGCCCTGTTGGGCTGGAGGAGTTCCTACAGCACCAGTGCCTGTATGCAGCTTCCAGAATTGTGCAGCTTTCCCATTATGGAGCATCTACACCCTCTTCAGTCAAAACCTTTCACTACTGCATCACTGGGAGAACTTCATTGTGTTCATCTCGTATCTGTTCTTCAGAATTGGCCTATTGTTTCTCTCCTTTTTTCTGGAGGGTGGAAAGACTATTTCTGGATTTATTTTTTAATTCAGGCACCTTTAACATACTTAACCTTTAACATACTTAAACACTTGAATCTTCATTCAGCCTTCCCCCATTGTTGCTGTTTCTCTTCACAGGTCATGTTAGACCCCCCAAGAATCTTGCTTGCACTTTCCCCAAGTGGCCCAAGCTTCTCTTTCTTGAAGGGCAGTGCCACAATGTGGGCACAGCACTCTCCTGAACCCCCAGCAGCCTTTAGAGGAGCAGGAGTGTGGATCCCGTGTCTTGCAGCCAGGCTCCTGCATCCCACAGTTCTGTTTCTTCCCATTGTCCCCTTGTTTTCAGCTGCATTGTAATGGCCAGTTTGTTTTTTTTTTTGGTTTTTTTTCTGAAGAACTTGTTCATTTTAACTTCAGTTCCCACAGCTTTTGTGCAATGGAAAATAATGAATAGCTATTGCCTGTTCTGCTGGCTAATAGTTGTGGTTGTGGTGCCCTTTAGTGTGTCCTTTCTGAGTCATTTCTTTTGCAGGCTGCACAGTGCTGGTTTAGTTTGTGTCTCTGTGTAGTTAAGCTGTTCTACTTTGCTTGTCAGTCTTCTGTCTATTTTTCTAATTCTCCTTTGACCATTTTAAGATGCTCAGACTAAAAGTGGACTCAGGATGGAGGTATGCTATGGATCTCACATAATGAGCTCCTCTGCTTTGTTCTGCATTCCCTTCCAATAATTCCTGGCCCTTCTTGCCCTTTTCCTGGCACTGAGCAGTGATGAGATGGTCTCAGGGAGCTGTCACAGTGTGAAACCCAAATTTCTTGCTATCAGCACTACTTTGCATTTGGCAATACTGTTTCCTTTTTGTGTTGCCCACTCCTTAGTTGTGTGAGATCGTCTTTAATTAATTCTTTATAGTAAGTTTGACCATTTTGAATGGTATAGCATCATTGTAAACTTTCCCACTTGGGTTTTTTACCCTCTTTCCAGCACGGAGACACTCTCAGTCTGCTGGGGCGAGGCCTGACTCACCACAGCAACTCAGACATCACAATACACAGTATTTAGTTCTAAATCTGCTAAAGATCTCTCCTTGGCTTCTTTTTTCCATCCTGAGGTTTATGCTGAACAGTATCACACTGAGTTATCCCATTAAATAGATGATTGGCATTTACTGGTAATGCCTTAACAACCCCAGATCTGTCAGGTAACTGCAGGTCCTCAGGTGCATCCCTGGCACGTTTTGGTCAGAGTTCTCAGACCTCAAGCATCTCTGCTGTTCAGTGAATGCCCCACAGCCTCAGCCTTGAGGCCAGGCTGATCGTGGGTCCCCTGATGTCCCCATTTTCCTGGGAGAGGAGCTCCATGGGCAGGTTCATTTCCCATTACCCTGGAGCTGGAATTCATGTTTAGTTGGCTGAAAGAACACTGGGTATGGATGAAGCAAGGACAACACTGTTTAGTACCAATCCAGGAAAAGGCAAACAGCACAAAAAGTCATGGATTCAGCATTTCTCTGGTTGTTCTCTCTGCTAGAGCCGAGCTGGGAGCTCTGACAAGTGTTTTTCCAACACCAGAACCGTGTTCTGCTTTGTTTCCCACTTTTTATCCTCCTGATTTCCTACATGCAGCCACAGAATATAAACCCCTATTAAAGAGTTCTGTTTCTGATTTCCAAGGGTGTCACAGTCACTTCTGCCCTGCTAATTTGGGGATCTCTGCTGGCTGCAGTCTTGGCTCTGAGGTGTTCATCCTGGGAGAGAGGGTGCTGCAGCTCTCCTGATTGAACCCTATCTCTTGTCACAGCTGAAGTGCCAATCCTTCAACTTGTTTATCTCATCTCCAAAGGAGTTTATTGCTGTCATAAACTGAGACTTGCAACATTTTGCAAAGCACCCACTCACTGAGTTCTTCACTTGTCTCTACCAGCTACATCCCAGACAGCAACACTTGCAATATGTTCTTTTCTCGTGTCTTTATTAAAACTTGCTACTTACTTGGGGCTTTTTTTTTCTTTTTCTTCCTTTTTTTTTTTTTTGGTTTTTTTTTGCAAAGCCTTGTTTAGAGCATGTTTGTGGCAGTTACACTCTTCAGCTTGTGCTGCTGAAAGGTCTGTGTGACCACGAGTCCGTGCAGTCTTTTTCATGTCTTCAGGAGTGTCATCTTGCTTTCCTGCTCTCTGACACCTTTGTCTCCCATTGGATCTCAAAGATAAAGTGCCCAGCTGACACATAAACATGTCATGGGTTTGGATTTGCCTTTACTGCAGTGCCAACCTTTGCTTTCCAGTTCATTCCCAGCAGTTACATATTTCTGAGTGGTTCAGGTGCTTTTTCTCTAGTGCATATTTGCTTCATTTACTTCATCTCTGCTGCCTGAGATTTCTTCTGGACTACAGTGAGGTGGGGCTGAGCAGGAGAGTGCTGCACTCTTGTGTTAAAGGGGAATTTCCCAACCCTTGGCAGCAAGTGCCTCTGTGCCATTTGTGATGTTTTTCCAAGACTTGGGCTTGCCCTCTCTTGGGGCAGTCTCAGGGCGTGCTCAGAGTTTGGGTGGGATCAGGATGTGACGCTGTCTAGGACACCTCAGCTCTGACCTCTGAGACAACTGGGATGCTTTGCAGAGCCAGCTGCTCCTTTGTTGCCTTGCCACAGCCCTGGGTGTTGAAGGGAAATCAGTGAATTTAATTGGAAAGGGATAGGAAGGAGCAGGGCAGAGATTCTGCTGCTCTCCAGGGGACTAAATTACTGAAGAGACAGAGCAGTAAACTTAACAAGGTGACCAAAGACAGAGCAGTAAACTCTGAAGAAGGTGCTAAAGTCTCTCTGTTTACTCCCCTGGGCTGGTGGCCGTGCCAGGATGCCCAGAGCAGGTTCCACGTGGGTGTTTGCTACGAGCAGGGGCTGGGAGTGCAGCAGAGCCTGGCAGAAGCGCTCAGGCACTACCGGCAGTCAGCAGCTGCTGGGAACAGGCAGGCCCGGGAGAGACTGCAGGCCTGGGAGCAGGAGCTGCAAGGTACCAGGGCCAGCAGGGCACCAGGGGTGGGGGACTGCATGGGGAGGTGACCCCGTGGAAATGGGGCTGGTGTTGCCAGGGGAGGGGTGGCACAGGGCCACAGAACAAAGGAGTTCTTTGTGCTGGAGGGAAGGCACCACTTCTCCTCAGCTCTTCACACTGCAGCTGGAGAAGCTGTTCCCATCGTGTGATGTGTCACAGAATCATTTCTGTTGGAAAGATCAACTGTGTCCTGGGGGACACCATGCCCAGTATCACCAGCTGGGGCAGGAGGGGATTGTCCTGCTCTGCTCTGCTTTGCTCTGCCTCACCTCCAGTCCTGCAGGCAGTTTTGGGCACCACAGTATAAAACAGACATTAAACCATTAGAGAGTGTCCAAAGGAGGCCACGAGGATGGGGAAGGGTCTGGAGGGGAAGCCTTGTGAGGAGCAGCTGATGAGACTGAGGGCAGAGCTCATTGTGGTTTTCAGCATCATCCTAAGGGGCAGCATCTGCTCCCTGTGACCAGGGGCAGGACCCTGGAATGGCTGGAGCTGTGTCAGGGGAGGTTCAGGTTGGATTTCAGGAAAAGGTTTTTCACCCAGAGCATGGTTGAGCAGTGGAACAAGCTCCCCGGGGCAGTGGATGCAGCACCAAACCTGTCTGAGTTCAGGAGGCATTTAGACATTTTAGGTCTCAGGTGGGATTGTTGGGGTGTCTGTACAGGGCCAGGAGTTGGACTCAGTGATTCTTAGGGTCCCTTCCAGCTCATTCTGTGGTGCTGTGGTTGTATGATCATGTCCAGCCTTTGCCAATGTCACTAACACCTTGTTTATCTGTACTTTCAGATGTGCACACGAAGCATCCTTTCCCTTCAGGATTAAGAGCCTCTTCCTCCAGCCCCAATTTCTGGACTATTGAGCCTGTGTCTGCAGGTCTCCAGAGCAGCCAGCCAGGACAGTGTGGCCTCAGCCTGCCCCAGTCCTGGAGCACAGGCAGGCTGCACGTGCTGCTGCTCAGCAGTGCAGGGTGGAGCCCTGCCCTGGGAGCCAGGACAGTGCCACTGGAGCTGCAGGGCTGGGAGCCCCAGCAGTGCTGGCAGTAGAGCAGGCAGCAAGTGACACAAGCAGGCAAGAGGGCAAGGAACCAGGCTGGCAGTGAATGGGAAGAGAAAGCTCTCTGTTCATGGAACAGGAGCTATTTTTAAATACTTGGGGTTTGAGAATAAACCTTGTGATATCTCCTACACCACCAAATCCTCTGCTTCTCTTACCTTCCACACAGGGATGTTGCTTCTGCACCTGCATTTCTGTATTAGAGCCAAGCTCTGGCTGCCCCTGGATCCCTGGAAGTGTCCCAGGCCAGGCTGGGTGGGGCTTGGAGCAATCTGGGACAGTGGAAGGTGTCCCTGCCATGGCAGGGGGTGGGACAAGATGAGCTTTGAGGTCCTTCCAGCCCAAACCATTCACAGTGGTGTGATCTGGGGTTCTAATTCCAGTAGCCCTGCATGTCCTGCTCATGGTCCCCCAGGGAGGTTTCCAAGCCACCATATGGGGACATTGGCAACTAACCCTGGGATTGTCCTGGCCCACACCCTCTAAGGCAATTCTCTCTCTCCAAGTCCCCACAGTGCCCCTGCTAGCAGCACAGCGTGGACTGGCTCTGCATTGCTATTATGGCAGTTTTAATCTGTTTTCAAACCTGGGCAGGCAAGAGAGTGAGTTCACATCATTAGGGCCCAGTTTTTATGTGATGTGACAGATCCACCTGTTGTAGCAGTGAGGTGACATCTGTCCAGGGCCATCCTGCACCGTGTCAGTGTCCTCCTGTCCCCACTGCTGCTCCTGCAGCCCTGGCAGGGAGCTGCTCCTGGGGGGACTCCTCTCTGAGACACAGTGAGCAAGGTTTGCTTCACAATCCATCCTGTGCCTGTTTGCTGAGCACTTTGCCAGCTCATTTTCGGCAGAGTGGATAAGGGATGCTCCCAGCGGGGAGGCACCGCTGGCAGCAGCAGCAGCAGGCAGCTGGTGTGATAATTCCTTCCACTGGGGCAGCTGAATCCGGAAAAAGGCATTTGTTCACACCAGTTTGAACTGGTTCAAGGGCATCTGTGCAAACTGCCCAGCTTCCTGTGGCCCTGCTGCTCTTGTGTAGATCAGGCTCTGCAAAACAAAGGCAATGGCCCCATCCTGAACTTCTCCATGCAGCAAGGGAGGGGCACGGCCAGCCCTCAACACATCTGATTGTTCTCCTGGTCTGCTCTCTCCTTCTGCTCAGACCAAACTTTCTTAGACCATTTCCTTTATCAAGCAGGATACAAGGAGCAGGAAATTCCTGGGGTGGATTTCCTATGCTGTGATAATCCAGAGCGTGCTTACGCATGGGTCAGGATGGGAGAGGGGCTGGGGGGGCTGGAAGCAGTTTGCAAAATCAGGAAATTGAACCAAGAGGGAGGAATTTGTCTCCTTTTAAACCTGCTTGTTATGAGGTATTTTTGTGTCAGGATTGTCCTCTAACAGGGACATCAAAGCAACTTTGCAGAGGGAGATGTGAGGTTGTGCTGGTGTTTGTCCCTCTGCCTGTGCTCCCAAGGTGCTGAGGAATCCCCCAGGGCTCAGTCACAGATTCCTCCCTCATGGTTTGCACAGCTGCATCTCAGTTAGAATCTGGCTCTCTGACATTGTTTTGGTGCAAGAACCTGTTCTGTTTGTAAAACAAACCAGCAAGAGATTTGTGTTAGCAGAGCAGCAGCACGAGCAGGCCAGGCCAAACCCATCCCTGGATGGATGCCAGACACGGGCTCATCTGTACAAGCATTTTGGAGACTCGAAATAAAACACAACATTTTGGATATTAAAAAGTCCACCTGGGGAAATCTCACTCTATTCCTCTTGTCATTGAGTCCCAAGAGCAACAGGAAGGGGGAACTTTCTCATTTACTCTGCTTTAGATGATCTGTGTTTGTCTGGTGCTGTGGCTCAGGTGTGTACACACCTAAAGCTGGGAGCTGTCACCTCCAGCTCCATGGGGAAGAACAGGGGTGGGATAGCTGAGATGGTCCAGGAGAGCTCAGAAACCCTTCCCTGCCATCCCCACACTGCTGCATGAGCCTGTGTTCACTGCCCTTCCCTTCCTCAGAGAGCACAAACACCTGGGTGCTTCTCCTTTGTCACCAATACCTTGGTTTTCCCACCCGTGCTATTATCCCCAAACTGTCTTACAGCTCCCAGACAGACAGATCAAAGTGAAAACCCATAAAAAGGGTGAAGCTTGTGACTGAATATTTCAAAACAGTGTTTTCACACTTCCCTTTTCCCAGGTTACCTTTGGCAGACTCCAGCCATCTGGTGTCTGCTTTTGGATAAGAACTGTGCTCCAAAATCCAATGGCCTCAAAGGAGAGAACAGACTAGAATGGAATCGTTAAGGTTGAAGAAGTCCAACCTGTGATTGATGCCCACCTTGTCACCCAGCCCAGACCAGAGTGCCACATCCACTCCTTATGGAAAAGGAAGCTGTGGGCACTTGGAGCAGCCATAGGAAAGATGCCAGTGCTGATTTTGGGGTTTTTACAAAATGCCAAGTTCCCAGGGCAGAACCACAGAAGCTGGAAGGACCTGTGGGAGACAACAGGCACATCTCCCCTTCCCCAGCTGCCACTTCAGGCCTTCTGCACATACATTATGTCAGCTACAGTGCTGACAGAGAGGGTAGTGTTAGAAAAAAAGGGTTTTATTTAAATAACTGAAGCCCTGGAGCCCAGCTGCAGCCGTGTCCATGACAGGTATTTTCACAGTCCGTGATCACATGGATGTTCTCACTGTGCTGTGCTTGTTCTCACAACCCCTTTGCCTGGGCCTGTCCTGGGAGGAAAGGGCTCTGCTGCTGCTGGCTGGGATGGGAGAGAAGGGTGGGAGAGGAGGAAGGCACGGCCAGGCAGGTGGAGGGCAACTAAAGCTGAAATCAGAAATTCCATGGGGTGAGGCAGAGGAAAAAAACACCTGTCTGGGCATGGGTCATGCAGTCACCCGGCTGGAGATGGGGATGGGATTGTGCACCCCAAATCTCTGGCTGTTCTTTCCCTGCTGGGGATGGAATGGGGATGGGGTTGTGCACCCCAAATCTCTGGCTGTTCTCTCCCTGCTACAGCCCTGGAGCAGCATCCCCCAGGCCCAGGCTGTGCCCACGGGCTGAGAGCTGCCGCAGCAGCCCCGCACTCCCCTCGCTGTGCACCTGCACCTTCTGGGACAGGATCATCTCAAACAGGCTGCTCATCTCTGACAGGAAAGTGCTGGCCAGCCTCGTCCCAGAGCCACCAGGGTCAGCCCCAGCACCTTTGCCAAAGGTCTCAAAGGTCCTCGGTTTCTCCTGCCTTGCAGCTTCCTCGTCCTCAGGTGAGCAGGGTGAGGCAGGGGAGAAGATGTTGTCCTTGTAGCTGCTGGTGAGGGGCAGGGACAGCCGAGCCACCCACGCTGGGTCTGCAGCTGTCAGCCTCTTGAGGGCCAGCTCTGGGGAGGGACAGCACAGCAGGGAAGAGGATGGAGGGAAAAAAATTAATAAAAATATTGATAAATGAAAATATCGATAAATGAAAATATCTAAATTCAGCTGATCGTCAACAGATCACCGGTGACACCGTGCAAACCAGCAGCTCAATAGAGCCAAATAAAATAGAACTGGTTTGAAACTATTGGGGGTTTTGTTTTGTTTTTAGTGTAATAACCATTAGAATTGCAGTGCATTCTCATTTGTTGCAGTCTCAATTGGCACTTCACTAAATTGTTAGCAAAGCCTGAGAGAGGGAGGGTTTAGGACTGGCTGAAGGGGAGCAGACAATGAAAAGCTTTCCAGGGGGAAGTGTTGGACACAAAGATAGTGGAGTTCCCTTCAGGGCCACTCCAGGGTGGGAATTTGCTGCTAAGGAGGCAGATTGAGCCTGAAAAGAAATGGGTTATTGTAAAAACAATAACAGCAGAATGAAATTGTGGATTCTAAAATGCACAGCTGGATGGTTGGAGACTGGGACTGAACAATTGAGCTCTGAAGTAGTTGTTGCTCGGTTGGAAACAGCTGAGGAGCAGGGGGAGCCTGGGCTGGGGGCTGGGGCAGCCTCCTTAGTGCACCAATAATTCGATTGTGGCCCAAAATGGGCAACTGGAATCACACAGAGGATTGGTCAGGGAGGCACAGCCAGGGTGGATTGTTCCTGGGTCTGATTAGGGGAATTACACACAAATCTGATTATCCTTCTGTGGGAGAGGGAGCTGAAATGACACCAGCAGGGAAAACTCTGGAGATGAAACCAGGAGTGATCCAGGTTGACACAAAGGAGACCCCAAGAGCTGGGGGTTGCTGCTCCTGAGGAAGCAAATGCTCTCCAGGGATCTGGCTGCAACCTGTCATTATTTTGAGGAGACAAGCACCAGCAGAGGAAATCTTTGTGCTTAAAATAGTGCTGGCAAGAGAAGAAGTGATTGTAGCTGTCCATGAATAAACATCTCCTGGAAAATAAAGGAAGGACCCCATAGCAGAGAGAGCCTGGAATAGCTTCCTCGTCAGACAGCAGGAAGGGGAACAGGGATTCTTGTTGTTTGAGGCAGCTGGTAAACAAGAGTCCGTGCTGTGGTGCACAGACGCTGCATTCCAGCCCCTCATTGTTCCCTCCCAAAGCACATCCAGACCCTCAGGGGGGTTCAGAACAACCACCCGCTTTAGGAAAGGTGTTTGGAGCAGCAGCACCTCACTGGAAACAAAACCCAGCAGTCCCAGGGTGGCAGGGGCTGGTGTCACTGTCGTAATAATTGTGTGGGTGTGACTAAAAAGTGGCATCTGGAAGGAGGGTCGCCATTCCAATGCTCTTATCCTGTTAATTCCAGAGGGTGATCAGCACCCTGCCACAGCTGGGACCTGGGATCTGCAGTCAGAGACTGAGACAAGGCTTTGCTCCTTTTTCTCCAGAAAACAGCTGCCCTGGGGTGTGCTGGGGATGAGAGCTGGCACTCCATCCTGGCAAGGAGAGAAGGGCAGGTACAACCCTTACATTTTTGTTTCAGCTGGAGCCACAAAATTCTTTTGTGTTGCTTCACATCCAGAGTTTCACATCTCAGTGTTTGAGTCACAGTGGCTGCTCCTGGAGACATCACCCAAGTGTGCTGCAGGTTTTGATGTAAAATGTGCAGTTCTCTCCTCCCCATTCATCCTCCCTCTTCATTCCCTGGATATTTGTCTGCCTCAGCTCTGGAGCAGGGCACAACTGGTCTGCTGTCTGCAGGGAGAGCTGGGCCACGAAAACCTCATCATTAGGTATGTTTAATTTGACCAATAACTCTTTACTGCCTTGTTTTAATGGTGTTTGGGGAGCAGGGGTTGTTTTTATCATCCATAAAGTTCTATCTCTCATCTGCTACTGGGAGTGCTGTGGGATCAGAGCTAACAGACGGTGCTGGGAGTTCATCCCGCAGCATCAACAATCCCAGAGCTGCCTGGGACTGCAGTTCCCCTGCTGGGAGCAGCACAAAGGCCCAGCCAGCCTCAGCCAGCTGTTAGGATGCTCCTGAGCACCAGCAGTGCTTCCTTCCTCCCTCTCAGGATGCAAGGCCACGGCTCTGTTTGTGTTTGGGAGAGGAGGAAGGAGCCCAGCAGCTCCGGCTTGGTCGCCTTTGTGGGAAGGTCTGGGCTCCTGGGGAGGGTTTGGGGAAGGTTTGGGGAAGGTTTGGGGAAGGTTTGGTAGGTCTGGGCTCCTGGGGAAGGTTTGGGGAAGGTTTGGGGAAGGTTTGGGGAAGGTTTGGCAGGTCTGGGGTTTTGGGGAAGGTTTGGGGAATGTTTGGCAGGTCTGGGGTTTTGGGGAAGGTTTGGGGAATGTTTGGCAGGTCTAGGCTCTTTGGGGAAGGTTTGGGGAATGTTTGGCAGGTCTGGGGTTTTGGGGATGGTTTGAGGAAGGTTTGGGGAAGATTTGGCAGGTCTGGGCGCCTGGGGGAGGGTTTGGGGAAGGTTTGGCAGGTCTGGGCTCAGGTTTTGGGAAGGTTTGGCAGGTCTGGGCTCCTGGGGAAGGTTTGGGGAAGGTTTGGGGAAGGTTTGGCATTCTGGGGTTTTGGGGATGGTTTGGGGAAGGTTTGGCAGGTCTGGGGTTTTGGGGATGGTTTGGCACCCTTGGAACAGAGCAGCCTCTGGGCATGGAATCCACACAGCCTCAGCATTCCCTGCTGGCATGGAGCAGCCTGGTGGAATCATCATCCCAAAAATGGGGATGTGGCACTGGGGACACAGGTCACTGGGGAACAATGGTCTGGGAGGGCTTTTCCTGCCCTAATGATCCTATGGAATTCCAGGACTTTGGCCAAAAGGGTTTTTTTCCTATCAGATCCAAGAATCACCTTCATGGATCAACCCTGGCATAGCCCAGATTTTCTGTCCTTGTGTGGGCAGGGCTGGATCCAGAGCTGCTGGGCAGCTCCACCAGTCCCTTTTCTGGGATCAGGGCATGTCAGTGCACTGGGATGGAGCTGGGCTCCTCTTTGCTCCCTGCTCTTGGCTGCAGCACCTTGGAATCCAAGGAAACTTTTAGGTCTCAGTGTTTCCTTCGTTTGCTCCTTACTGGAATAAAAGAGCAGGGAAGCAAAGGGGGAGAAGCAGCAGGTTCTGTCCCTAAGGAAGAGCACCAGAAATGCCCAGCTCTGGAATTCAAACCACCCCAGCAGCAAAGCTCAATGAGTTTCCCTTCTGTGGAGGAGCACGGAGGCTCCACAATGAGATTTCTGCTACAGGACATGAGTCAGCCCAACTCTTTCAAATTGAAATGCCAGGAGAGGAGATTTTTAGAACAAATCAATAAAAGGAACATGTAGAAAATGTCAGGCCCAGATGGTATTCACCCCAGAGTGCCAGAGGAACTCAGATATGAAATTGCCTGGTTTATTAGCTGCTGTTCATTAACTACTGCTTCAAATGAATGCAGGATCAGAGGGAGGGGAGGTGGAAATGGTGACAGGAGTTTTTAAACACGTGAAGGTGAATTCAGCCCAGGCAGATTCAGAGAAATCCTTCTGTGCAAGGCTCAGCAGAGAGAGCCATGGAGCTGCTGCTCCCAGAGAAAGCACCTGACATTGTCACATGGGGGACTGTGGTCTGGAAATTTAGAAGGGCTGGATGGAGAGTCCTGGATGATTCTGGACAAGGGATGGAGGGACAGGACACAGGGAATGGCTTCCCACTGCCAGAGGGCAGGAATAGATGGGATTTTGGGAAGAAATTTTTCCCTGGGAGGGTGGGGAGGCCCTGGCACAGGGATTCCCCTGGATCCATGGAAGCTGGGATTTTGGGACTTGGAGCAGCCTGGGATGATGGAAGGTGTCCCTGCCATGGCAGGGGGAGGAATGGGATGATTTTTAAGGTCCTTTTCGACCCAAACCATTCCAGAATTCAATTCTGTGAAGGCAGAGGTCACCTGAGCTGGTGGAACAGCATCAGCCAGGCTTGCAGGGCACCTGAGCCGTGCCTGAATTTACAGCCAGGTTCTGTAGGGACTAATATGTGTTAAAAGCTGGGAAGTGAGGGTAGGAATAATTAATCTTCCTCACCAAGGGAGGTCATTAGCACAGTCCCAGAGTATCTGCTCAACACAGTGATAAATGACACAGAAAGGGAGCAATGTTGGTGTTGACTCCACTAAAACACCCAAGAGCAGAGGGTTGCTGAAGGACCTGATAATGCTGAGTGCCATGAGCAAAACATGGCTGGTGAGTTTCTGTGTCACCAACTCTCTTGTCCCAGGGAACAAGAAGCTGTCATGTGTTGATAGCTCTCCCTCCACACAGAGGGGGGATTTGGGAGTCACAACAAACAGGGCTCAGTGTGGAGCTTGGGCAGGACAGAATTGAGGAACAAACCAGGAAATCTCCTTGTAGCCCCAGTGGATCCTAAACACTGTGCTCAATTCTGGTTACACCCCCCAAAAAGATAAAATTAAAAATGGTCACAGGAGATGAAGAGGAAAGAGGAGCCCAGTGGGGCTCTGAGGATAGAGAACATCTTGAGGGCTTTGACAAGGACAAGCGTCCACCTTTGTGCCCGCCCTTCTCGCTCTTCATGGACCAGGAGACCACGAAGGAAGGGCTCAGGCCAGGGTGGGAATGTGAAACTGGACCACAGAGACCAAGCCCACACATCACTAAACCCTAAACCACCACAGACACATCCATGGGAGGGAAGAGCAGCCATAAACACGTGGAAAAATCCAACATGAAGCTCAGCAAGCCCCTTGGCCTGCTAACCAAAATCCTGGGATGGTCCAGACACGCTGGCCCAAGCACTGCCCCTGCCAGAGCCGTGATGTGCCCTGGCTGCTGCACTCCTGGATGGGGTTAGCCTGGGTTACCTGAGCCCCCCCAGCCCAGCAGAGGTCACCTCACCTGCCTGTGGCTCCAGGAGGGTCTCCAGCTCCTCTCCCACCAGCTGCTGCACCGAGAGCTCGAAGGCGCTGTCGCAGTCGCGGTCACCAGCCTCGCTCTCGCCGTGCCCGCTGTCCTTGGTGCTCAGGCAGTCTGTGTCCATTCCTGTGTCCATTCCTGTGTCCATTCCTGTGTCCAGCCCCGTGTCCAGCCCTGCAGCCCTGCCAGGGGTCACAACACCCAGGTCACTGCAGCTCCCTGTCCCAATGAGCGCTTGGAAGGGGCTCCATGTCCCCAAAGTGCCCCAGGCACCCTCCCCGTGCATCACTCACACACTTTGAGTGCCCATCAATTAATGAGTTTTGGGGGTTTGCTCCACATTTCTTACCCAAAAAGGGTTTTTATCCTTCTGCAGCAAGATCATAGAAGCACAGGAGGGTTGGGAGGGACCTCAAAGCCCATCCAGTGCCACCCCCTGCCATGGGCAGGGACACTCTCCACAACCCCAGGCTGCTCCAAGCCTGGTCTAGAACATTTCCAAGGATCCAGGGGCACATCCTGAGCAAACAGGGACCTGCTGGCTCCTTCCCATGAATTCAGAGGAGCTTCTGTCCTGCAGGGCCAGGTGAGGAGCACCCCAGATACCCTGGAGCTGCTCTCTCTCCCTCTCCATCCTCTGCAGCTGCAGGTGACAAAGGTGGACAAAGCTGTGTCTGCCCATGGCCTGGCCAGCTGGGGACAGGGGGACGTGGCAAGGCAGTGATGAAGGCTCAGCATCCTCAGGAGTGTGCATCTAGAGCACACAGCACAATTTAACGGGAACACCATGGAGTTTGGGGCTATCTTTGGCACACAGCTGGGATATTTTGATGTTTCCAGCCCTGCTGCAGTTCCTCACTCATCTGCCCCCCGGCACAGGGTCAGGGGTCCCAAACTCATGTTGCCAGGCACTAAGAAAGTGTCCAGAGCCATGAGAACACTCATCCTTGTGCTGCTGCCTCCAGAGCTGGGCTCCTCTGTGCTCCTGAGCACCCAGAACCATCAGAGTTCTTGGCAAGGGATGGTTCATGACCACAGAGGAGCTCAGGTGAGAATGGAGGGACCTGCCAAAGGTGCCCCAGGAAGGAGGCAGAGAGCAGCTGGATACCACTGGGAGCCAGGAACAGAGGAGCACCACCAGCCCCTGCAGGGAGAACCTCCAATCTCAGGGATGAGGCTTTTCCTTGTGTGTCTCCTGCACTGAGAGGTTTTGGACTGGTGGGGCTGGAGCAGGGAAGGGAAGTGCAGGGAGCCAGCCTTACCTGCTGCCGTTCTTGGCCGTGTACTTGTTTCCCCTGTAGTTTGTTTTGGGCTGGAACTGGCCCTGGTGCAGCAGGGAGAGCAGCTGGGAGATTTGCTGCAAGGCAGGAAAAGCCTGTTGAGCCCCGGGCTGGCCACTCAAGCTGCTTCCTGCCAGGACATCCCTCCGAGCCCCCCCCCGGCCTTTTTATAGCGTTTCCTCCTCCTGCACATGGTTCAGCATCCCCACACCGGGGGAAAAACAAGCCCTGGGCAGCGCACCTGGGCCCCTGAGCTTCCCCTGCAGCCCTCCTGCTGTTCCCTGCTGCCCATGGGATTGTCCCTTCTCCCTGTGCCAGCCCCGCTCCCGCGTGTCCTGCTGGGGTGACGCTGGGTGCGGAGGGTTGTTCATCACTGCCCAGGATCGGGGAACGAGACCACCCAGAGACCATCAGGCTGCACATTCCCACCACCCCAGGGTGGGCACGGCAGGGCTGGGGGTGCCCACACCCCGGGAATGCCCCGAGCAGCTCCTACCTGCACTGGGGGTGACTCCATGGCAAACTCCCCAGTCGGGCTCTGCTCCGCCAGGGCCACCAGCGACAGCCGGACCAGGCTCCTGAGGATCTGCTGGTGGGGCTGGGGCTGCCCTGCTCCCCCCACACCCAGGGGTGGCTCAGGTGGCACTTGGGGCTCTCCCATGGGTGGCTTCAGCAAGCTCTTGCCGTGCAGAGGTGCCTCGGGGGGGGTCACAGCCTCCTTCACCAGGTGTTTGGGTCGGTGGGGCTGGCACGGCCGGCGCTGCAGGATGGGCAGCTCCAAGGTGCCCTGCTGCTCCTCGGAGCCTTTTTGTGTCCTCTGGTTCCTCAGCGTCCTGTAGAGAGTGGGTGTGAGGTGGAGAGGAGCCTGTGGGGACGCGGGGGTGGATGTGCCAGGCTGCTCCTCCTGGCAGGGCTGGGGGGGCTCAGCATCCCGGGGGCGTCCCCGGAGCAGAGGGACCAGGTGGATGTCGGCCTTTTGGATCTGCCTGTGCGGCTTCTTGAGCTGGGGCTGCCTGCGGGCATCCTCTGCCTCCCTGCAGTTGTAGGCCATGCCCTCCTTCTTGTCCTTGCTGCGTAGGGACAGGGTCAGTGCCAGCAGCAGCAGGAACCCGCCCAGGAGAGCAGCCAGGCAGATCAGCAGCACCACGGGGAGACTGGGCCAGCCGGGATCCTGCGCTGACATCTTGGAGAAGGCCCCGTGACGCCGGAAAAGCAATCGGAGCCGGGCCAGGGTGTGCAGCGGGGTGTCCCCGTGGTCACTCACCCGGATCAGCAGCTCCTGCTGGCTGCCAGCCAGGCTGCTGGCATTGCTGGCATTGAGGGACACCTGCCCCAGGAGGGGGTCCAGGATGAAGAGCCCAGCATCATCCCCACCCACCAGATCATAGCGGAGAGCCCCGTTGACACCAGAGTCCACATCCCTGGCCACGATGGTGAAGAGGAGGGGGCTGCCAGGGCACGACACGAGAGTGGAATTGGTCACTGCTGCAGCCCCCTGGGTGCTCCCATTCCCAGGGACCACCCAGCAGCACCCAGTGTCCACATTGACCAGCACAGAGAGCGTGGCCACCCCTCCCACCAGCACTGGCGAGGTGATGATGGGTGCGTTGTCATTCCTGTCGAGCACAGCCAGCTTGATGGAGATGTTGGATGCCAGCTTGGGATGCCCTCCATCCTCTGCTGTCACCAGGAACTCCAGGCTCCTCACCTGCTCATAATCAAAAGCTTGGAGGGCAAAAACATCCCCAGTGATGGGGTCGACCGAGACCATCCCCAAAGCAGAGGGGTCCAGCATCCTGTAGGTGACCTTGCCGTTGAAGCCCAGGTCGGGGTCGGTGGCACGGACAGTGAGCAGGAAGGCAGGAGCCTCGCTGTTCTCAGCCACAGCAGCCTCGTAGGCGGCCCTCTCGAAGGCAGGGGCGTTGTCATTGACATCGCTGATGCAGATGGTGAGGTGTTTGAGCACGGCCAGCGACAGCTCCCCCATGTCCCGCACCACCAGCGTCAGGTTGTACTTGGCGCGCCGCTCGCGGTCCAGCGAGGCGTTGGTCAGCAGCGCGAAGCTGTGGCTGTTGGTCCTCTTCAGCCTGAAGTGCTCGTAGTCCTGGCTGAGGGAGCAGAGCACCTGCCCGTTGCTCCCCGAGTCGGGGTCGCTGGCTGTCACCAGGGCCACGAAGCTGTCCTTGGGCAGCGCCTCGGACAGCACGGGCACGCGCGCGGCCCAGGTGACGTGCACGTCGGGAGCGTTGTCGTTGACATCCAGGACCTTGACCAGGACCTTGCAGTGCGCTGGGACGGGGTTGGCACCCAGGTCCCGTGCCTGCACGTCCAGCTCGTAGGCGTGGGTGTCCTCGTAGTCCAGAGGGAGCCTCAGGAGGACGCTGCCCGTGCGGGCGTCGATGCTGAAGGTGCTCAGCACCTCGGGGGGCGCGTGCCTGCTCAGGCTGTACTCGATCTCCCCGTTGGCACCCTGGTCGGGGTCGGTGGCCGTGACCGTCACCAGGAGGGTGCCGGGCTGGGCGTCCTCCCGAACCTCCACGGTCAGGGAGCTCTCTGCAAACACGGGGCTGTTGTCGTTGGAGTCGAGGACGATGACTTTAATCAAAGCAGTCCCTGATCTTGGCGGCTCCCCGTGGTCAGTGGCCGTCAGCACGAGGTCGAAGGAGGAGTGCAGCTCCCTGTCCACCTCCTTCACCACGACGAGCTCGGCGTGCCTCGTCCCATCGGAGCCGGAGACAACCTCCAGAGCAAAGTGCTGGCTGGGGGAGAGGGCGTAGGAGCAGCGGGCGTTGGGGCCAGCGTCAGCATCCAGGGCTCGATCCAGCGGGATCCGCGTGCGCAGGGACGCGCTCTCTGAGATCTCCAGCTCCAGCTCGGCCGTGGGGAAGCGTGGCGCGTTGTCGTTGATGTCCATCACCTGAACCTCCACGTGGATCAGGGCCGGGCTCTGGGCGGCCAGCACGTCGAAGGACACCCAGCAGGGATCACTGTGGCGGCACAGCTGCTCCCTGTCCACCCTCCCGGCCGTGCTGAGCACCCCATCCCCCCTGCCCACGCGCAGAGGGAACCTCCCGGGGGTCTCCATCAGCTGGAAGGTCTCAGCCACCTCGCCGCTCTCACCACCCTCGAAATGCTCGGCCAGGCTCCCTATGACGGTGCCCGGGGGCACCTCCTCCAGCACCCGGTACTGCACGGTGAACGTGGCCACCTCCTGGGCATCGGCGCTCAGGAACAGGTACCACCACCAGAGCGCGGGCAGCTGCAGCGCCGAGCGGCTGAGCCCCAGCACGCTGCCGGCAGAGCCCCCGCGGCCCCGCCGCGCTGCCACCGGCTGTCCCGCCGGCCACCGCATCCCCGCAGCCTCCTCAGGGCCACCGCAGCCCCTCGCCATCCTCTCCCATGGCCGGGTGAAGCGGGCTCCGGATAGAGATGGCACCGGGGATGTCACAAGCAGGGCTGGTGGTTGTCCCCTGCGCTGCCATCGCCGGAGATCCCCGGGCAGGGACAGCCCGGAGCGGAGGGAGCGTCCCCGGAGCAGCCAGGCTGGCCGGGCTGGGGATGGACATCCTATGGAAACCACACCTACAGGAAAAGGGAGGACCGGGCTGGTACAATGCCGGGGCGGGGTGGGGGCTCCTGGGGGTGTGGAAGTGCCCTCCGCTCCCGTCACCGCTGTCACCTGCGGAACACGCTGCCCAAAAAGCTGAGATTCCTGCAGTCCCCGACCCACCACAAAGCCCTTCTGCTGCAGGAAGAGGTGATGGACTCCTGCTCCAGCATTGACCCAAAGCCTCGTTCCCCACACTTTTACATCTCAGACTTCGACATATTCCCATTTTGCCTAAATCCAAGCGCAATCCCTGCTCCTTGCTCTGCCTCCGGAGGGCGATGTGCCCGGGTCACCTCGCCCAGCACAAAGGTGATGATGTCAGCAGAGCCAGCGGGACACACCAAAACGAGCCGATGAATCAGCAGGAGCGTGGCCACACCGAACACGGCCGGGAGGGCACGAGGGGAGGAGGGAGGTGCTGGCGGACACGACCTGTGTCCGTCCCCGCATCCGTCTGTCCTGGCTGCTCCCTGCCTTGGCACGGGCTCCATCCCAGCTTGGCTCAGCACTGATTTCCCTGGCGTCACTCCTGCACCCTCAGATCCCTGCTTGGCCTTATTTCAGCACCGAGCCCCGAGCCCCCAGCTTCAGGCTGCCCAGCTGTTGCACCGGTGTCACCACAGCTGGCCAGCTGTGCACACACAGGTAGCACAGCCTGGACGTGTTCCATGTGCTCCTCCTGAGCCTGCAGAGCCCCCGGACCCCAGGCTGGGTTTGCTTTGGTCTCCAGGTGGCTGAAGCCATTCAGGACAGGGAATTTTCCTTATGGAGCATCCTCAGGGTGTGGTTGGAGCCCCACCAGCCACATCATCTTTGTGTCCCCACACCTCCCAGGCATCCTCCAGCAGCCTTTGGTGTCCTGACCCCACCTCACCCTCCTCTCCTGCTTTTCCAGCCTTGGCGGGCAGCCCTTGTCCCCCCACCCTATTCCCATTCCTCCCAGCTCCCCTCACCGCTCTGGTTTTCCCAGGTGAGGCTCCTGCATCCCTGCTGCCACCACTTTTCTCTGCCACGGTGAATTTTGATGCCCCAAAGAGCAGCAAAACCAAAACCACGGCAGTGCCAGGAGCTGGTGGGAGGAAGGGACGGTGTCGCGGGGGGTGGCCGGATTTGGGGTGGTCGCTATTCCTGGGCTCGGCCCCAGCTCCAGGTGACCTTTGCCAAGTCATTTCCCTGCTTTGTGTCGCGTTTCCTCCCGCGCAGCCCGGGGCTCTCCCGGAGGGATGCTCCCGCTCGATCCCCATCGCTCCCGCTGCCCGCGGAGCTCCGGCTGGAGAAGCGGATGTCTCCCAAACCGTGCCCGATTTTGGGAGGGGAGGGGAGGTGGGAAAGCCACTTCCTTCTGCTGGGACTGTTATCCCTCCAGCTCGCGGTTTTTAATTTTTTTTAATGCTTTTCCTTTTCAGGAGTGGAACAGAAGAACCGCGCTGGAACATCACAAGGGGAAGGAAATAAATAAAAACCCCAGGATCGTGGGAGTTCCCCGAGGAGCCCTGCGTGGAGTTTCCTTCTCCCATCACCTCCCAGTCCAACTCAGAACAAGTCGATCTCCCCCAGTGCCCCGTGTTTAACCCATCACTGACCACAGGAGGTGAATTCCCCCCAACTCCAGCACCCACCTGCTGCCATCCCCACCCCTCAGCTGGGAGGATTCCAAACCTCCAAACCACTCATTTTTCTCCCCAAAGACACGGCCCAGGTGGGATTTTGAGCACCAGTTTGCTCAGGGAAAGGCTGGGAGGAGAAGTCACTGTCACCAGGCTGTGACCCCCTGAGCACTGTCCCCATCCTGGCTGTGCAGATCCCAGCTCTGGTGACAGGTCTGGCCTGTCCAGGAGGAGCTGGAGGAGCTCCTGCATGAATTATTCATGATTCTTCAGGAATAAATCCCTCCAGACCCGGCCTGTGACCCCCCAGCCATCAGAACACTCCCAGCTGGCAGGAGGATGCTGCAGAAACATCCCTGAGCTGCAAATCAGAGCCATGGAGGAGATGGACAAAGCAATTCTGCAGGAAAATGGGAAAGAAAAACGGGCTCGAGCTGAGACTTGCCAGGAGCACCGGCAGGGAAATGAGATCTGGTGCTAAAAACAAAACGTGCCTCCTCCTGTTTCCTGTTCACAGCCGGCAGGCTCCCAATGTGCTTCAGGACCTCCGTGGTGGCTGGGAGCACAAAATTCCCCCTCTAAGGTTTAGGCTGCACCTGAACCCTTTCGTTTAAAGCTCAGAAAGAGCCCCGGCTACACTGAATTCCTACAGCACTTCGTGCATTCACTGTGTGCATTCCTTCAGCTCCTGCCCATGGATTTCTGTGGCCCCCCAAAGGGGAGAGGGACATTTTTCCTGGCTGGATAAACTCCACCGCTAATTTACTCAGAGCCCGATAGTTTTAAAACTTCAGTAAAACTTCTTTGCTACTACTTCTCTGCTAATGCTTTTGGGGAAATCCCATATTTCAAAGTTATCCCGACAGAAGATGAGGAAAACCCAAACCACCCAAGGAACAAGAACAGCAGTGTGTTAGTGACCAGCACAGACCAGCACCACCCACACTCTGCTCTCTCCTTTCAGGTTCTGCTGCTTCCACAAACTCCTCCACCCCTGCTGGAACAGGTACCTGTGCCTTGTGCTGTGCTTTATGTGTCTGTCTGGATGTGGGTGCACAGGGAAAAGGGGGGATGCAAATGGAGAGAGGCCCCAGATGGGACCCTGATCCCATCTGTGCCCAGAGCAGCTGGAAATGCCATTTTCAGGAGTGCAAACCTGGCTCCTCTGCAGCTCAGCTGCTCTCCAGGCTGCAGAGCAGGACACGGGCACACCCTGAGCTCCCAGGGCTGCAGGGCTGTGCTGGAGGCACCGCTCTCCCTGTCCATCAGCTGGCAGAGAGCAGCACCACCAGGTTATTTTGAGCTGCACTGCGCAGCTGGAGAGCTTCAAACGTTGTCATTTTGGGCTGACACGGTGCTAGCCTGGGAGCAGGAGCTGTGCCACGACACAGCAGGGAGCAGAGGGCAGCTTGAAACGAGAGTGAAGAGGCTTTTTCAGATCCAGTCATCTCTGATGAAGACAGGCTGAGAGCTGGGGGTGTTTGCCTGAGCAAGAGGAGGCTCCAGGCAGATCTCAGAGCCCCTTCCAGTGCCCAAGGCTGCCAGAGCTCCAGCAGGGTTTGGACGCTGCTCCCAGGGATGCTCAGGGTGGGATTGTCGGAGCAGGGCCGGGGCTGGATTGACGATCCTTCCAACTGTGGATATTCCGTGATTCTATGACTTTTCAAAAACAGCCTCTGCTCCTCTGGAAGTGTCACTCCCCTTTCAGCAGGACAGCAGTGAGCATGAGGAGTGTGAGGTTCAGGGCTGAACCTTCCTCATCCTCAGCTGCCCGCGGGGACCTGGGAGGCTCCTGGGGACCCTTTCTCAGGAGGAAGGACGTGATTCCCCCTCCCACAGAGCTCTGCGAGAGGTGGAGGAACCTTCCCTCGGGGTGCTCTGAGCTCATCCCCATAAAACCAGCAGGCGACACCGTCTGAAGGTGACCTCGTGGTGCCACCAGCTCATCCTCCAGCACCATCACCAGCCCCCTGGGTGGCTCCTGGGTGGCTCCTGGGTGTCCCCCAGCGATTCCCTCCCGGAGCTCCCGGCTCCTCCGAGGCGATCCCTGCGCTCTGCAGTTGGATCTCTCCACCACGAGAGCCCACTGCTGCTCCGCGCTGCTCTCCGCCGCTGTCCCCGCCTGTCCCCGGCTCAGCCCGAGGCGCTGGGGGTGCTGAGCCCCCCCAAAACCTCCCCACGGAGGGGCTGGGACCCCCCTTCCCCCCGCGCCCCCAGCCCTGCAGGTGATGCTGCCCCGGCTCCCCTCCATCCCAGCGGTCCCTCCCTCCGTCTGGAACGGTTCTCGGGTGTTTCCCTGGGTTTTACACCATTTTAGGGCGTTTTCCCTGCGTTTCACACCATTTTAGGGCGTTTTCCCTGCGTTTCACACCCACTTTCCTGGGTTTCCTGGATTTTAGGGTGTTTCCCCCGTTTTTTGCACAGCTTCAGGGTGCTTCCCTCGCTTTCACACGATTTTAAGGTGTTTCCCCCGTTTTTGCAGTTTCAGGATGTTTCCCTGGCTTTCACACGATTTTAGGTCGTTTCCCCCGATTTCGCACCGTTTCAGGGTGTTTCCCTCGTTTTTACACAATTTTAGGTTGTTTCTCTGGGTTTTACACGATTTTAGGGTATTTCCCCCGTTTTTACACACTTTTAGTGTATTTCCTTGGTCTTTTCACTATATCAGGGTGTTTCTCCCATTTTTGCACACTTTTAGGGTGTTTCCCTGGTTTTTACACAATTTTAGGATGTTTCCCTGCGTTTTACACCTTTTTAGGCAGCTCTGCAGCATCACGAGCAGAGTCCCCCCCAAACTCTGCTGTACCCCACTCTAGGAGGGGTCATAAATGTCCCTCCCCTCCTGCAGGGCAACACCTCAATGAGGAGGGAAATAAAAGGGGGTGCAGGCGATCCCTGATGAGGACAGAGTTAATTATCAATTAAAGCAGCAGCTCCTGAAACCTTCCCCGGGCTAAAACCTGGTTTTGAGCAGAGCAGCTCCTGCCTGCCGGGCTCCAGAGCAGAGGGGATGATAAGGAGAGTTATTGTTGCTCCCTGCTCATGAAAGGATTATTATTAAGGAGGGGAAGAAAGTTATTATAAGTGAAGTAAATTGGGCCAGGCTGGGTGTTTGAATAGACAGCAATAATGTTATGCTAATGTCATGCACGGCTCTGCTGCTCCAGGACCCTGACGTGTTTTATAAAGCTACAAAAAGCAATTCTGTGAGCAGACAGAGGGAGAGCTGGCCAAAGAGAAACGAGGAGAAGCTGTAAAAATGACGTTTTATTGTGTGGGAGAAAGCAATGAGTTGAGATCTAACCCTTGATGTCCTTCTGGAGGAGAAAGCTGGCAGCATATTGTGTGATTTAATTGGCTGTTCTAAGTCTTACACTCATTTCTTTCCTGTGCTCCAATATCTAAATTTCTGTTTGCAAATGGAAGAACTCCTCCAGGCTGAGGCTTCAGTGCTGGATCTTCCCAGAGAGCAGAAGGGGCTGCTGACAGGATGGGGCATGGGGCACCCAGCAGCAGCACCTCTGATTTGATTTTAGTTTGACAACCCAAAACACCTGAACAACAACCCCTGTGCTGCACAGGGTAAGTGATGGATCTGGGCCACAGCACACTGTGACAAAAATCAGACCTTTACGAGGCCCCAGTGGCTGCAAATCAATAAGTGCCAGCAGTAATTACCCATTTTGTCTTTCTCTTTATTAATATTTAGACTTTTTTAATCTTTTCTCTCCCAACACGATGTTTCCCTGCTGTGGGTGTCCTTCAGAGGGAGCTGCCAGGAAAGCTCCTGTTCCTCTAATTAAAGGATTTGTGCTGGATGGAGCTGCTCCCTGAGCAGGAATGACACAGCCACCAAAGCTGGGGATGGCTCTGCTGCCTCAGCCTGGGCAGGTGACACTGGCTGATGTCCCCAAGAGGAGGGTGCAGCCTCTCTGGGTGTCACTGTGATGGTCACAAGGGGGTTTCTCCAGCTCAGATGTCATTTAAAGAAATCGTGGATTGGTTTGGGCTGTAAAGGACATTAAATCCCATCCAGTGTCACCCCTGCCACGACAGGGACACCTTCCACTGTCCCAGGCTGCCCCAAACCCCAATGTCCAACCTGGCCTTGGGCACTGCCAGGGATCCGACAGCTCCTCTGGGCACCCTGTGCCAGGACCCTAATTAATTCTTAATTAGCAGAAGTCCCTGGAGATGTCAGGGGTGCTGTTAGGCATGAACACATTGCAAATGAAGCCCTCTTTGGACATGGAAAGGGGAGCAGGACTCCATGATTTTCATTGGAAATGACAGCCCTTATCTCCTCCACCATGGGTGTGGGAGAGCTGATAATGCCCTATCAGCCCTGGGAAACAAATGGGAACAAACTCAAAACAGAAAACAACCCCCCCAAAAAAGTAATATAAATTATATTTGTTGTGGAGACAAAAAAAAGTTGCCAGCAAATTCAACCACTACTCAGCTTTGAAACAAGAAAAGGGCTGGAAATGAGTGAGAGGAGGGATCCTGGAGTTCTGCCATGCCAGGAATACCTCCAGCACCTGCAGGAACAGGTAAAGCCCATCTCTCATCCAGCTGTGCCCACAGGGATCTGTGCCAGGGGTCAGGGGGCAGGCACAGACCTGGCTTTTCCTGAGTGGGAGAGGTGGCAGCTGTGACTTCTGGGGCTGTCCAGCAGAATAAATCCTTGTGGAGGATCTCAGAGGCTGCTCCCTCCCCAGGCACTGCAGACACCACAGGAGGAGAAACTGGGACTGAAGAGATCCCAGTTCCTGCAGCAGCAGAGAGCCCAGGGATGAACAGGGACCATGCCCTGATAGCAGGGACAAACGGGGACAATGCTCTGACACCCCAGGGACAAACAGGGACAATGCTCTGACACCAGGGATGAACAGGGACAATGCCCTGACATCCCAGGGATGAACAGGGACAATGCTCTGACACCAGGGATGAACAGGGACAATGCCCTGACATCCCAGGGATGAACAGGGACCATGCCCTGACACCAGGGATGAACAGGGACAATGCCCTGACATCCCAGGGATGAACAGGGACCATGCCCTGACACCCCAGGGATGAACAGGGACAATGCCCTGACACCAGGGATGAGAAGGGACCATGCTCTGACACCCCAGGGATGAGCAGGGACCATGCCCTGATAGCAGGGACGAACGGGGACAATGCTCTGACACCCCAGGGATGAACAGGGACAATGCCCTGACACCAGGGATGAGAAGGGACAATGCCCTGACATCCCAAGGATGAACAGGGACAATGCCCTGACACAAGGGATGAGAAGGGACCATTCCCTGACACCCCAGGGATGAACAGGGACCCAGCTCTGACAGCCCCAGGAGCGTGCAGGGCTCTGTGTCCCTCTGTGCCACCCCAACAAGGCTCTCCCCAGGGTGACAGAGCCACCTCAACACCACCCCACTGAGGGACAGCAGCCAGGGATGGGGACAGAGAGATGACCACAGTGAGAGTGACCACAGTGAGTGACCACTGTGAGGGTGACCACAGTGAGGGTGACCACAGTGAGGGTGACCTCATGTCCCCCCATCCCTTTGCACAGAAATGCTGCAGGCTCTGCCCAGAGCTTCCCCTCAAGTGCCAACACCCCCAGATGTTCAGCCAGCTGTGATGTGTCATTACCACCCCTCTTGCCTCTGCTGTGTCACCTCCACTGGGGACAGGACACGTTGTCTTCTGTCACTGGCCCCACCCCAGACAGAATCAGGAGCTGCATCCTCTGCCCTGCTCTCCTCTGGCTGTGTGCCCGAGGGGCTGGGGGGGTGGCAGGGGCGGGACGATGTTCCAGCCCCCCCCAGTGTGGGAAAAGGGGCTGTGGCATGGAGCAAAGAGGGGCTGGAAGCTTCTCTGTGCCATACAAACAGTGGAACAAGGACATTGCGAGTGTGGAAATATCTTTCACTGGAAAGCAATTCGAGATGATGCAACTTCCAGCAACTGCCGGGGGCTGAGCACAGCCCCAGAGTTCCCCAGCTGGGGCAAGGACCGAGGCAGCTCTGCTGGCCACTCCCAGGCAGCGTGGGACAGGTGAAACCAGGACAGGTAAAACCAGAAGAGATGTTAAAGCTGTCCCACGTAGGCTGAGCTGGCCCCAGAGCCCGGGCTGGGATCCAGCTCCTGCCTGGGGACAGTGACACCCCCGGGATGGACTTTTGGGGGCCAGTGGTGGGTCACTGAATGTCCTGGATGAGCATTCCTGGGGTCAGACACGAGTGTGAGGTGGTGCAGCTTCCAGAGGGGCACTGCAGGGATCCTGAATGTCCTGGATGAGCGTTCCTGGGGTCAGACACAGCTCTGGGGTGGTGCAGCTTCCAGGGACACTGCAGGGACCCTGAATGTCCTGGATGAGCATTCCTGGGGTCAGACACAGCTCTGGGGTGGTGCAGCCTCCATGTGTGAGCAGTGACGAGTCCCGGGACACAGGAACATCCCATCGCAGCTTTTCCAGCAGGACACATCCCCTGAGCCCTGCCCGGGAGGTGTCACAGGTAGGTGATCTCGATGACATTGGGCTCAGCAGTGCCATGGGGAAGGTGATGGCTGCAGGAGCAGTGGCAGGTGACCCCAGCCGAGGGCAGCTTCCCTTGGGGATCCAGCTGCCTCCAGCGCGTGAGCAGCACGCTGTCCGTGTGCTGGCCCATGGGCTCGTGGTACAGCGTGACCTGCACCGTGCGCAGCTGGGGCCCGTAGTGCACGGCCAGGACGATGAGCACGGCCAGCAGCACGAACACCACCACGATCCCCGAGATCACGGGCAGCGCGTCCGACCTCCTGCTCACGCTCCTGACGATGGACACCGGGGTGAAGGTGGCCACGTCGTGCGGCTGTCGCAGCGGGCTGCCGGCCACCGAGGCGTTCATGGCTCCGAGGGGTCACCTGGCACAGGGACACGGGGTGACCACCGAGCACAGCCCGTCCCTGCCCTCACCTCCTGCCCTCCTGCGACGATCCCTGAGTGTCCCCTGAGAGGGGAGATTTTGGTGCTGGAGTTTGGGGTTTGTAGGATGAGGCAATGCCCCGCATCCCCTGGTCCTGGGCTCTGCCCCTGCCCTCCCCTCTCCGCCCCCAGCCCCACGGGGCTGATCCAGGAGCAAATCCCAGCGGCACCCACCCCCGGCACTCATCCCTGCCGGGGACAGGGGAGCCAGCACGGGTGGGGGCGATAGGAAAGGGAGGAAGGAGAGCCCTGCCAGCCCCTCGGGGTACCTGGGCGTCCCTGCTGCCTGGCAATCATCCTCTCCGGCGGCGGGCTTGCGAAGCTGCCGGCGGGGCGAGCGGGGCGAGCTGCCCGATTCTCCGCTGAAGGTGCAGCCAGACTCACCTCGGAAGTTGCCACGTCACGGCCCGGCCCGGCCCGGCCCCGCCGGGAGTCCCCGGGCACGGGGACAGCGCCCGCTCGCCCCGCGGGCAGCGCTGCCGCCGTCCGTGCCCGCTGCCACATCAGCGCTGCCACCCTCCTGTCCCCGCTGCGGGACAAGGGCTCCTTGTCTGGGGACAACACCCTCCCTCCCTCCTTCCCCCTCCGGCTGCAGGAAACCTCCCGGCGGGGAGTGAAATCCCAGTGTGGTGTAAAACATCCCCTTGTGAGTGCGAGCTGCTGGCACAGCCCGGCGCGGTGTCCCCAGGCTCTGTCCCCAAGGATGGCACAGCCCCGGGGGTGACGGTCCCCGCCGAGGGTCCCGCTGCTGCAGAACCAGCACGGCTGTGGGTGAGTCCGTGGGGAGCTCTGGATGCTCTGAGCCCCCAGTTCCGTGGTTGGACTCCATGATTTTGGGGGCTTTTCCAACCCAAAGGATTGTGTGAGCTGCTGTGGGTGACAGTGCCAGGTCAGGGCTGGCACATGCCTCCCCTCACACAGGGACATCCCCCTGGCCCAGGGGTGACCTTGAGCACATCACAGAGCAGAAAACACGGATCCCTCAGAGTTCCAGCCATCACAAAACGCATCTTCCCATCCTTTCACCCCAAAACACCGCTGCCCTTACCTGCAGGCTCTCAGCAGACAGGCTGGGGTGAATATTTGGGCTCTGTCCCTCCTGCACGTGGGGAGGACAGGGTGGGAAATGCCTTTTCCACCATCCAGCCGAGCATCCAGAAGAGATTTAACTGCGTGTGAGCTTCTGGGTATTTGCACTCATTTCAGGATCCAGTAAAACCTTAATCTACAGCATAATCTCTGAGCATCACATCTGTGCAAGGGACAAAAGGATGGTGGGGGAGCTGCTGGCAGGGGCTTTGTCCCAGCAAAGGCTGCTCTGGAGGAGCCTTGGGCCTGCTGGTTTTCCTGGGGGCTTGGAGGGGTTGGAAGAGACCCATGGAATGTGAGGAGCTGTGCCATGCACGGGGGATCATTCCCTGCAGCCCTGCTGCTGTGGGAACAAGGATCCTGCTGGTGGCATCCATGCAGTGAAGGAGAATCTCCTTTGCCTTTGGCTGAGGCTCTGTGGCTTTTGGGGGGCTGTGGGAGGGGGCTGGACCAGCCCCTCTGACCAGGAGACAGAATCCTCTGGGTTTGCATCCTGAACACCCCCACAGACCCCCCGAGAAGGACACAGGAGCCTTTCCTAGGTGGGGACACTAAAACTGCAAACACTCACTGACATCCAGCACCGATGAATCAGAACCTCTGCAGTTCACCCTGGCACAGGCAGGACCAGCACAACACAAGGTCAGGGCCAAAAAACCAAATTGCTGAACCCCTCGGGCTGGATGGGGGCAGAACCAGCCCAGTTTTCCAGTTCCTCCCCTTCTCCAGGGACTGGGGATGGAGTGAGTCCAAGCCCAGTGTGTGCTGGGTGTCCTGCAGGGACGGGAGGCTGTGCTGCCTGAAGGGGAGCATCCCAAAGCCATCATCTCAAAGCCATCATCCCAAAGCCACCATCCCAAAGCCACCACCCCAAAGCCACCACCCCAAATCCATAATTCCAAAGCTGGCATGTCTCAAAGCCACCATCCCAAAGCCACAACCTCAAAGTCACCATCCCAAAGCCACCGTCCTAAAGCCACCATCCCAAAGCTACCACCCCAAAGCTACCATCCCAAAGCTGGAATGTCCCAAAGCCACCACCCCAAAGCCACCACCCCACAGCTGGAATGTCTCCAGACTCGCTGGAGCTGCCCAGGGAGGCACAGGGAACAGGGCAGGTCCAGCTGCTGAGCTCCCCTGATCCCACAAGGAGCAGTTATTCCCAAATTCCCCATGGATGTGTAAGAAACCCCTCTCAGGTGGCGGGGATGCTCCTCCAGCATCTCTCACCCCAGCGAGGCTGATGCTGGGGGAATGGGACATGGGGCACACCCTACCACACACAAAACCCCTCCCAAAAATCCCCAGCACCCGGCAGAGCATCCCTCCGTGCCGGGAGCCGCATCCCCGGCAAAACCCGGCGAGGTTTCCTCTGCGATGTCTCACATCCTCCCCGGCCATAATGGGCTGAAAAACACAGTTCCCCTGTGGATTCAGCCCCGTTTCCTGCAATTCTTCCACAGGAAGCCGTGGCAGAGCCGGCTCAGGCAGGCGGATCGCGGCTCCGCTCCCTCCCGGCATGGCCAGAGGCTCGCAGCAGCGCGGAGATGCTGCTCCCGTCCATCCATCCTCTGCTCGGGCTCCTCCTGCTGCTCCCAGGTGAGCCCCGGGGCGGGTTGGGGGGCTCAGGAAAATTAAATCACAAACACCAGAGGTTTATGTCCAAAAAGGAGACAGAAGAGTCCTTTTACTTTATCTAATAAAGGGAGAGGCCACGGGGCATTCCCCTGGGATCTCTCAGCTTTTTGGAGGACTCACCTCCCTTTTTATCCCGATTTCCCTCTCTCTTTCCCAATGGGCTGAGGTACTTGAGAGGCCCAGACTTCCCAGAACACCTGATACTTGAGATTCCCCTCTAATGTACAACCCTCCCTTTTCATTTTTAATTCTTATGGAATTCATAGTTTTTCCCCATTGCTTCTTTCATCTTTCAAGATCCAATCTCATTTATCAGCAAACCTACAGTTTGTTTGTAAAGGCAAACATCTTTTTTTTTTTAATTCACCAACCAGTGGAATCCTTCCCATTGTTCCTTTTATCTCTCAGTGCTGGTTTTGTCTACCAGCAGGCCCACAGCTTGCTCGTAAAGACAAATCCATCATTCCTCTCAGGGGGCTCCAAAATTAATTTTTCCCATTAATTAATCGCAGAAGAACTGGGCAGAGGTTGGAAGGTGTGGGAGCTGCCACTGGGAATTCATTCAGCCTTCCAGCTCAGGGGTGGCAGGAGCCACCCTGAAATGTGAAAATGTGGCTTTGTCAGGTTTGCAGGGCTTGTTTGGCAGTGCTGAAAGATTTGTTTCCTGGTTAATGAGAGGAGAGTTTCTGCTGAGGCATTTGGAGTAAGTGGCTTTTGTCAAATAAGGTGGAATGTTTCAATGCACAGGACATTTTTTTTTTCCTCAAAAATACTTTTTATTTGCACTTTTGCCTCTCATTAATAGAAATACAAAGCCCACGTGCATGAGCACACCTCGTCCTTGCTGTAATAATTCTGCTGCTTTGGGGTAATTCTGCTTTAACTTCTCTCTCCCATGTGAATTGAGGTGTGGGATGAAGGAGCTGCTTTCCTGCTCCAAAGGATGACAGGTTGCTTTTCCCTGCATTGTCAGGCCCCTCTTGCCTTGCTGTAGTAGCTGGGAGCTGGAATACATTCAAAGGAATATAAAATAATGTGTCTCCAACTCCGAGGTTTTATCATTAAACCATAGAAGTTGCCTCGGGTTACAGCCACTGTGCTGGTAATAATGGGATTTTTAAAAGGCAGAGAATCATAGAATGGTTTGTGTTGGAAAGGAAAGATCATCTCATTCTGTAGAATATAGAAAGCAATCCGGATTGTAGCTGTATAATTCCAAGAAATAAGAGCACGTGGATTGGAAATTTTCTCTCTTCATTAGAGGACAACACTGCTGCCTTCAGCAGAGGAGGGATTTGTGCTGGGATCAGAGCAGGGATCACATCAAGGGGTTTGGCCACCCTGTGACACTCCTTAATGCCCACCCAGAACTCTGCCTTCCCTCTTAAAACCGTTTGGAATGGTTTTTATGGGACAGGAATGGCACAGAGGGGGTCAGGCCCCTTCCTGCACCACGCCAAGATCCATGGAGCGAATCCCAAAGGCACTGCCGAAAATTCCAGCTCCCACCAGGCGGAAGGGATGCCACCCTCCATCCTCCAGCCCCCACAGCATCACTCTGTCCTCCCAAAGCCACCCTTGAGTCTGAAACCAGGGGCAGGGATCGTCCCCTGCACGGTCACAGCACTGCCACCAAACCAGCCTTCCCTGGAATGCGTCCTGCCTCCCTCCCCTGCG
Organism: Rhabdornis inornatus; assembly: GCA_013397075.1. Classification (NCBI taxonomy): domain Eukaryota; kingdom Metazoa; phylum Chordata; class Aves; order Passeriformes; family Rhabdornithidae; genus Rhabdornis; species Rhabdornis inornatus. The sequence continues at coordinate 161,637 of VWZS01005932.1, forward strand.
CTGATCCAACAGCCCCAAAATGGATTTTTCATTTCATTTGTAATTCTACAGCCCCCTGGGGAAGCTTCTGCACGAGGCAAAGCAGCAGCTCAGTGAGAGGGGCAGTGGGGCTCTGTGATTTCCCAGCATGGGAAATTCCTGGGAAAGGGAATTAGGGGCTCTGGAACAAGGCTCCCCACCCTGGAGGAGACAAAAAATCAGCACAAACACCTGCCTGGTCCCACACAGGCCTTTCTTGCTTTTGCTTGGTGCAAATTCGGTGTTTTATTAATTTATCATTTCCCAAATTAAACTTCTCCGTTCTCATGGTTATTTCTGAAGGGAGGTTCAAATAAGGGAGGTTCAAACTGTTATTTCGAAATTGCTGAAGTGAGAAGGTCTGGCACGTTTCCAATTTGTTTTTCCTCCCCCCAGAAACACTTAGCAGAAAATTTGTCCAAACAAACCTCTTCCTATGGACCCTTCCCATTACAATGGGCAGGCGTTTTCCAGACAAAAGATTTCCACTGCAAAAATTCCTCCTCAAAGCTGGTGAAAACCCAGCAGGATTTCCCACTGTTGTTCCATCCACTGCTCCCCTTATCTGTGCCACAGCCTGTGGATGGATAATGCCATGAGAAATGTGCTATTTCCAAAGCAGATATGTATTTTGAGATATATTTTTGATATAATCAAAAAGATGGGGTGCAGCTAAAGGACAGACACCCGGATTCCAGGCTTGCATCCTCAAACCAGGGCATCCTAAAGCAAATTTCTCGGCCAAGCCCAGCCCTGGTGGTGAACAAGGAAGAGAAAGCAGGAGGTGGTTTGGAGAAATGTTTGTTCACACAACAAACTGCTCCCTTCGGTAACCCGAAACCCCTCGGTGACTCTGCAGATCCGACTGCAGCAGCTTCCAGGAATTCTGTCCCTTTTACAATAGGTGAGTCAACAACAGGTGTCCTTGCAGGAGGTGCTGCTGCTGTCCCAAAGCCAGGAATGCTCCTGCTGGGAATCCAGGCTGGAGAGGGGAGCTGGGGCTCCTGCAGCACCAGCAAAGCCCCAGCTGGGAGCTCTCCTGGCTCCAGTCCCACCCAGCACGATCCAAACACCTCAATAAGGGAGAATTTCTCATCTGAGCCCAGAGCAGGCACCAGGATGGGCAGAGGGGGAAGGCTGGGAATGCTGGGGGTGCTCACCTGGACAAGGAGAAGCTCCAGGGAGAGCTGGGGGTGCTCACCTGGACAAGGAAAAGCTCCAGGGAGAGCTGGGGGTGCTCACCTGGAGAAGGAAAAGCTCCAGGGAGAGCTGGGGGTGCTCACCTGGACAAGGAAAAGCTCCAGGGAGAGCTCAGAGCCCCATCCAGTGCCCAAAGGAGCTCCAGGAGAGCTG
>VWZS01005932.1:163023-194376 GCA_013397075.1 Rhabdornis inornatus
GAGCTGGGGGTGCTCACCTGGACAAGGAGAAGCTCCAGGGAGAGCTGGGGGTGCTCACCTGGAGAAGGAAAAGCTCCAGGGAGAGCTGGGGGTGCTCACCTGGAGAAGGAAAAGCTCCAGGGAGAGCTGGGGGTGCTCACCTGGGCAAGGAAAAGCTCCAGGGAGAGCTCAGAGCCCCATCCAGTGCCCAAAGGAGCTCCAGGAGAGCTGGAGAGGGACTGGGGACAAGGCATGGAAGGACAGGACACAGGGAATGTCCTTAAGCTGCAGGTGAGGTCTCACCTGAGCAGGGCAGAGGGGCAGAATCCTCCCCTGCCCTGCTGCCCACACTGTGGGGATGTGAGATATGGGGGATACATGAAGAGTTGGGAAATGTGGGAATAAATTTTGGGTCATTCACCCAAAATCTGGACTCAGGTGAATTGTCAGGCCAAGATGCTTTACCTGGCTGTGGCTGTTACTTCTGTGAGACTGGAACCTCTTCCAAGCAGGGTTATCCTTCAGCTGCTCCCCTGACACTCAAGCCAGGATACTCAAGAAAAGCAGGTGGAAAGATCAGGAATTATGAGAATTCCCTTCAGCCACCAGCCCCTTTCACACCTCGTGTCCTGACCCAGTCCCAGCAGATCACATTCCTGTTTGCTGGTTCATCAACACCATAGAGCAGCACTCAGATAAACCTGGGGAATCTCACAATTACTGGAAAGAGTAATTAATTTGGGAAGAAACTTGGGAAGTCTCCTCTGTAAAGTGCTTTGAGCTCTGCTAATAAATATTATTATTTAAAAAGTGTAGGTACGCAAAAAGCACAGGCTGGGCTCTGGGTCCCATCGAGCCTGGATTGGTGGTGCCCCCATTTTTCATTTGCACTGGGCATGGGGTGATTTCCCCTCCAAAACCCCAGCCCCAAACCTGAGGAGCAGCCCAGGAGAAGGACAGGACCCACACCACCAGGAGCAAACCCAGAGCTCTAAAATCAGCAGGTCAGGAGGAGAATGGAAGCAGGGAGCAGCTGGGAGGGCGATGGAGCAGCAGCCTGGTGGAGCAGGAGAAAATCCAGGCTGCTTTTCCTTCCAGGAACAACCCCTTTACATGGAAAAACCAGCACAGGGGATGCACAGAGCTGCTCTGGGCTCGCTGCTTCCCCACATTGTTTGTCTCCTGGGCTGTTTTCTACATCCAAGTGGGTTTTAATTGCCTCCCACTAAGATCTGCATCCAGACTGGCTCAGCAGAGAGGAGCATGGAATGTGGTGTTGGAGAGGATGCTCAGGCCCAGCCCTTGAGGACGGGCAGAGGAAGGCAATGATTAATTTTAATTGCTGATGAGGTCTGGGATTAATTCCTGGCTCTCCAAACTTTCCATAACACTTTGACTGAGTCATTGCAATTCAGAACAACTTGGCAGCCAGTTGCCAACCCCCCCATGCCATTTGGGAATGAGGCACTTGAACACTTCTGTGGATCTGGCCCTGATTTGGGCTGTCAGTTTTCCACCCCTGCAGAACAACTCTTTTCCTCTCTCTCCACAATTCCCACTCCACCTGCTCTGCTGTGAGACCCTCAAGGCACAGACACCTTATTTAGGCACCTCATAAAACAGGACCTAGGCTTTGAGAGAGCTCTCTGCTTTCCAGGTTTCCAAAAAGAGATTTTTTTTTCCATGTGGAATTCCTAAGAACTGGGTGTTGCTCACTGCTGCAGTGTTTCACACAGGAAACAGCTGCACCTGTGTTAAGTGGTTGGGGTTTTTTTTTGTCTTGGGTCACCTGACAGAAGTGCCAATATCTGAGTTTCAAAGCCTATTTTTAGCTTGCTGGATCTCTTTTCTCAAAGTGTTTTCAAGCACAGAGGTGCAGCCCTGCCCCATGGGCTCTGCAGGTGGGACATCCCCAAAACTGCCAGGGGAGGGTTCCTTGTCACTGGGAATAGATGCTCCATCCCCACCAGCACTTGTGAGTGGACAGGAGCAGTCCCTGTGACTCCACACCAGTGCCAGAGATCCTCCCCAGGGACTCCAGCCCTCTGTGAACACAGCCTGGACACCTTGAGCCTGATCTAGAAACCTTTCCAACAGCTGGCTCAGGGCTCTCTAAGAGGCCCTGGCAAAGTTTGGGGGTTTAAAGGAGTTCCTCTCTTTGGTCAGCAGCTGGAAAAAAAGCGTGCTTTAAATGTCTACAATTGCCAAAAATAATACCAAAGCAGAAATAGCTAAAATTCACCTGTCTTTTGGTTGACAAAACCGCCCTCTGTGCTGAGGAGTGAGTGGGGTGAGCTGCTGGCTTTGGGAATATCTCAGCTGCCATGAGAGAAGACTCCAGATCAGTCTAGACACACCTAACCCCACAGAAAAACAACTGCCAAAAACCAGAAATCCAAAATTCTCCTGTTTACCCTTTGGAAAAATAAACCAGGAAGCAGCGAGCACTGGCTGGGAATTGCAGCTGCAGCCCCCATGTTCTCCTCTGCAGCTCCCAGGCTAACTGGGGCTTTCCCATGACAGCACAAAGCCACATTTCCCATCGTAAATCCCTCAGCCAGCTCCACCCAGGACTGCACAATCCAGCTGTAAATCCTTTGCACCCAAACACGCAACAAACTCCTTGGCAGTGCTTGCCCTCGTGGCAGGGCTTTGATGTTTATTGCAATTCCAGCTGTGCCTGTCTGATTATTTCTGGGAGCTGTTTCTAGAGCCAGGGCCGTCCATGCTGGCAGCAGCACAGGGAGGGGATGGCTTCCAGCTCCAAAATCCCCTGGGATATCTGCAGGGAGCAGCCACACGTGGCTTTGTTCATCCCCATCCTGCTGCCCAGCCCCACAATGGGAGTTTGGTCTCATCCTGCTTTGCACAGATCCATCCTGCTCCTGCTGATGCTGAGCACCCTCCCCAAGGGAAAACACCCAATAGAACAGGACTTTTGCTTATTTGAGTTGGCAGGGAAGGCACAACAAGCAGCAGCAGCCAGAAGTCAGAGCCAGGACTGCTCTGCTTTGGAATGAAGCGTGGATGTGTTTAGAGAAGCCAGGGCTGTTTATTCCGGAGCAGAATGCCAGAGGGGGATTGTTGGAACCCCGACTGGAACCAGGGATCTCCATCCTTCAGCCTCTCCACAGCAAGAACAGGGCAAGCATCAGCCCAGCCACAGCAACTCTGGGGGACTGAGCAGTGGGGAAAAACTGCTTTTTTATCTTTTTTGCCATAACCACAAGGTTTAGGTTTGCAAACAGGGAACTTCAGTGTGATCCTCAGTGATAGGATGAGCTGCAGTGAAGAAAGTGTTGAGTGCAATCATTTCCTCCTGTCCAAGGGATGCTGGAGCTCGCCTGTGGATGGTCCCATCAGGGATGGCAGAACAGGGCAATGTCACCTCCTCACCCTCAGCTTCCTCCCATCCCCATCAAAGCTCTCAGATTTCTCCTCATCGGCACCAAAAAAAGGTGGAATAAATGTTCAGCTCAGCACCTTCATCCCCCTTTTCCTTTGGCAAAGGCTAAATGCAGACAGCAGCTCCTTCTCCAGCCATTCTGGGTGCTTCCACCCATGTCCATGAAAAACCTGGGAGCATTTCCAAAAGTGTGCCACAGCTACTTGTCCCCACAGGAAAACAAAACAATGGGTCCTGCAAGGGGAGTTTGGAGAAAGAGGAGCTGTTTGAGTCTGGCAGCTGCTGGAGGATATTGAGCCCCCCATGTTGATCTCAGCAATTCATTTCTTGTGCTGAATTAAAGAGTATCTTAAGGCATTTGCAAACCAATGTCCAGAATCATCCCCCTTCCTCAAAAGAAGCATTTCCACCTCTTTAATTTTTCTGTGCCTAAACCATTCTTTTTTTCCCATGCTATTAATTGATTTAGTAGGTGATGGCACAGCTGCCCATAATCCTGTCTCTTTTAAGTTGCTCTTCAAAACCCCCAGGGAAGGATATCCCATAAATTCTCCAACACAACCACTCCTAGCACCTCACTAGCCCTGTTCCTATTTCCCAGCCTCCCTTTTCCTTGCTGCACATAAAGATCCTTGTTTCCTGATCCTGCTCCAAATGGAGTTAGAAAATGAACCAGCCCCTTCCTCTCCCTGTGATTAAAGATCTGATCCTGTCTCCTCTTTCATGGATTCAACAGGACAGTTTGCCCAGGAAATTAGAACAGAAAAACATGGAAAAGGTCTGAAAAGTCCTGTCTGATTTTCACAGCCAAGCCATGTCTGGGAATAAACCACATTTTATTATGTATTCACCATGGTTTACACACTTCCTGTCTGGCTGGGATCGTTGTCATAAAGCCTCAGACACAAAAACAATTATGGCTCCAAAGCAATTCCATGAGGAAAATGGGATCAGTGAGATCTCACTGCACCCGGAGGGAGCTGAGGGTGAGCTCTGAGCCAGGACCACCCTCAGTGCTCAGGGTCTCCTTCCACACCCCTCCCTGCCAGGGCTCCCAGCCTCCCCCAGCAACAGCAGCTCATGGACCTACGCCAGAATTCATCAACATCACCCCTACAGCATCAAATCCTGGAATCACAGAGTGCTTTGGGCAGGGAGGGACCCTAAAGTTCATCTCATCCCATGGCAGGGACACCTTGCAGCATCCCAGGCTGCTCCAACCCCAATGTCCAACCTGGCCTTGGGCACTGCCAGGGGTCCAGGGGCAGCCACAGCTGCTCTGGGCACCCTGTGCCAGCCCTGCCCACCCTGCCAGGGAGAATTTCTTCTCTAGATGCAAACTAACCCTGCTGTCTTTTGGTTTGGAGCCATTGTGGGATGTTGCAGGCTGGAGATCTGAGGCAGGTCAGAGCCACAGGGTTTTAAAAGTTTCTGGTCCCCTCTTTGGTGAGAAAGGGGGCCTGGAAGGAGCTCTCTGGCAGCTGATCCCAGCTCAGGAGGGACGAGAAGCAGCCTCTGCCCCCAGGGGAGGGCAGGTTCTGGCTGGAAATGGGCGCTGCTGTGCCCTGGCTGGACCCTGCCCTGCACCCCCTCCAAAGGCACTGCTCCCACCCAGAGCCCTGAGGCACCACAAGGGAACCGTGTGCTGGAAGGATTCCACCTTCCCTGCTGTCCCTTTCTGCCCAAACCCCTTTTCTCTGGGACTCTGGTCAGATGGATCACCAGGGGAGTCAGATTCTGTACCTGTGCTGTCATTTCTTTCATTAAACTTAACCACACAGAGCACCAGGGTCACCAGCAATAACCATTTTTAAATCCCAATTAGGATGTGCATTCCAGCAATGACAGACTCAAAGTCACCTTCCCAAAGTTAAACCAGCTGGGTTGGATTTGAGCATTTAAAGTGTATTTATGTTTTCCGGGTCTTGTCCTTGAGGGTGGGACATTTCTTCCTCCCATTTTCAAGGGCAGCATTTTTAATTGGCATCTCATCTAAACCCTTAGATGACCTTGAAAGTTCCTTTCCAAACCAAAATATTCTTCTCTGTGATTCCATGAGCATAGGACTCTGGAGCTGGGGTTTAAAGGAAAACATCAGGGATGCTGAGAGTGGGAAATGTGAGGGATTGAGGCAGGGATGCTTTGCTATGAATCCAAAAGAAAAGCAAAGAAATAAACCAAACAAAGCCACCTTTCAGCTGAGGAACTGGGGACCCAGTGAAACTCCTACAACATTGTATGGACTCCAGGATTACCCAGCCCTACAGGGAAGGCAGCTCCTGAGGGATGCAGCTCCCTCCAGACTCCCAGCCCCAGGATTCAGCTTCCCAGGATAGCAGAACAGTCCCATCAGCTCCTGGAAGATTTACAAACCTCATCCATCCATTCCTTAAGGTCTCAAGGGAACAGAGTGTCCAGATGTGTGTCTTACCTCTGAACAGCTCCAGAGCACAGCTCACAAACCCTTCTGTGCCAGGGCTGAGCTGAGGCAAACAGCTCAGGGGGAGGGAATGACCCCATGGATTTCTGTGGCCCCCCAAAGGGGAGAGGGACATTTTTCCTGGCTGGATAAACTCCACTGCTAATTTACTCAGAGCCCGATAGTTTTAAAACTTCAGTAAAACTTCTTTGCTACTACTTCTCTGCTAATGCTTTTGGGGAAATCCCATATTTCAAAGTTATCCCGACAGAAGATGAGGAAAACCCAAACCACCCAAGGAACAAGAACAGCAGTGTGTTAGTGACCAGCACAGACCAGCACCACCCACACTCTGCTCTTTCCTTCCAGGTTCTGCTGCTTCCACAAACTCCTCCACCCCTGCTGGAACAGGTACCTGTGCCTTGTGCTGTGCTTTATGTGTCTGTCTGGATGTGGGTGCACAGGGAAAAGGGGGGATGCAAATGGAGAGGCCACAGATGGGACCCTGATCCCAAACTCCCATCCTTTGAGGGATCTTCTCCCAGGATCCTGCTTCTGCCTGTCCCATCCATCACCACTCACCCCCAGATCTCCAGGGCACATGGAGGGCACTGAGCCCCAGAGGGTGACCTGGAAAGGCTGAGCTGGAACAGAGACCAGACAGAGCAAAAGGAATAAATTCTGTATTTATTGAAAGGAATAAAATCAGTATTTATTGAAAGGATTCACCTTGGGCAGTACAAGAGCCCGGCCAGGGCTACACCCAAATCCAATCCCAGATGGATCCTGGTCACGAGTTTTACACTTTTATAAGTTTTGGTTCATCCACACATTGGGGTCAATGATCCACCCACAGCCCCAGGCTATGAAGTCTCAGCCCCTGGCTTGCCCCCTTTCCCTCGCTGTTGTTTCTGCTTTTTGGGTCCCAGTTGTCCTGGATTCTCCAGCTAGAAAGGAATTGTTTTGTCTGACTCCCCTGTGAAGAGAACTCACTAACGCCCTGATGTGAAGCTTCAGAGTTACACACTAAGCAGCAGAGATTCTGAAAAATAGAAAAGCTAAAACCCAAGGCATCAAGAGGGTGACCTGGCTTGGCTCCCTTTTGTGCAGAAGGAGCAGGGCTGTGTTCCAGGAAGCCTGGGGAAAGCAGAGGGATCCTTTGCTCCCTGTTTTTCCCCAGCTGCTTCCAGCATCCATGGAGCTGGTCCCTACAGCCACACCAGTGACAAACCCTCTCCTCAGCATCTCTTGTTCCCCTCACCCTTTCTGGTCCATCCTCCAACCCTCCCTGTGGGATCCCAGCAGCCTGGAAATGTCACCTCTGTGCCTCTGCTTGTGTTCCAGGTCAATCCCAGCCTGCAGCACCCAGCCCTGAAGCAAAGAACAGCTCAGGTAATGCTGGAGACTGGGGAGAGCAGCCTGAGGACATCCCAGTGTGGAACTGGTCTGAGCCCAGTCCAGCTGGGCCACCCCACAGTAACTGGGGCTGTGCAGGGGACAGTGGTGGGGAGGAAGGAAATTTTGTGGTGTCAGGGCTTCTGAACCAGCCAAGCCACCCCACAGGGATCAAGGCAGAGGTGGGAGCAAAACCAGGGGTCAAAAACATCTTCAAATTGAATGGGGAGAATGAGATGATCATAGAGTGGAATCCCAGAATGGTTTGGGTTGGAAGAGAGCTTAAAGCTCATCCCATTCCCCATGGGCAGGGACACCTTCCACCATCCTGGCTGATCTTTAAGATCCCATCCAACCCAAGCCTTCCTATGATTTTTGACATGTGCAAAAACCCAATTGCACAAGAAATTATCTCCCCAGCTCCAGACCCACATCTGTTAGTGTCCACTTGGATCTTCGGAGGCAGATCTCTTCCTGCTGTGTTTCAGGAAAAAAAAAAAACAACAAAACTAAGCATAGCTACACTTCCAGAAGAATCCTGAAAATATCAAGGAATAAGATCTCAAAAAGATCTCTGCTTCTGCTTCCAAGCCTTGCAGAAAAAAATAAACTTAATCCTAAATTCTAATATTTCAGTGAAGCATTTGGGTAAAGGGGGAAAAAAACCCATCATACAAACCTTGAAACCATTTCACCACTTTCTCAATTTATGGGAAAGCCAGGAGCAGTCTAGACAAGGAACTTGCCTGCAAATTCCCTGCTGGTGATCCACCCTTCCTTGCAGAGGGATTATTGGAAGCTTTTCCCCTCACATCTTGCTGTGGATTAGGGGCAGTTTGGAGAAGTTGAGGCAGAGGATGGAGCCTCCAGACCATTTCCAGAGCTGAATTATTTGTGCTTGGAGACTCTCACTGAAACGGAAGGTGAAAGTTGGCATTTCAGAACACAAGGAAATAATCACGTGGGTGCCAGGCAGCTCCAGGCAGGTCAAGTGTCTGGTGACAAAAACTTTTCAAGTTTTTCACCTTCACTTTTCAAGGCAGGGAAAGCAGCAGTGGCCAACCCTGAGTTTCTCCACGTGTTTGCTGAGCTCTGCCAGTTCAGTATCTCCTCACAGTGAAAAGAGCAAAAGGAAATTCCAAAGTACAAGAGCTCCTTGACTCTGAGCAGGATGAAGGCTATTTCCCTGCTTTCCCTAGCAGGTTATTCCTAACTCTCAAGGAATTTGAGGGCTCTGCAATAGCTGTGCCCTCTCCAAGCAGTTTCTGAGCTGAATTTTTTGAAGTAACACCTCCATTTCCCTACAGAGCCATCAGTAAAAACAACATCACTGACCAACCTGAACCTCACCTCTGTGGGTCAAAATGCGACAGCCAAAACCTCCCCCAGCCCTACAACAACCCTGACAGCAACCACTGAGCGAGGTAAGGATGGAAAACTCAAATATTTGCTCAGGCAGGACCTTGTCTGTGCCTCCCTCCTTATCCAAGCCAAACTGCAGGCATCAGAATATTTGGCTAGTCCACATTGTGCTGGTTATTCAGCAATTCTGCAAATATTGAATTTTTGCTGAGAGAGCAGCTCATTCCAGCTCCCCCGATGGACACAGCCAGGCCAAGGCCATATCAGAAAATCCAGATCATGCTCTATCAAATATTGGAGCAGCTCCAGCCTCCCCAGGCTCACCTGTCAGGTACACTCTGGGCACTCACACCTGGCTAACTGGGCATCCTGATGTCTGTCTGGAGAAAAAGTATCATGCAAATAAAGATTTTTACTCCATGGACACCCAACAGCTCTCCACAGTGGAATTTGTAGTGGCTTCCCAAATTAATTGTCCTTTCCCATGTTTTCTTTATCTAGATGATAAGTCCAGTGGAAACAGAAGCACAGCAGCTCCTCCTCCAACACCTCAAGGTACTTTGTCCTTTTAGACACTAATAATAAGATCAGGTAATTTGATGGCAATCAAACAGGTTCTCAAAGCACAAGTGTTTTTTGGGGGGTGAGCCATCCAAAATCACATCTTGTGTCTTTATCAGCAGTGATAAAACATGAGATAAATGCTCTTAACATCATCTGCTGGGATGAACTTGAGCAGCTGAACAATGGGTCTATGTTTAGGAGAGGAGAACTCTTTTTAAAATCTTTTTAAATAAATAGAATTTTGCTTTTGACAGTTTGCTTAACCCAACCTGTAAGCACAAATTGAAGAATTCAATAAGAGTTTTCTCAGAATAAGGGCAGAACCCAAGTGACTGAAAAACTGAAATCTGACACTGAGCTGATCCTCCATTAAAAATTCAGCCTCAAAAACCTGCAATGGTCAAGAAATTGCTCTGCCTCTCCAAGTACCTCTCAGATATTTAACACAAGAAGGTGAGGAAGCTGTGGCCAGCTGTGCCCACACAGATGCCCACCCAGCATGAGGCATCCATGCCAGGCTTGGCAAACCATTGTGGCTAGAGGAAAAATTTCAGAATGAAACACAGAATTTGATGAATGGGGGAAAAATTGTACAGCAGCAGACCCTGCTTCTCCAGACTGTTCTGCTCCTTGTGGCTTCAGAAGCAGCTAGATTTATTGTTTCATGCCTTTTCCTCTTTTTCTTCTGGCTTTTGGCAAAATCCCATTCCAAATCAGGGATTTTTGCTGTGGGACAGGACCTGGGTTCAGTGGCACACCTCTCCAGGCACCTCACCCCCTCAGCCAGCACTGCTGCTGGAACATGGGGATGGGAAAACAGGCAAGAAGATCCTACCTGACCTCCAGATGATCTTCTGAAGCTCTGAAGTATCACTTTGAGTCTCCTGGCAGGGCCTGTAGCTGCTCATTAAGGTCGATGCAGACACTCTGGCTGTTCAACAACAGCCTGGAGGCAGCAAAGGATGTTTTTCCTCTGTACAAGTGAAACACACAGCCACACTTGGGCTGGTTTTACATTTCCCTGCACAGGCACTGGAAGCAGCTGTCACAAAGCAAGCAGCTTCACACAAGCCAGTTTATCCCACTGAGAACTGGAGTCCTTGCTTGGACAAACCTCTGTGCATACATATGGTGTACAAGTTAGTTTATTGGTTGGTTTAATTACTTCTAGATAACCCAGCATAGCAAATCCACTCATTTCAAGCCTAGAGACAAGCCAAACACTCAGTCCACACCCACATTCTGCAATATTTCTCCCCCTAATCAGACTTTAATAAAGTCTCAATGTTTATGACCTACAGCACATCTATAACGTTGTCAGCTCAGTCTTCCAGCCTTGTTTTGCTGTTTCTGACCCAAACCTGGGACTGAACACCCTAAAGAGTTTACAAAGGGTATTTGAATTTTGGTTCTCTAGGTTTCCATGGAAAATAGTACAAAGTAGGTTTGGTGGGAATCTTTTAGTATGGAAGTGGGAGTATTAATTCCATGTTTCCCCAGACATCACTGGCACTAATGTGAATCCATTCTCCTCTCCATTAATTCCTTTGGTTCCTGGATGTCACTGGAGGTCAAGACTCACATTCTGTGTCTCTCTGTGCAGGTCAGGATCCCGTGAGGAATGAGAGCACCACCACATCAGCGACTCAAGGTGCTTCCTCCTCACACATTTTATATCCCACACTTTACATTCCTCTGCACAGCCAGCAGCAAGGCCATCACACAGCTCTCTTCAAGGCAGTGTGGACACCAAAGATTTCCTCAGGGGTGATGAACGTCCCATGCAGCCCTTGAGAGGCCTGTAAAGCTCTGCAGGAACAGCACTTCAGGGCAACCTCCTGAGCCTGGGAACAGCAGGAAATGTGCCATGATGGCAAAAGGTTGTAAAAGGAGGGAGGCTGGAAAAATTCCCTCCTCAGATGAAGTGCCAGCACTGACTTTGACCTTTCCCCACTGGGGTCCCAGAAGGAAACCCTGTGGGTGGTCTCAGCTTGTCCATAAAAGGGGCCCCACCCCAATGATTCCACGCAGGTCTCGCTTATTTTGCTGTTAAGATTGATGAGCCTGGCCAGGATCCAAACTTGGATCTTCAGTGAAGTGCAAGTGAGAGTTAGGGCCTCTAGCGTTGCTAGGAATGCTCTTCCCAGCCGTGGAAGGATGACTTTTATGTAAATCTACCTTTCTCCCCTCTATAGGCACCTCAAAACCCATCACCCCAACACCCAACTCCTCCAGCCACTTGCCTGAGCCCACCCCGACTGATGAGAAATCACCACTGACAGTGGCAGCTTTTGGTAAGGATTTGTGGCAGCTTTTGGTGAGGATTTGTGGCAGCTTTTGGTAAGGATTTGTGTCACCTAGGGAGAGGAGGGGGCTCTCTTTCACCAGGCCATGCTGCTTTGGACACCCCAATTCATGAGACCCTGGCACAGGGTGCCCAGAGCAGCTGTGGCTGCCCCTGGAAGTGTCCCAGGCCAGGTTGGATGGGGTTTGGAGCAGCCTGGGACAGTGGAAGGTGTCCCTGCCATGGCACAGGGAGGAATGGGATGAGCTTTAAGGTCCCTCCCAACCCAAACCATTCCAGGATTCCAGGATTCTAAGTCCGAGGGATTCTTAGCAGGACAAATTTGCAAAGAATTGTTTGATTGATTGAGGCCTGATGTCAGTATCAAATCTACACTTGATTTAAAGTGTCTAAAAGTGGTTTGTGGGACAGATAACATCACCCACAGCTCTAGCTTGTCTCTCCCTGTTACATTACTCATTTATCTGGCTTTTACACACTTTTGGGATAAGATTTACCAACTGTAGCAGGAACATACGGACTCTTATCAATCCCCAGTGTAATCAGCTGACTTCTGCCTTCCTGGCACTGCCTTACCAATTAATTATTTATTGATTAAGTATTCATAGCAGCCCTTTGAGGTTAAAACACAGGAGGATAAAGCTATTTGTTCTAACAACTGTTTGCTTCTCTGCCTATTACGAACCGTGCTCAAATTAATGAAAATATTGATTTCCTAGCCAAGTTTTGATGTCTCTCTGCTACTCAGACAGTTCTTTCCCTGGTCCCCAGGTGTCATCAGCTTCGTTGTTATCCTGATAGTGGTGGTCATCATCCTGGTCAGCGTGGTCAGCCTGAGGTTCAAGTGCAACCACTCCAAGGACTCGGAAGGTATTTGTCTGGGGGAATCTGTGCTTCCCCAGTCAACAAGTCACAGTTTCCACGTGGATCTGGCAATTCCTGAAAGATGCATTTGAAAAGCTTACACAGTGGTGGGGAGGTTTGGAAGCCAGACTGGAACATGGGTTGAGCAGTCAGGAATGCAGTGTGGCCTGAGCCCCAGCCCAGCCTCGTCTGGATGTGGTCTCAAATTTCCTGCAGCTCAAATTCCAAGAGGTGGGAAGCTCTTCCAGCAAAACCCATGGAGTTTGACACTCCTTTTCCTCAGGAATCCCATTTCCCATGGAGCAGTGCCCAGCACAGGGCAAGGCTGCTCTGCAGCAAGGCAGAATCCTTCCTAAAGCCCAGCAGATCCTGCCTGTACGTCCCCTTAGCTGAAGGGTTTTCTCTAATCAACTCCCAAGTTTCCCCCACAGCATCTCCAATCTCATTCAGATTTCATTTATATCCCTGCACCAAGTAATTCAGAATAGAGCTGACTGATTTGATGACTTCTCACCTCTACATCACCACCTGCTTTTCTCCCCCCAGACAAACAGAAACCAGGAAGCTCCATGGTATCAGAGAGGTAAGGCTGCTCACACCACCCACATCTGACTGAGAGTGCCTGTTTCATCTCAGAGCTAATTTTAGCAAGGAAAAGATTCTGCTTTGGTTATTTCAGGTGGAAGGAAGCTTGTCAAGACATCTTTGAGAGAGTTAGAAAAGCAAAGTCAGCTTTGATAACACCTCATCCTCTGATAGAGACACAGACAGAAGACCAATATTTAGGGGGCTCTGCACTGAGAGAAGACTCATCACCTTCCCAGAGCAGATTGGTTGTCTTCCTTGCCTACATAGAGCCTTGAGGTCTAAACTCAAGCTTCTGGATCTCAGAGCAGTCTTAGATCTCTCCCAAGATGCCCATTACTGTTCCCAGTGAGAGCAGGACAAAGGAGCCCCAGTTCAGAGACTTTTGGAAGAGAAACATGAAGCAGAGGATGGTTCATCAGAAACCCATGGTCCATCACTGCTATTCCAGAGGAGAGGCTGAATGTGGGAGAAGAGCAGGAAATAAGAGCTGGAAAGGACCAAAACATACTGCTCCCATTTTCCCATCTGATAGTTTCCTAAACACTGCTTTGGAAAGGGACAAGGGACACGGGAAGCAAAGTCTGTAAGATTTTAGGTGCCAAATTTGCATCAGCATCAGTGGTCACTAAATACTCTTAACCTGAAGCCACTGAGGCAGAACATGCCAGAAAACAGGACAGTACTCCCTAAGGTTCCCTGACCCCCAAAGTCATCCAGCCTCCACTGGCAAGGAATGCACATCCCAGCCCTCAGGGTAGGAAAAAAAGGGAATTTCACCTTCCAAAGCCTCACAACTCACTGTGGATGGGCCCAAATCAGGACAGCAGCTCAGTGGGTGATGGAAACCAAACCTGGTCCCCCATACCAGCCCTGGCCTTGCCTCTTTGCCTCCAGTTCTGTGCAAAGAAATTTTGTCCCTGGAGGTGTCTGAGGAACACCTGGACATGGCACTCAGCACTCTGGTCTGCTCAAAGGTTGGACTGAGTGATCCTGGAGGTCTTTTCCAAGCTCAGTGACTCTGTGATTCTGTGATTCCCCATCTTGTTCCCCAGAGTAATTAATTATCTCCTTCTCTCCTTGGAAGCTGCTCGGCAGACACGAGCCAGAAGGGGAACAGCATCACTCTGATCTCCATGAAGAACATCAACACCAACAACAGCATGAGCTACCCCCCGTCAGAAAAGGTTTCTCTTTTCAGCCTTGCTTTTTAGGGAATCAGCTGGGGATCATTTCTCTGGCTGGATAGCAGCATGCCTTGAGGTATTTCTTTGCTCTTTTATTCCTTCAGAAATACCAGCTGCCACCAAACTTCTAAAGGTCCAAAGTGCTTCCAGTGAGCCTGGTGAAAAGTTTGAGTGCCCATCTCAGGTTTACCGGGGCTGGCTGGACTCGAGGTGCTGAGTTTACCTCCTGTATCCAGGTGACATCACCTGTGGCCAGCTGCAAAGCTGGAAGGGTTTGCCATTAAAAATGAAGAGATTTGTGAGAAATCGAGGTCTCACCCTCCAGCCCAGCTTATCCACTCCTGCCCCACAGGTGGCTGAGTGCTCTCAGGTCCATCCCACATGAGGAATTTGTATCATTTTCAGTTGTTTTGGAGCTGGGACTGATTTGGGAGAGCACATTTCTCTATTCCCTTTGTCAGCCCAACCAGGCTGCTGATGAACCACGTTTTGTTCTTTTGGCAGGTGCTATGAAGCCAAGAGCCCAGGGCTTGAAGCTGACACGTGACAACCAGCAGTGGCTTTCTAGGTTCTTTTTTTATTTTGTCCTTCGGGGAAAGAGCAAGGGTGGACTTTATATATAAATTATTATGTCCTTTCTGATCAGCACATTTACAGTAGTGTCCTACATAGCTTCCCCACCTGGGGCCTAAGGGCTTTCTCCAGTTACAGCCTGCCATGCTCGGTGCTTGATACCTAACTCTATTTTTGATATGCCTTCAAACACTCAGATAATTCCAGCAGCAAGAAGCACCAAGGCACCATCCACTCTGCTAATAAACCTCTGCCTTAGATTAATGGCCTTTATAGTCAGTGCCAGGCAGTCACGGGCTCGTTAATCAGCATAGCCCCACGTCGAGCCAGACCCGAGGCTGGGAAAGCCTGATCCAAAGCTGGAGGCCTTAAATGCCCAAGTTCTGGGTCAAATCCCAGCAGGACTGCTCCAAGCCCCTTATCCCCAGTGCCCTCATTGTCCCCACAGCAGTGGGATGCTCACATCCACCTACCTCACAGGGTTGTTGTGAGGCTTTGTTAATCCCTGTCTGTAAAGCATTTGGCGAGCCGTGAATTAAAGGTGCTGCTGAAATGCAAATCACCATCTTAAACACTTTATTATTATTATTATTATTATTATTAATAACAACAGAGCTTCAGGAAGGCAGATCTTTATCTCCCCACGTGCTCAGAGACTCAGCTGAAGTGTAAGGAACAAAGTCCCTGCTTAGATCAGGGGTTTACCTCATTGTAAAATGAATGGTCACAAGCAAAATGCTGAGCTCCTTCAGCTCCTGGAGTGTGGCAGCCCAAGTCTGCCAGGAGAGCTTCCATCATCTTCCACCACTGCTTTCCCAAAGCTTCCTGGCACCAGGAAGAGCAGCATCCCCTTGTGCAATGCAAGAGGCAGCTGTGCTTTGCAGCTGGCAAGGAAAAAAAATCAGCAGAAAAAAAAAATGCAATGTTTTCAAAGCTCCTGTTAAGAGCCAACGCACTTTTAACCTCTGACATCTGCACCGGGTAGTTTGATGTTTCTTAATAAATGAAGCTTTTCTGGTAATATTTGTGAAAAGCAAAATGTTGTCATTCACCCAGGCTCCATCAGACTGGTGAATTTGCTTAACACAGAATTCCAGATAATTCCCAGATGGATGGAGCCAGACAGCTCCAGTTCCCAGAGACCTGTGACTCCACACATGAAGCACAAGAAGATTTTGAGTGAAAGCAAAGCTTTAACAAATCTCCCCGGACCTCTGAGATTCCAAAGGATCTCACCACTGCTTTAGTTTTCCTTCCTTTGACCTCCTTCTTCCTTCTTGAGGGTCTATAAATGAGGGTGGGCAGGGCTGGCACAGGGTGCCCAGAGCAGCTGTGGCTGCCCCTGGATCCCTGGCAGTGCCCAAGGCCAGGCTGGACATTGGGACAATGGAAGGTGTCCCTGGCAGGTGGGATGAGGGGAAACCACCAACAGCATTAGCAATGATGAAGAAAATTAGGAAATGTTTTGTAGTGTGGGGCTGGAAACAGGACACAGCCCTCGAGGTCCCCCAGCAGTGCCAGCACAGGGGACAGGCCCTGCCCTGCTCCTGCTGCCAGCCCAGGGCTAGCACAGCCCAGGAGCCACCTGCCCACCTTGGGCTCATGTTCAGCTGCTGTCACCAGTGTCCCTGAGGCCTTTCCAAAGCGGCTCCAGAGTGAGCAGAGGAGGAGCCGGGGCTGGGGAAGGCTCTGCAGGGGCCACCCAGGAGCGGCTGAGGGCACTGGGCTGGTTCAGCTGCAGCACAGGAGCTCAGGGCACAGCTCAGGGAAGGAGGGAACGGCTCCAGGGGGAGCTTTGGGATGGAGAGCAGGGAAAGGTTCCCAGGCTGCACAGGGAATGGGCACGGCCCCGAGGCTGCCACAGCTCCAGGAGAGGTTGGGCAGTGCTCCAGGGATGCTCAGGGGGGATTTTGGGGTGTCTGGGCAGCACCAGGAGTTGGAATGGATCATGCTGCTGGATCCCTTCCTGCTCGGAACATTCCACAATTCCATGGCATTCCACCATCCCACCATTCCTTGACCTCCCGCTCCCCTCAGAATCGCCCCCATGACGTCACCGCCCTTCGCCGTGACGTCACGAGCCCGCTCCCAGCAGC
Source organism: Rhabdornis inornatus (assembly GCA_013397075.1). NCBI lineage: Eukaryota > Metazoa > Chordata > Aves > Passeriformes > Rhabdornithidae > Rhabdornis > Rhabdornis inornatus. The sequence continues at coordinate 179,759 of VWZS01005932.1, forward strand.
CCCCGCGCACAAGATGGCGGCGCGGGGCGGCGGGCGGTGAGGGAGGGGCGGCAGCGGCCGCGGGCCGCCATGACCTACACGGCCGAGCAGCTGGACGGGGTGCAGCGGTGAGCGGGCAAAGGAGGAGCACGGGGGCAGGCGGGGAGGTGAGGGAGGAGCCCGGGGAAAGGCGGGGAGCGGGCCCGGGCTAACCCCGTGTGCGCCCTCAGGATCAAGCGGTGCCGGGATTACTACGAGATCCTGGGGGTGAGCCGGGACGCCGGAGAGGAGGAGCTGAAGCGGGCGTACCGCAGGCTGGCCCTCAAGTTCCACCCCGACAAGAACCGCGCGCCCGGAGCCACCGAGGCCTTCAAAGGTGAGGGGGGGCAGCGTGAGGGGCAGCGCCGGAGCCCGGCGGGGTTCGGACACGGCGGCGTCTTCACAGAACCCTGCTGCGGCTCGTGCTGCAAAATACACATCTGCCTTCGAAACGATGGGAAATGCATCCCAGGTCTCATTCCCAGATAGTTCTGAGGAGCCTTGCAAGGTTCTGGAGGGTCAGGACACAGGGAATGGTCTCTGTCAGAAGGGATAGATGGCATATTAGGAAGGAATAATTCCCTGTGAGGATGCTGAGGCCCTGGCACAGGTTGCCCAGAGAAGCTGTGGCTGCCCCTGGATCCTTGGAGGTGTCCAAGGTCAACTTGGATGGGGCTTGGAACAACCTCATCAGGTGGGAGCTGTCCCTGCCGTGGCATTGGGATTGGAATTCCATGGGATTGGAATGAGGTGATCTTCGTGGTTCCTTCCAACCCAAACCATTCTGGGATTCCGTGATGCTGAAAGAGGTTCAGAACTTGGAACTGACACTGCCCATGCAGCAAAATTGGGTGGTTGGCATCAACAACTGCTTCTTGTCACGAATAAATTGTTATTTTTATATATATATGTATGGGAGTATGAAATTGCATCCCGTGTGCTGTGTCTGGAGTCCTCAGCTATGCTGCAGTGTCTAAACTCATCCATATTTCCCTTTCCATGCAGCCCAGCAAGAGGAAAGCAGGTGATTCATTCACAGTCTGTTAAAACAAGGAGCTTTGGGAGGGCTGTTCTTTATTTGTTTGTGTTTGGCTTGTATTTCTCTATGAACTTGTTCTGTCAGAGATCAGAGAAGAAGATGAGCCAAACAAACACTTCTGAGTGGCTGGATGTGAGGTGTGAAATAGATGTGCCACACAGCTTCAGGAGCATCTCTGCCAGCAGGAAAAACTTGGGATAGCCCTGTGCATTTTAATTGGTCCCTGCAGTTATTAACTTTGTGTTAATTGTATGTGGGACATGGAGGTGCACTCAGACCAAACTTGGTTTGGCTTGAGCTGATAAAGGGCTCCATTCTCACCCAATTTCTTGGCTGAAGTGGAATTAGTTTTACAAATATTTCAAGTTTCTCCATGTACTTGGACACTTTTTCTCCTGGCATCAGTGACAGCAGGAGGTGGTTTCCATCACAGGTAATGCCGGAGCTGTTACACATCCTTTGTAAAAGCAGCTCAATCTTTGGTCAAGCACAAATTCCCTTGGCTTGTTCAGGTTTTTTTTGCTTCTCCACCTAGAAAAGTGTGAGCTCTGGGGATGTAACACTGGTTTTAATTCCCTCTCCAGCAATAGGCAACGCTTTTGCAGTTCTGAGCAACCCTGAGAAACGGCTCCGCTACGATGAACTGGGCAGTGACCACGAGCACATCAGCACTGGCCAGGCCAGGCACTACAATTACTACACAGAATTCGAAGCAGACATCACACCAGAAGAGATATTCAATGTGTTTTTTGGTGGGCACTTCCCTACAGGTCAGTACCTGTCTGCAGTGGTTTCCAGTGGACTGACTAACCCTGAGGGAACAGCTGGAGCTGGAATAAAGCAGGGCCAGGCTGGATTTTGGGAGAAGGTTCTTCCCTCACCCAGAGGGTGCTGGGCACTGCCCAGGTTCCCCAGGGAATGGGCACGGCCCTGAGGCTGCCAGAGCTCCAGGAGGGTTTGGACAGCACTCCAGGGGGGATTGTTGAGGGGTCTCTGCAGGGCCAGGAGCTTTATGATCCTTTGGAGTTCCTTCCAACTCAGCATATTCTGTGATTCTATAAACCATGAGGAAGTTCAGCTTCCCTTGGGATTGCTCAGGGAATACATCTGAAAAGAGCAGAAACCTTTTCACATTTGATTTCTGCCTTCCTTTTATTCCCTCCATCATCTGAAGCCAGTAATGGTATGGGAGGTAAAACAGGGTGTGAATGAGAAGGGATCAGAGTTGTTTTTGATGATGGTTGGACTCATGACCTCAGAGGTCTTTTCCAGCATGAACAATTCCATGACTGGGTTGTACTTGAGGCACCTGGCAGCATTCCAGGCCAGCATGGCCCAGCTCCTGGAGCTGTGGTCTCAGGGGAAACAGGAGCTCCTGTGCCTCACAGCAGCCTGTGCTGTAATGAAATTACAGCCTGGGAGCTCAGAAAGTGCTGCCTGCCAGGAGAGGAGCCAGGATGCAGGGGATGTGCAGGATCCAGGGCATGTGCAGTGGGAGCTGAACCTGGAGTAGCTCCATGCATGTCCCAGCCCAGCCTTGGCTCTTGGATTTGTAGGAAAAATAGATCCTGCAAGATCAGTGGATTAAAAGGAAATTTGAAACGTGTGAGGACTTCAGGGACCTTCCTGGCATCATCTAAGGAATTGCTTTAGCACTCCTGGGGATTTTCACCTCCAAGGTGTCACAAAAAGTGAGGTACACCCATTACTGCATCCTGCAGACACACAAATGAGTAGTTACCTACTAAACCTTGCTGTGAGTGGTGCATTTGCAGCTAAGGGGACCTCAGATCCCAGACTTGCACCAGTGGATATGCAGAGCCAGCCTCAGCATGGTGTAATTCCAGCTGGAGCCTGCAGGTTTTCCATCTCTGTGCAAGGAATTGCACCTGGATGTGCCCTTTGTGGGACTTCACCCTCATGGAATGGGCCTGTGGGGAATAGGGATGCTTGGAGTGGAGGGTTTGGGTTAGGATTAGGGTTATTGGGTTTGAGTTAGGGTTATTGTCAGGCCAGCAGGACCTGGAGGAACCAGCTCTGTCTAAGAGGGCTTTGCAGGAATTTTTCTCCAGGTTTGTGTGTGGTGCCAAGGTGGGGGCAAAGTGTTAGGGTTAGGATTAAGGTTAGGGCTAGGGTATGGGTTAGGGTTAGGACTGGGGTTAATGTTAGTGTTGGGTTTGGGTTTTGGTTAAGACTGAGTTTAGCATTAGTTTTGAGTTTGAGCTATGGTTAGGGTTAGGATTTTGATTAGGGTTAAGGGTAGGGATGGGGCTTGGGTAAGGGCTAGGAGTTAGGGTTGGGGTTAGGGTTGGGGTTGGGGTTAGGGTTAGGAAACTGAGGTGCTGTGGGCGGATTTAGGGTGCTGAGTTCATCTGGGAGACTGGCATGAAGGAGAAAATGGGAATTTTTGCCAAAGTAGCAAAGACTTAGAAAATAAAAATAAATTTTTTTAGTAGTGCGTGTTGGCAGTAAATAAGAGTTTACTCACTGGGCTTTTGGGGCATGTTTATGGCTTTGTTTTCACTGAGCAGTTTTCCTCTATGTATATTCCTTGGATAAATAATTAAATTTAAAATGTTAAATGTGGTTAAACTCAAAGGAGACTTCCCATGGCAGAGTCTTTCAGTTGTAACGAAGACAGGGTTCAGGTTCTTCTGATAAAAAATAAACACACATGGAACACGAGAAATTGCTGGCAGAAATTATTGGAGAAACTTAAAATTTGGGAATACTTTTTTTTTCTAAGCACTCCTATAAAAACCATTCTTCTTTCCCCACACTGGCTGCTTCTGTTCACAGCTTGATAAAATCCTGTCTGAGCAACGTTGAAGGATAGCAATAAAGTTTCTTTTTTCCCTAAAGAAACTTTCCTCCTTGGAGCCAGCCTGTCTTGGCTCGCTGTTGGAGCTCTGACTGCACACATGCCTAAGGCTTGGAAAATCTTTGAACAAGCAATGGAACAGAGATTTTGACACAATAACAGGGGTCACCTTTGCCCAGGTTTCTTGCAGGATTCTTTGGAAAACTCAAAAATAAAGGACAGGATAAGAGTATAAAATAATGTGACGTCTTCCCCAGGGCTTAAAAATAGTTTTGCATTTCTGTTGTGATGATAAGCCACAGATTTCAATTCTCTAACACAAAGACATTCTGAATTTCAAAAGAGGAGAGTACAGCTCTTATTAAGATATTCATATGGTGATAAAATCAGATCCTGAGCTTCAAATTGAAACAGCAAATGCAATTCTTCCCTCATTTTAGTTTTTTAAAAAATAAATCAACTGCATTCTGTGTGCAAGAAAGAAAATCCTGAATTGTTCTCCTTTTTTACTCTTTTTAAAATATCTGTCTTTATTATAAAATAATTAAATGAAATTATTAATGGCTTGAAGGCAGAGGAATTAGAAATGAGGGTAGAAGACCACATTCAATAATTATGGGAGCCCATAATTCACAGCCTGAGCCTGGTGAAGCAAATTCATTGTCCTGCCACAGCCTTGCAAGTGAATGTGACAAGAACAGCATTAAAATATGAGATACAATCATAAAAATCAGAACGTGTTTCTGCAGCTTGATTTAAATTAAGATGGATTGGAGCACACTACAATTTCTCTGGTAGTCGTTTTGGAATAACATTGTGGTGGTGTTTAATTCTGAGGTGGTTTGTGCTTTTTACTCTGAGATGTCCCAGCTGTAATTCAGGCTGTGGAGTATAAAGCTGGATAATTCAGTAGAAACTGAGGATTCAGGTGAGTACCAGATGGGTGAAACATGAGTGTGTGCTGGTTTGTTTTGCAGGGAATATCCACATGTTCTCCAATGTAGCCAGAGATGCTCACTATTACCCACGGAGGCACCGGGCTGAGAGGGCGTGGACACAGGAGCCTGAGGAGGAGGAGCACAGGCCACAGGTAGCCAGGAGAAGAGATCTCCTCAGTTTAAACATTTAAACATCTCAGCAGGGTGAGGGGACAAACCCCCCCATGCTTGGGTGCTCAGTGTTTGTCCTCAAGCAGCCACAGTGATGTTTTCTTTGTCACTGGGTTGCTGTTGTTAATCGCTGCTGTAAAGATCCTTTGTATTTGTAGCACCTCAGGCCTTCCAGTTTCTGTCACTGAGGGTTTTGCTGCTTCTTTGCTTTTTGCAAGCTCCACTGCTTGATAATCCAGCAACAATTACTCCAAATGAGGATTGGTGATGGATGTGGAAGTAGTGGCTTGTCCTCAAGGTGGATTTAATCCTTCAGTAAATGAGCACCCAGGGGCTGCACAGGCCTCTTCCAGCTGGGGACAGGATGGGCCTGGAACACATTTCTGCCAACTGACACTTCCAGAGGAGACACAAGGTGTGCTTTGTTGTCAGTGCACATACACACCTGCCACCTGCCTTGGCAGGATCTTCCTCTGGAGACAGTCTGTTAACCTCCAGGGATCATTCTCCAAGGAAGATCAGTTTTTCCTTGTGAGCCTCAGGCTCAGAAAAAAAAACCTGGTACAGCTGACAGACAGCTAAGCTGGGGGAAGTGAATGCAGCTCCTCACTTCAGAAAGACACTGAGGGGCTGGAACGAGTCCAGGGCAGGGAATGGAGCTGGGAAGGGGCTGGAGAATTCCTGAGGGAGCTGGAAAGGGGCTCAGCCTGGAGAAAAGGAGGCTCAGGGGGGACCTTGTGGCTCTGCACAACTCCCTGACAGGAGGGGACAGCCGGGGGGGATTTGGGATCTGGGAACAGGGGACAGGAGCAGAGGGAACGGCCTCAGGCTGGGCCAGGGGAGCTCAGGGTGGACAGCAGCAGGAATTTCCCCATGGAAAGGGTGGTCAGGGATTGGAAGTGCCCAGGGAGGTTTGGATCCCCATCCCTGGAGGTGTCCCAGGAATTCCTGGAGGTGGCACTGAGTGCTCTGTGCTGGGGACAAGGTGGGGATGGGGCACAGCTTGGACTGGATGGGCTGGGAGAGCTTTTCCAGCCTCAGTGATTCTGGGGTTCTGTGAATCCTTGTTGCTATCCCAGGGCAGAGGGCAAAACCTAAATAGCTGAATATTGTATTTTCCTCTGGATGAGAAAAAAGGAATTTAAAAGCCAGCTTAGAAAGAAATGGAGGAGCAGAGGGAAAGATCAGTGGTTTCTCTTTGATAGTGTTTTCACTCTTTTGTTCTGCTAAATTAATCCAATGAAAAGCCCTAATGTCTGAAGTTATACTGCATGGGAGCTCTTAACCCTTTTGTGCTCAGCCTTTAAATGTAGGGCTTGAGCAGAGGCTGAGATTTTTACAAATGAAAGCAAATTGAGAGGGTGCAGGAAAAGCATAGGGAATTGCACATGGGAATTACAGGGTGTTCCTGCAGCCTGGATTGGACACTGACAGGTACAATAGTGCTCTGGGCACTGTGAAGGAAGGGGCAGAGGAGAAGATAATGGAAAGAAAATGGTGTTCAAGAGTGTTCTGATATTATTGATAAAGGTTTTTTACGAATTACAATGTCTTCCCTCTCAAAATCTTAAGAGTACTTCCTCTTTTTTCTTTAAAGTTTGCACATAACCCGTTGTTGATCTGTGATTGATAGCCTGGCTTCTGTGAACAGATGCCTTTTTCCATCTCTATTTTCTTGACTGCTAATCCTTGTACTTTTCAGAATTCATACTCTGCATTTATCCAGTTGATGCCAGTTTTCATCATCATAATAGTGTCAGTTATCACCCAGCTGATGGCCACCAACCCACCCTACAGCTTATTCTACAAATCGTAAGTCCTTCAAAACCACATTTTTCTGCTGTTGCTGTTTGCAGTATGGAGGCAGATGGAAGTTGGGTTTGATAGCAAAATTCATGTTAGTGTTCTGCTCTTTAGAGAAAATGTTTCCAGTTTGTAGATAAGGGAATAGCAACGGCCTGCACTGGTGAGTTCTGAGGGCTGTGAAATTTGGGGAGCTTTAGTGCACACGGTGCTGAACTGAGAGGGTCAGAAACCTTCCTCAGCTGGCATGGAATGGTTGTGCACAGTGATACAGCATGGGGAGTGTGGATATCAGTCAACCTCGGATTCTGATCCCCAGAATCTGTGGGAACCCTGAGGTTCCTCTGAAAAGCAGCAAAAAAATGAAACCTGCGGTTTGCAGTATAAATCCAAATCTTTTCTGGAGCACGAATTCCACTGGAAGCTCAACAAATCATTAAAGCCTTGGAATGCTCTGGTTTAACCTCTCAGAGGAGCAGAGGCCTGAGGGCTGGTGGGCTCTGGGAGCAGGACCCCACCAGAGCTGCTGTGCTGGGAGCCTGTGGGGCAGAGGAAAACCCACTGCTCTCAGCATGCAGGGCTGCAGGAGGGAGAGAGCTGACCTGGGCTGGCCCTTAGTGACAGAGGAGAGGGATTGGGAGGTTTGGGACAAGCAGCAGCTCCAAACAGTCCCCTTGTTCCCTTCCAGGACTAAAACTGCTCAAGCCCAGCCTTGCCCTCCTCTCCTCTGCCAGAGCAGCCCAACACCCTTCAGCATTTTACCACACAATGTCAGTGTGAGGCCCTCAGAAAAGAACAGGAGGGTGGATGTTTTTAGGGTGGGTTTTTTTTTTCCAGGGAGTGTCTTTGCTATCTGCCAGTCCCATGTGAAACCTCCCACGCTGCCCCCACAGCAGCTGAGCTGCTTTTTTTCACTACCTCCCCTTCTCCTGGTGATGGGAGACAGTCAGAGCCTGGTTCAGAGTTAGGCTGTTCATCTAAATCACAGCCTTAGAACAACTGAACAGCCTAAAAACCAAAGGAAATTGGGGACACCTCTGAGACACAGGGAAGGAGAAGGAAAAGAGGAATCCAGGCAAAAGGAGCAAGCAAGATTCCTTTGAGCAGAATGTAACCTTTGTGTTTTGGCTGCCTGCCTCTCTCTGTGGGCAGTGATTCCAGAGGCCTGGGTATCTTTCCTCAAATAAGGAAATTAACTCCAGGAGTGTGGTTTAACCCAGTGACTGTGTCAGAGGGGCTCATTCTTCCTACAGGGTATTTTCCAGCCTGTTCCATGCTTCTCTTTGTTTCCTGGTGATTATAAAACCCTGAAGAAAAGTGTAACTAGAATCTCCCTTGCTAAATTTTAGTTCTACTAAAGGATCCAAAGAATTGGAAAATCCAGATCCAACTGCATTGTGCCCTAAGTTTTTATAAACTCTGGGATATTTTCCAATGGTTTGTGGCAGGAGGGTGGATTCTGTTTGTACTGCTCATGCTGTTCATGAGATTGTAATTTCCTGACTGGATGGTTGAGGGAGCCATAATCCTGCAGAAATGAGCTGTACAAGCATTGCTATAAATATTTTCCTCTGGAAATGCTAGTATTGAGAAATAGCTCTTGATTTCTTGAGTTCTGATCTGCTGAAACATCTGATTTCTCCCTGCTGCTCCCACAGGTCCATAGGCCACGTTGTCAGCAGAGAAACAGAGAATTTGCAGGTGCCTTACTATGTTGATAAAAACTTTGAAAAGAATTATCAAGGAGCAGAACTTCAAGAGCTTGAGAAAACAGTTGAGAAAGATTACATAGACTACATTCAGACCAGCTGCTGGAAGGAGAAACAGCAAAGTAAGTTATTTCTGTCCCAAGGGTGTTTCGGGGGCTGGGGGTGGTTGTGCCCCACAAAGCTCTGCTGTTTTTATCCTCAGTTTCCAATCCTTGTAACATCTCAGCCTTGCACTGGTTTAAGGTGTCTCACATCTGCTCTTAACACTGAACTTGCTATTCTTGAGACCTGTCAAAATCCATTTTAAGTGATTCTGAGAGATGAGTGAAAAGTAGACTTCACCATTTGAGACACTTTTTTCCGCTCAGGTTTTATGCTTGAACAACCCTTAGTGATGTTTTAAACATACAACCCACCACATTTATGTAGCCCTGACAGATTGCTAGGCTGGAAAAGATCTTGAGACATCACCTATTCCATGTTTCTTTTGCTGGAACAGAATCAGTTTTGCTTTGATTGGCTCCACAAGAAGTTTCTGTAACTTTTTCCTTCAAATTTCTCCAGGAGAGTCCAGAGCATGTCCAGGTGCTCTTGGCTCCCTGGGCTGTGTTCCTGGTGTCAGTTTTCAGAGCATGCTTCTGTGGTTTGGGTGTTATTTGCATTTTCTATCTTTAGCTGAGTTGGAGATCATGTTTTTCACCATTTTCAAGTCTTATAAAAATGAGAATTGAATGCAGAAAGGAAGAACACAGATGTGAGCATTCAAAATTGTTATTTTCACTCAGCTCTGAGTGGATCAGTGGCACAAATAGTGTCATGTTAACCCCATATTTTATTGCTTGTTAATTGCTACTCATCTGGTTCATTGAAGAGACAGTAAATTCCTGCTGCTTGCAGGATGGTAAGAAATAACAGAAACTACAAGGAGGAGCTTAGGCTGGGATGTTGTGACTGGTTTTATTCACTGATTTTATTCACCTAAAGAACTCATCAACTTCAAATGAGTCAGCAGTGAGTAGTGCAGTGTGGAAGGAAGCTGGAACAAGTTGTGTCTGTGAATTCTCAGGAGCAGCATTGCACACTCTGGTGGGGGTTTTAAATTGCTCTGTGCAGAACAGTCTTCAGCACACTGCTGAAAAGTGCCTTTGCACTTGTTTTCAGTTTATCTAAAGAAGACTCATTTAATCCTAAAGGAGAGGTAACAATAGTGTTGTTGACTCCAGGTTCTTTACAGGTATTTGATGGGAAGGATTGTTTTGGCTTATTTTACATTAAAGTTACCAATCCTGCTTTTAAAGAGAAATAAAAAGATGTAGGCTACAAAGTTAGAAAGGAAAAGAAGATATAAGATCATCAAAGTCCTGAAGTTTTTGATTTGTGAACTTTGAGTATGTGTGGCTGGCAGGAGCAGCCTCCAGGGATAATGGATGTTCATACTCATAAATGTACATTTGCTGACGGGGAAGAGTTTATTTCTTACAGAAAATCCCCTTGAATTGACCTGGTGCAGCTGAAAGTCACCACATTGTGACTTTCACAGACAGCTGGAGCTGAGGAGAGCCCAGCCCCGAAGAGGGGAAGGGTTTGTGGGTCTGAGAGAGCCCAGGATCCGAGAGGGGAGATGATCCAGCCTGCAGTGCCAAGCCCTGCTCCTCCAGAGCTCTGTGCACTCAGGGGCTGTGTTAGTCACCAGCTGCAAATCCATTTACAACAGCCACAGTTAGCATAGCCTGAGGCCACACTGTCATTTAAAAACTCACATTTTCAGAGTGCTTCCCATCCAGGCCATAGCTGAGACCTGGCTGACCTTAGGACAGTCATGTTTATAAAAATAACCTCTGAATACAGGATGGAGTGCTGGGGAAAAGTTTGCAGATGCTGAGGCAGTTCTTAGTCAGCTGTTGCTGCACAGTGTTGGTCCCTTAATCCTTGCTGAAGTGTTGGACTCAGTGTGGTGAGATTTTTGTCAGTTGAATGTCTATTTATAGTGCATTTGTTGTGTTTACTGAGGGCACGTTTCCCTTGAGCACCAGCAAAACAGACAGAGCTGAGTAGTTCAGGAACAGTTTGGGTTTTAAAGTCCTTGATTTTAAGGCTTGAAAAGCATTACCTGGTGTCCAACAACCTTGAGGAAAACCTTTAAAATACTGGTGACATAACATTGGTGATATGTAATACTGGATTGGTTGTACCTTGTTCAGCCAGTCAGTTTTATAGTGCTGCACCAGACTCCTCAGCAGAGCAGGGTGTGAAAGTTGGGTGTGCTGTGGGTTTGGGTCTTCTGAAATCTGTGGCACTTTTGATTCCAGAAAGCACATCCCAGGTTTTACAGGAGATGGTTCAGCTGGGATGGCTCAGTTGTAAAGCGAGGCTGCAAAGAGGTCACAAAGAGGCAACTGAGAATCAGGATAAGTATCACAGAATTATGGAATGGTTTGGATTGGAAAGGGCCTCAAAGCTCATCCAGTGCCACCCCTGCCATGGCAGGGCCACCTTCCACCATCCCAGGCTGCTCCAAGCCCCAGTGTCCAACCTTGGACATTTCCAGGGATCCAGGGGCAGCCACAGTTTCTCTGGGCACTCTGTGCCAGCCCTGCCCACCCTCCCAGGGAGGAATTTCTTCTGCATACTCAATGTAAATATAGTTGGAATTCAGAACCTCCTTGAAGAAAAGGCTTCAAAGGAACTGCTCTGTAAAAGATTGAAACCCACAAGGAGCAAATGTGATGGAATGAACGCTGTCAAAAGTGCAGGGAACAATTTTCCCCAATTGGATAAATGTAAACTGAGATTCTCAAGTGCACAACTCCAGGGACAATTTCTGGGCTCAGGGACAATTACCTGAGCCTGGTTTTTACTGGAGGCTTGACAAGGCTGTGCCCAGCACTGCTTGAGTGGCATTTTGGTTATAAACCTGTAAATGGATTCCTGCTCTAAAATGAGCTCTTCCTGCCTGTCAGTTTGTGAAGCTTTTCAGTGAGTGGGAGGAGGGTTAAATGGCTTTAAATTTCAGTGGGACAGGGACAGAGGATGTAAGGCATGAAAAGATCTATTGAAGTTCTTTCCACTCTGAATAATTTTGTAAAATGAGGGGCTTGTAAGGTGTATAAAAGCTCTTTGAAGAATGGAGTGTCATCAGGTAGCCTGTGCTTACGGAGATGTTGACCTTTTCAGAAATAAATTACTGCTGTTCTCCTCGGTGCATCTAATCCTGCAGCCAAATTATTCTGCAGGGAGAAACCTGTATTAAGACTTCCTCAGCTAATCAGCAAAAGAAACTTCTCTGAATTACTGGGAGGAAATAATTTAAACAATGGGATTATTTCAGTTTTATGTGGCTTTTGAGAAGAAGGGGAACAAAATGCAAAGTACATTTGAGATTGTTAATGAAAGGGCAGGGAGGCCTTTCAGACGAGTCCCTTGGGTAGCTGTTCACCTCCCTGGCTTCAGTACTCACCAAAATTAAAATTTAAAAGTGCCACAAGGATAACAAAGCACTTAGAAACAGTTCTTTAAAGGAGGCTCAGGGCTTCACCCTAATGCATCTTTTTCTTTCATCTTTCAGAGTCTGATTTGTCCAATTTGGCCAAGCTCTACAGAGATGAGAGGTTAAAACAGAAAGCAGAGTCCCTGAAACTTGAGCACTGTGAGAAGCTCTCCAGTCTGATTGGGATGCACAAAGGGGGCTGACCAGGACGCACACACACCTTCTGTACTTTTATTTATTGCTGTTTTAACTTCGGTTTTTATTTTCCTCCATGTGAAAAGGGAAGGAGTCTGTTGTAAAGAGTCTGGATATTGGAGTCCCTCTGCAGGCAGTGCAGAGAGGGGCCAGCACGAGCTGCAGGGCTGCTGTTTGCTGTAATATATCCTGTACATTAGATTTGGTTCCAAGGACCAGTGGCACTTTGTAAATCCATTCCCCAGGACACGCTCTGAGCTCGGACCCGTCTGCCTGGGTGCTTTGTCTGCCCTCCAGGCTGTGTGTGCTTCCCAGGAGAGCTGGCTCCTCTCGGCTTCCCGCCTTTCCTGTGGATCTGCAGCTCCCTGGATCGCCGTGCTGGGGCTGGGTGTCACCTCCCCCTGTCCCTCGGGGCTGTGTCGCAGAGCTGGGGTGGTTCCAGTGCAGGAGGGACAGTCCCTGTCCCACGGGAGGCACATTCCCAGCTCTCCAGGGGAGGGCTGTGCCCATCCTGACACCAGCATGGGAGTCTGGGAATTGCACCCATTCCAGTGTCTGCCAGACTGCTGGGAAAGCAGAACTGTGCTCATTCCCTCCTCTGTTTCCAGTGGCATATTTTGAAGCTGGCTATTTCATTCTGGTTTTTATCTGCACACTCCCCCAGCTCTCCCCAGGGCCCTGCTTTTTTCCAGTACAGTTCTCATGTAGCATATTTTTACTCCGTTGAGCAGCTATGAATGTTTCACTGTAGACATGATATTGTAAAGAAGAAGATCCATGTGGCAATGTCCTGGTTTTTCTTGATCCTCCTTCACACAGCCAGGCCTTGAAAGGCAGGTTGATGCTGGGTTGTCCTTGTGAGCAGCAGACCAGTGTTAGACCAGAGTTAGGCCAGTGTTAGACCAGAGTTAGGCCAGTGTTGCTCCAGCTGAGAACCCCCCAGGCAGGCTGGTGTGTGCCCTTCATGGAAAGAGCTGCTTTTCCAGGGAATTCCTGCCCAGGGTGGGGCCTCCCAGAGCAGCACTGCTCCTCTCTGACCCTGGAATGGCAGTCAGGGACACCTGAGCAAGGCTCTGCTGTTGCCACATGCCCAAAACTCAAGTCACACAGGATGCACAGGTGGCCTTGGCTGAAACCTAGGCAGCAAATGCTCAAAAGTTTGGGAAATGCCAGGATTAAACCTGCCTTTAAAGTTCAGAGTGTGCTGGTGCAGTGGTGTAGGAGTCCCACTGGATGGAACTGGGAGTGTTGTCCCCTCCATGTCCCTGCCCCATCCATGCAGCCCCGAGAGGTTTGGCAGGAAAGGAAGCTGGAAAAAAAAACCAAACAAACAAAAAATACTTTTGTGGGGTCTGCACAAGGATGAGGGGTTGGTTTGAGGCCTGGTGCTTCTGCACATGAGCCCTAAACATCGCAGCTGGGAGAACATTCCAGATACAGCAACAGTGCTGTGGTGGGATATCATAAAAGAGAAAAATGGACAACATAATGACTCTCTAAATTGCACTTTTTTTCCCCATTTGTAGGAAACCTTGTTAGGAACATGGGGAAGTTAAGTAGAGTTTTTTGAGGTAGCTGAAACAGGAGAAGCGCTGGTGAAAAGGGCATTTTGAGGGGGTTGGTGTGGAACATTGTTAGTGCCAGATTTTAAGGGCAAGAATTGGTGATAATTCCAGTTTGGTGGCTGGCAGAGCAGGCAGCCTTAATTCTGGTATTTCCCCACTTCTGAGCACATGAGTGTACAAAAAGTGAAAATAATGTTGCTTTTTATATATTAAATAGCTTGTAGAATATCTTAGAAATCTATTAAAGTGGTTGGACTTCGTTGCAGGGTTGGGATCTTCCCTGTCATTCCTGCGAGGCTGTAGAGGGATGCAGGTAGGGAGACAAAATCCAGTGACAACGTCCTGCACGGAGCTCAAACTCCTCCGTAGTGTTTTGCACTGAAACCGGATTGCACCTTTCATCCAAAGACCTCGAGAACCTGGTGGACACCTCTTGTGGGAAGCACAATCAGCTAGGAAATGCAGGAGGGAGGTAAAAACATCCCCAGAAGCAATAAGTGTTTTGTTCCTAAGCAGGGTCAGGGTGCTGTGAGGGAGGGATGTGGCGTGGGTGACAAACAGGACAAGTTGTGTTTGTTCGGTGCTCCACAGGGAAAAGGAAAATCCTCTCTGGAGCCCCCGATGTGGAAATGCATCGCTAAAATAACCCAAAGGGTACTTGGGGTTCTGTCTGTGGCTCTGACAGGAGGAGAGGCTGTTCCTGGCTGCACCAAGCGCTTGAACGCGGGTTTGTGTGTGTATATATATTTATTTATTTTTAAATTAAAGACGTGACATCGCTGTGCCTGTCTGTGTGCTCCGAGCCTGGCGCCGGCAGGGTTGAGGGAGGTGGCGGGGACGGGACGGGGCCTGGGAGGGGGAGGGAGGCGGCC
>VWZS01005932.1:198569-220376 GCA_013397075.1 Rhabdornis inornatus
GATCCGGGGCTTGCCCTGTGCAGCCGCCGGGTCCCGCCGCCGGGACGGCGAGGGAGCCACAAGGTCGAGCCCGCGGCCCCGGCAGAGCGGCCCCAGCCCCGAGCGGGGCTCCCCGGCACCGGCTGAAGCCCACGGGCTGCTCCGTGCCACCATGGCCCGCGGGAAGAGGGACCCGGTGCTGCTGTCCCCCGCCGAGGGCGAGGGTCCCCGCACGGCTGGGGACGGCCGGCGGTCCGCGGAGGAGGAGGAGGAGGAGGAGGAAGACGGACACCTCCCGGGGCTGCCCCGCGACGACCTCACCAAGAGCATGTCGAGCTCCTCCGTGTCCTCCTACCACTCCGCCCTGTGCTCGGACGGCACGGAGACCTTCAAGGACTGCCTGGAGTTCCTGGACGAGGAGGGATCGGCCGGCCGGGCTGCCCCGGGGCGCTGGGCTCCGGCGGGGGCCCCCGGCGTGGCCCCGCCGCCCGGCCCCCTCGCCCGCCCGCAGCGGGCTCAGCTGTCCAGCGCGGCTAAGAATAGCCCAGCGCCGGGCCAGGGGGGCAGGATGGGTCCCCTCGGTGGGGACCGGCAGCCCGTGCCGGCCGCGGCCGCCGCCGGGGAGCCGGCCGTGCCCCGGCAGCCCGGGGCGATGCTCGCCGGGGTTCCCAGCGACTCGGACGAGGTGGACGGCGAGGTGCAGGCGCTGACGGCCAGGGCTTTCCGCAGCCTCTCGGGGCTGCCCGGAGCTCGCCTGGACATGTGCAGCTCCCACACCTCCTCCAGCCTCTCCAACTCGCTGTCGGAGGACGGCGGGCGGCCGCGGCGGTGGGCGGCGAGCGCCGGGGAGCTCCGGGCAGCGGGGACAGCTCTGCACGGCAGGGTGGGCTGGCCTTTCCCCGCCGGCCTGGACGCGGAGCTGCTGGGCAAAGAACAGTTCGAGTGCGTGGACGTGGAGCTGGAGAGCGGCGAGGCCAGGAAGGGCCACGGCAAGAAGAGGACGGTGCCCAAGCGGCAGATCCTGCTGAAGAGGAAGGAGAGGAAGGAGACGGGCTTTGGCCCGCGGGGGGATGGCCCAGCGCCGCAGCCCCCCGCCAGGAAGGAGCCCCCCGGCAAGGGCAGAGCCGGGGGCGAGGACTTCAGGCTCAACTACCAGCAGTTCATGAAGGCGGCGTCCCTGGGCGCCGACAGGACCAGGGCGGCCTCGTGCCTGGTGAAAAACGTGCTGGCCAAGAAGATGCAGTACGAGCAGCGCATCAAGATGGAGCAGAAGGGGCTGCGGGGCAGCTCGACCTCTTCGGGGCCGTCCTCGGCCGGCACCGACCTGCTGGGGGATGGGCTGGAGGGCAAGTCCAGCTCTCTGTCCCGCTCCGACTGCAGCTTCTCGGCCGAGGACCTGCGGGCCGGGGGGATGCCGGTGGCCACGGCGGCCGCGGCGAACGCCACCACCACCACCAGCCATCCCACCAAGGGCGTGGTGCTCAGCGAGGCGACGAGGGAGACTGTCTGCAACCTGAGGAAGACGTTCAACGAGCTCAACCAGAGGATGAAGTACCAGGAGGTGCTGGAAGGCCGCTGGCTGCCCGCGGCGGCGGAGGAGCACACGTCGGAGAGGATCTGCTACCAGCGAGCCCGCGCCTTGTTCGAAGCCCAGCCTGGGGTGGGGAAGGTGCTGGATGTCGCCCCCCGGTTTGCCAGGGCACCGAGGCCGTGGCCCAGCTTGAAGGAGCGAGCCATCGGCCCCATCCATTCCCAAAGCCTGCCCTTCAAGGCCGAGAGCCGGGCGCTCCCCGCCGCCCCACCGCGCCGCCCCTTCGCCTCCTCCCGGGCGCAGGAGGCGAGGACGCTGCAGAGCCAGCCGGAAAAGCCACCAGCAGTGCCCCGCCGGCCGCCCAGCCCCGACAGCCCGGCTCCGCGGGGGTCCCCGCCGGCCGCGCCCCCCAAGCCGGAGGAGAAGGGGAAGGGGCGCGTCCCGCAGCCCCGGGACGTGCGCAAGCTGGTCAAGAGCAGCTACAGCCTCAAGTTCGGCACTGCCGGCGCCTCCCGCGGCACCGCGGCACCGGCGAGCAGCGGGGAGCCGCCCCCGGCCACCCCTCTGGTCATCCACTGCACCTCGGTGCGCCGGGAGCCAGCGCCGGAGCCGGCGGCCGAGGAGGTGCTGGCAGCCCCGGCGTGTGCCCAGGGGCCCGCAAAGCCCCCCGGCAGCCGGGCCGCGCCCTCCCACAGCTCCCCCATCAACATCACCAGGGTCCAGGCCACGCGGAGGGGAGCGGAGCCGCCGGCATCGCCCCCGCGCCGGGAGCGCAGCGAGCTCCGGGTGCCACCGCGGGCCGAGCGGGTGCCGCACGTGGAGACCCATCTGCACGTCCTGGTGGGCCGGCCCGCCCCGGCGGCCACGGAGAGCCCCCCGGGTGCGAGCAGCGCGGTGCTGCGAGCAGAGAAGACCGTTCTGCTGCCTCCGCCAGCGAGCAGCCCCGCCGAGGGAAAGGAGCTGCGCGGCCGCGGCAGCACCGGAGCGCTCCGCGCTGCAGAGGGGCCGCAGCCGCTGGGGCAGCGGAACGGCAGCGGGGACAGCCGGGACAGCCGGGACAGCCGGGAGCCCCGAGCCGGAGCTGCGGCCCAGCCCCGAGCCGGCGAGCAGCGGCAGCAGCAGCCCGGGGGCCGGCGGGTGTCGGTGGGCAGCAGCGGGGGCTCTGCCGGTGGCACCGGCCCCGCCGCCCCGCTCCGAGCCGGGGACAGCAGCGGAGGCTCCCCTGGGCGGCCGCAGGAGCACAGGGAGGCCTGGGAGCGCTCGCCGCAGTGGCCGGCGGCTACAGAGCCTTACCCGCCCGCTGGCCAGGCAGAGAACTCCAACTACTTGGCGATCCCCGAGAGAGCCCCCAAATCCACGCTGATGCCAAAGCTGTCCTCGGTCCCCAACCCAGCCAGTGCATCCTTTGGGACCCCCTTTGTCCCCAGCACATCTTTTGGGGCTCCCTCAGCCCCCAGCCCAGCCAGTGCATCCTTTGGGACCTCCATGGTCGCCAACGTGACCAGCTCATCCTTTGGCTTCCCATCAGCCTCCAGCCTGGCCAGCACATCATTTGGGACCCCCTTGGTTTCCAACTCCAACAAGTCTTTTGGGGCCCCTCTGGTCCCCAATCCATCCAGCACATCCTTTGGGAACTCCTTGGTCCCAAATGTATCCAGTGCATCCTTGGGGAACTCCCTGGTCCCCAATCCATCCAGCACATCCTTTGGGAGCTCCTTCGTCCCCAATCCATCCAGCACATCCTTTGGGAACTCCTTGGTGCCAAATGTATCCAGTGCATCTTTTGGGAACTCCTTTGTCCCCAATCCATCCAGTGTGTCCTTTGGGAACCCCTTGGTGCCAAATGCATCCAGTGCATCTTTTGGGAGCCCCTTGGTCCCCAATCCATCCAGCACATCCTTTGGGCCTCCGTTGGTTCCAAACGCATCCAGTGCATCCTTTGGGAGCCCATTGGTCCCAAATCCATCCAGCACATGCTTTGGGAACTCCTTGGTCCCCAATCCACCCAGTGCATCCTTTGGAAGCCCCTGGATCCACAATCCACCCAGTGCATCCTTTGGGTCTCCCTTGGTGCCAGCTCCATCCAATGTATCATTTGGGTCCCCCTTGGTCCCCAATCCTTCCAGTGCATCCTTTGGGAACCCCTTGATCTCCAATCCATCCAGTGCATCCTTTGGGAACCCCTTGATCCCCAACCCAGGNGTCCCGCCGGTGGCATCACCCACCGGGCTCTACCAGGCACCTTTCAACCCCCTGCTCGTGGCCCCGGGGGTCTGTAGCCCACCCTACAGCGGCTTCCCGGGGCTGCCGGCACCGCCGCCCGCCGCCCCCTCCCCGCCGCGCCCCTCGCTGCCGGCTGCCGACACCCCCGCGACCCCCGGCTCGGCTCCCAAGGGCGAGGGGCCGTCCCCTGCCGGGGGGCCCGACTGTGGCTACCTGGAGAGCCTGTNTTCCAAACGCATCCAGTGCATCCTTTGGGAGCCCATTGGTCCCAAATCCATCCAGCACATGCTTTGGGAACTCCTTGGTCCCCAATCCACCCAGTGCATCCTTTGGAAGCCCCTGGATCCACAATCCACCCAGTGCATCCTTTGGGTCTCCCTTGGTGCCAGCTCCATCCAATGTATCATTTGGGTCCCCCTTGGTCCCCAATCCTTCCAGTGCATCCTTTGGGAACCCCTTGATCTCCAATCCATCCAGTGCATCCTTTGGGAACCCCTTGATCCCCAACCCAGGCTCATCCTTTGGGTCTCCCTTGGTCAGCAACCCAGTCCCCACTTCCCTTGGGCATCCATCAGTCTCCAACGTGGCCGGCTCTTTCTTTGGATCCCCTTTTGTCCCCAACCCAGCCAGCGCCCTGCTGGGAACTGGTGCCTATCCCCTTCTAGGTGGGGAAGTGCCCTGGAGCAAGCCCAGCCCTGAGCCCCCCCTGCCCCGGCCCCCCGAGGGCCCGGCTGCTGTGGATCCCCCGGCCCAGCCCCGCCTGGAGGATGCTCCTCATTTCCNCTCGCTGCCGGCTGCCGACACCCCCGCGACCCCCGGCTCGGCTCCCAAGGGCGAGGGGCCGTCCCCTGCCGGGGGTCCCGACTGTGGCTACCTGGAGAGCCTGTACTACATCCCCACGGGGATGCGAGCCAGCCCCGGCCCCGAGCAGCCCCCGGGCCGCGCCAGCCCCGCCGCGCCCGAGGGGTCTCTGCTCCGGATGTGACAGGAGGGACCCGCGGGGATGTCCCCTCCCTCCCACGGCCGGGCTTGTCCCAAAATCTGCATCACCCCCTGGCCAAGGCTGAGCGGGAAAAGCGCCCGGGGTTAGCGGGCACTGGTTGGACTTCAGTGGCTTCTCATGGAAATGGGGACAAAAAGGGTTTTTTTCCGGTGTGAGCACCTGGCAGCCCTAGGGGGACATGGAGGTGCGGGACCCGGGCAGCAAAGGCACCGCACAGGCCCTGCTGTCCCCTGTCCTGCCATCCCAAGGATGACCCTGGCTGGCTGGCACGGGGAAGGATGGCCTGGCCACCCCCAGCCCCTGCTGCAGCACAGACATCCCAAAATAGTAATAAAAATGCTCAAACAGCATTAAATCTGCTTATTCATCCTGTGCTTGTGTGGTTTGTAAAGGGAGGTGAGGGGCTGACACACTTGGAACCTGCAGTCCGTCTGTCTGTCCTGGAGTGTCCACCAGAAAAATTCCAGCCCCTGGGAGCAGGAGGGGACCCCAAAATCCAGACCAAAGCCCAGCCCTGAGCGCCAAACCACAACCATGAGCCCCAAACCACAACCACGAGCCTCAAATCCCAGCTCTGAACCCCAAATCCCAGCCCTGAGCCCCAAATCCCAGCCCTGAGCCCCAACCATGAGCACCAAACCACAACCACGAGCCTCAAACCCCAGTCCTTAACCCCAAATCCCAGCCCTGAGCCCCAAATCCCAGCCCTGAGCCCCAGCCATGAGCACCAAACCACAACCACGAGCCTCAGACCCCAGTCCTTAACCCCAAACCCAGTCCTTAACCCCAAATCCCAGCCCTGAACCCCAACCACGAGCCCCAAACCCCCATCCAGCACGAGCCCCTATAGGCTCACACCATCCCAACAAGGATTGAGGAGAAGGGATCAGGCACTACAGGACTGAGTCACAGCAAAAACCTCCTGGAGAGGTCGGGGACACCCCATGCACATCCCCCCTTCCTGCCGCGACGCCCCAGCCGGATGCAGGTGTGTGCTGGCCGCGCTTCAGCGCCGCTCGCCAGCCCCGGGGGGTTTGTAGCCACCGCCTCGGAGGAGTTTATAGCCCGCCCCGGGGGGTTTATAGCCGCCGCCCCGGGGGCTATAGCCCGCCCTGGGGGTGTTTTAGCCACCGCCCCACAGTTTCGGAGCACGGCAGGATGCGGGCGGCGCTGGCAGCGTGGCTGGTGCTGAGCCTGCTGGGGGGCACAGGGGCCCAGGGCATGTGCGGGGACCCCCCCGCAGCCCCGTCCCGCTCCATCCCCGCGCCCCAGCTCAGCCCCGAGGAGCGGCTCTCGCCCCACATGCCCCAATCCCTGCGCTGTGACGCCTGCCACGCCATCGCCTTCCAGGTGGGGACTTGGGGGACAGGACACCTCGAAAGCGGCACAGAACTCTTGTGGGGTGGCTTCAGCCTGGGGAGATGCTGCTGCTCCTCCGGGGCACGCTGCTGGTGGATATTCCCCATCGGCACCTTAAAAAAGCATTTTGGGTCTCCTCGCTCCTTTTGGGGCCGCACAGAAGGGGGTGCAGACCCCAGCCCGGCTCGGGAGCAGGGTCGTGGACAGGCTGCCACCCTCGCTGCCCGGATTCTGCATTTTTTCACCCCAGATCGAGGAGCAGCTGAGCAAGGCAGAAGGGAAGGTGGGCAAGAAGGCTCTGAAGGAGTCGGACTACATAGAGGTGCTGGAGAGGAGCTGCTCACAGGACTGGGAGAGGTGAGCGGGGTGTCCCTGGCATGCGGGTGTCCCCGGGTACCAGGGCTCAGAATGTCCCTGCGTGCCCCGGGGATGTCCCCAGGGACGATTTTCCTTCCTACCCCCCTCTCTCCGCAGTTATGGGGTGCTGGAGCTGGACGGGGAGAAGCGGCTGTCGGGGCCGGGGCTGCCGAGCCAGCATCCCCTGAGCGTGCTGGTGTCGGGGGGACCGTGGCCGGGCAGGTAAGTCGGGGTTTGGGGGTACAGGTGAGCCGGGCACTGTCGCCTCGCCTCCAGGTGACCAGCGCGGCTCCTCGCAGGCTCTCCAAGCTGTGCCACGGCTACGTGGGCGAGCAGGGCGAGGCTCAGATCTACAGCGCGCACCGGCGGGGCTCGGCCGCGCTGCGCCAGCTGCTGTGCCACGGCGACAAGGGACCCTGTGCCAGCCAAAAGGAGCGGCCCGACCCCCGCAAGGCGCTGCAGAACGAGCTCTAGCCCGGCACGGTTAATGCTTAATGCCCGGTGACCTTCGGAGCCGACTTCGTCCCCGGCCGACACGCGTGCCGGGAGGGAGGCGGGCGCCTTCCCGCTGTCGCTTGTCGCCGATGTCGCCGCTGTCGCTCGACGCCCGGCCCGGCCGTGCCCGCAGCAGCGCGGACTCGGCCCGGGCGAGCTGGGAATTACTCTGTAACCCGCGGGCTCTAATGTTTCACCACCGCGCGGGTGCAGTCCCAATTAAAGGAGTTAATGGCTGATCCGTGCCGGGGCTGCGCTCGCCGGTTTCACAACCCCCAGCCAATGGTCGCCCTCCCGCCCGCCGCCCTTGCCACCGCCACCGCCCGGCCTTTGGGTGACTAAAGTCCTTCCCACGGCCATAAAACCGCCCCGAGCGGGGACATCGCCGCCGGGGACGCGTCGCCGGAGGATGGGGACCCGCTCGGGAGACCGGGCTCAGCCCCAGGTGAATGCAGGCGCCGTCCCTGTTCCCATCCCTGTCCCCATCCCTTCCCTTCCCCGGCGGCATCCCAGGGCGGTGGGGAGAGAGGTGGTGGCCGGGCACGCTGGCCCCAGCGATGGCCAGCACAGGGTCAGGATGCCCTGCTGGGGCTGGCAAAGGCCAGGGTGAGCCTGGGGACTGCGGTGAATCCCGGGACCGAGGGGACACGCTGGAACGCTGCGGCTGGGGCTGGCTGTGCCACCTTCCCCATCACCCGCAGGGGGGGATCCCCCTGCGCACTTTCCAGGAACAAAACACCACGTGGGGGATCCGTGGGTTTGGGAGCCCAGAGCCCTCTCGGGGGTCAGAGCGGGCACAGGCGGGGAACACGCCGGGCCATGGCTCGGTGTCACCCGCACCCCTCAGAGCAGAGCCCGGCCCCTGTCCCGAGGGACACCTGGGTCCACACTGACCCCGCTCCCTCCTCATCCTCACTGCCAGAAGGGGAACTTGGCTCTGGCCCCCGCGGGCTCCCCGCACGCCCCTGGGAAGGAGCTGCCTGCGGCGGGCAGGGTGAGTACGGGGGCACCCCGTGGGCAGCCCCACACCCCAAATCCATCCGTGACACACCTGCGGATGGACACCGGCCAGCCGGGACCCCTCCCATCCCTGCGGGCACAGGGGCTCCCATGGGGCAGGGAGAGGTGCCCGTCCCCGCACGCAGCCCCGGGGTGAGACAGGCTGAGCTGTGCCCCCACAGCAGGACCCCGGGGCGGGCACCAGGCCCCCCCGGCCGGAGCTGGACATGCTCTACAAGATCGAGGACGTGCCCCCCTGGTACCTCTGCATCCTGCTCGGCTTCCAGGTACAGCCTGGGAGGTGGCAGACCCCAAATCCCCGTTCCCCGCGGTGTGGGGCACCCCCGAGCCCCGCTGAGACCCCCCTCGCCCCCAGCACTACCTGACCTGCTTCAGCGGCACCATCGCCGTCCCCTTCCTGCTGGCCGAGAGCATGTGCGTGGGCAAGGACCAGCTCACCGTCAGCTACCTCATCGGCACCATCTTCACCTGCGTGGGCATCACCACCCTCATCCAGACCACCGTGGGCATCAGGTAGAGCCGCGGCCCCGGCGGGCCCCCCTGGCCAGCCCCGGGCTCGGGTGCAGGCGTCCCTCTGTCCCCCCAGGNCGCATTGCCACCATCCTGCCAACCGCCCTTCCACCGCAATGCCACCGCAATGCCGCCACCCTGCCACCGCCCTGCTACAGCCCTGCCACTGCAATGCCACCGCAATGCCACCTCCCTGCCACTACCCTGCCACCGCATTGCCACCATCCTGCCAACCGCCCTTCCACCGCAATGCCACCGCAATGCCACCACAATGCCACCGCAATGCCACCTCCCTGCCACTACCCCGCCACCCTGTCACTGCCTTGCCACCGCCCTGCCACCGCCCTGCCACCGCCCTGCCACCGCCCCCGCGGCACCCAGGCTCCCTGGCAGGCTGCTGACGCCCTCTCCTGCCCCTCTCCTTGCCCTGCAGATCCAGGGGGCCATCATGGTGTCCAGCCTGGTGGAAGTGGTCATCGGGCTGCTGGGNCCCTCTTCCAGGCGAGCGCTCTGGCCTTCCTTGTCCCCGCCAAGTCCATCCTGGCCCTGGAGAAGTGGCGATGCCCGCCTGAAGGTGAGGGCAGGGGGTGCAGGGGGTGTCCGGCTGCTCCCCGCCCGCCGGGACCCCCTGACCGCCCTTCATCCCCAGAGCAGATCTACGGCAACTGGTCCCTGCCGCTCAACACGTCCCACATCTGGCAGCCCCGCATGCGAGAGGTACATCCGCCCTGCCACCGCAATGCCACCGCCCTGCCACCGCCCTGCTACAGCCCTGCCACTGCAATGCCACCGCAATGCCACCTCCCTGCCACTACCCTGCCACCCTGTCCCTGCCTTGCCACCGCCCTGCCACTGCCCTGCCACCGCCCTGCCACCGCCCCCGCGGCACCCAGGCTCCCTGGCAGGCTGCTGACGCCCTCTCCTGCCCCTCTCCTTGCCCTGCAGATCCAGGGGGCCATCATGGTGTCCAGCCTGGTGGAAGTGGTCATCGGGCTGCTGGGGCTGCCCGGGGCCCTGCTCAGCTACATCGGGCCGCTGACTGTCACCCCCACCGTGTCCCTCATCGGACTCTCCGTTTTCCAGGCGGCTGGTGACCGGGCTGGTTCCCACTGGGGCATCTCTGTGCTGTATGGCATGGGGACACGGGGGACAGGAGGGCAGGGGTGTCCGGCACGGAGCCAGGAGGATGTCAGGGCCACGAGGGATCCCGTCTGTCTCTCCCCTCAGGACCATCTTCCTGATTGTCCTGTTTGCCCAGTACCTGCGGCAGGTCGCCATCCGCGTGCCCGGCTACCGGCGGGGCCACGGCTTCGTCCTGCTCCGCGTCCAGATCTTCAAGATGTTCCCGGTAGGGACTGGCTGAGAGCATCCCGGGTGGCCCTAAATCCCCCCCCGGTAGCCACACGTGGGCTCGGAGCGGAGCGGGAGGGAGCCGCTGTGTGCCCCGCAGATCATCCTGGCCATCATGCTGGTGTGGCTCATCTGCTACGTGCTGACCCGCACCGGAGTGTTCCCCAGCCGGCCCGAGGAGTACGGATACAAGGCCAGGACCGATGCCCGCGGGGAGATCCTGTCCGTGGCGCCCTGGTTCCGCGTCCCCTACCCCTGTGAGTGCCCGGCAGCCCCGGAGCCCCCCGACACCCCTTTGCCCTGTGCAGACCTGGTGCGGCATCACGGGGGGTGGGGACACACCCGGGGGGCCCAGAGTGTCCCCAAGCCTGACCCGCTCTGCCCCCGATCAGGCCAGTGGGGGCTGCCCACGGTGACCTCGGCAGCCGTGCTGGGCATGTTCAGCGCCACGCTGGCGGGTATCATCGAGTCCATCGGCGACTACTACTCCTGTGCCCGGCTGGCAGGAGCGCCGCCGCCGCCCGTGCACGCCATTAACAGGTACAGCCGGCTGATCGCCCTCCGTGGTACCTCCCTGCACCGCGGCATCCCTGGAGACCGGGCAGGGATGCTGCGGGAGAGTGGGACGGGCACCAGCCCGACCGTGCTGTTCCCCAGGGGCATTTTCATCGAGGGCATCTCCTGCATCATCGCGGGGCTCCTGGGAACCGGCAATGGCTCCACATCCTCCAGCCCCAACATCGGCGTCCTGGGCATCACCAAGGTACCGGGGCCGGGGAGGGGTCCCGGCTCGGCCGGGGGGCACGGGCACCGTCACCCGCTGCCGGTGTCTCTGCGCAGGTGGGCAGCAGGAGGGTGATCCAGTACGGCGCCGGGATCATGCTCCTGCTGGGCACCATCGGCAAATTCACGGCGCTCTTCGCCTCCCTGCCCGACCCCGTGCTGGGCGGGATGTTCTGCACTTTGTTCGGTAACTGCCTCCCCAGACCCGCGAGCCCAGGGGTGCAGGGCGGGTTTGGGGGGAATGGGGGCTCCTGGCAGCCCCCCATGCCCAGCCCAGCGCGGGCACCTCCGCCTGCATCCCGCGTCTCTGCCGGCAGGAATGATCACGGCCGTCGGCCTCTCCAACCTGCAGTTCGTCGACATGAACTCCTCCCGAAACCTCTTCGTGCTGGGCTTTGCCATGTTTTTCGGGCTGACGCTGCCAAACTACCTGGATTCCCACCCCGGGGCCATTAACACAGGTACTGCCCGCCACGGAGAGCCGCAATTTGGGGAGTTTGGGGAGGCAGGAGGGCAGATCTGCCCCACTCCAGGGGAAAATCCGGCTGCTCACAGCATCCCCGCAGGTGTCCCCGAGCTGGACCAGATCCTGACGGTGCTGCTGACGACGGAGATGTTCGTCGGGGGGACCATCGCCTTCATCCTGGACAACACCATCCCCGGTAAGTGCAGCACACGGGGACGGGGAGGCAGCGGCGCTGCGGGAGATTCCTGTGGGTTTAGAGGGGATGGCAGGGCCGGGGGGTGACAGCGGACATCCCCGCAGGGACGCGGGAGGAGCGAGGGCTGGTGCAGTGGAAGGCAGGAGCGCATTCGGACAGCTCGAGCAGCCCCAGCCTGAGGAGCTACGACTTCCCCTGGGGCATGGGCGCGGTGCGGAGGAGCCGCTGGCTGAGAGCCGTGCCCATCTGCCCGGTGTTCACCGGGTTCCGAGCCCGGGCCAGCGCCAGGGGCACGGCGGCCGCAGAGGGCACGGAGGGCGCGGACGGGGGCTCGGTGTGCACCAAGGTCTGAGCCAGGGGAGGGTCCCCGGAGGTGCCGCCCCAGCGCCGGAGGAGCCGAGCCGAGCTCCCGGGGGGCTCTCGGGGCTCGGGAGCGCCCAGCAAAGCCAAAGCCAAGGCTGCGGGGCTGGGGAAACGCAACGCTGCTCTTGGGGGACGCCCCGAGCTCCGGGCTATAGCCACGCCGTGCCATGCTCCACCTGAAGCTTTAGCTGGCTGAGACTCACAGCCAGCCCGTCAGCCACATCGGAGGCAGCCAGAGCCCCGGGGCCACCAACTCCCACCCGGGGCCACGGATTTTGACGCTGTGCCCTCGGCTCCGGCGCGGTGACCCAGCGGCTGGCACGGGCTCTGCGTGGGGCAGTGTCCAGACCAGCGTTAGGAAGCCTAATTTAAGGTGATACATTAAAAAAGATAAAATATTCAAGAGCACGCGCCCGCAGTGTCTCTGCTGCCGTTCCCTTGTCCTTTGTGCTCCTTTACCCGTGCTCCTCCCGGGACACGCTGGATTCCTTCCAGGTGGGCTCTGCCTGAACCCTGCGGGGGAGGCAGCTCAGCAAACCCTCCCTGCTCCGGGAGCTCTGAGCGCTGGCTCTGTGCTGGTGACACTGCCCCGTGTCATCGGGGTGCTCTCAGATACCGGCACAGAGGTGGCTGATCCACCAGGCAGCAGGGTCAGGCCAGTCCTAGGCCTGGATTTAGCACCAAAGTTGAGCTGAGGCTGTATTGCACAAGCCTGTCACAGTGACACTGCCACACGCTCACTCCCCAGCCTGAGCAGGGAGAGAAATGAGAAAATCTGTTAGAAAATGTGGGGAAAAAAACTCACCACAACTTAAAATAAACCCCAAGGGATGCAAATACAACCAGTCCCCACCTCCCACGAGCAGCAGCCAGGCTCTGAGCCCCCTCTTTGGCTGCTGTCCTGGTGCTGGGGCTGTCACAGTGTGTGACACCTCCCCGGCCAGCTGGGTCCCCTCGCATTTCCTTGTCCCCCCAGCCCACCCAGCACCCAGCTGGGGCTGGAGCAGGACTGAGAGGAAGCCTGGGGGCAGTGCCAGTGCTGCTCAGCCCTGGGTGCCACCAGCTCTGCTGCAGTCACAGCCCAAAGCCAGCAAGGACAGTGGCAATTCCTCCTCAGAGAACATCCCACAGGGCTGTGGGATGCAGGAGAGGGATGAACCCAGCACCAGGAGAGCAGCCACAGCCAGGCTGGAGTGCAGGAGAGGGATGAACCCAGCACCAGGAGAGCAGCCATGGCCAGGCTGGGATGCAGGAGAGGGATGAACCCAGAGCCAGGAGAGCAGCCATGGTCAGGCTGGAGTGCAGGAGATGGATGAACCCAGAGCCAGGAGAGCAGCCATGGCCAGGCTGGGATGCAGGAGAGGGATGAACCCAGAGCCAGGAGAGCAGCCATGGCCAGGCTGGAGTGCAGGAGATGGATGAACCCAGAGCCAGGAGAGCAGCCATGGCCAGGCTGGCACTCCACACGCTGGCTCCTAGCTGCTGCACTCAGCTGCCACCAGCCTGGGGTGATGGTGGCCAGGCCAAAGCCCCAGGACAAACTGCAGCCAGGCAGGACTGGCTGGCGCAACTCCCACTGCAGACAGAAATCAGCTCTGTGTTACCTGCCGATCTTTTTCTTCAGGTGCTCGAGTCTAAACTCTCCCCATGTCAGTGGAAATCCTGGAGGGGTTTTCCAGCTCCCTGCAGGGGGAGGAGCTGAAATAACACTTTTTATCACTTCGCAGAGCAGCAGCAGCAGGGGTTGGTGCAGCTGAGCTCCCCCAGCAGGGAGAGGATCCTCCCGGAGCACAGCGAGCTGCAGGGAAGGGCAGCACCTCACCCTGCCTGTCCTGCAGAGCCCCTCTGGTTTAATCCAGGCTTAAAAAGGAGATATTAACAGCCAGGCCAGAGTTTGATCCTTGTGGGTCCAGCTCAGGATATTCCATGAAGTGAGAGTGGATGGGACTGCAGAAGCTCCAGCTCTGGGGCTCCCGTGCCAAGCACCAGGCAGCAGCTCCTGAGAGCCCTCAGCTGCTGCCAGCAGGACCAGGCTGGGAACAGGCACAGGGAAAATGATGGGAGAGCACAGAGTGTGAGGAGAGGAATAAATTCCCATCCCTGGAATGGATGGACAGGGCTTGGAGCAGCCTGGGACAGCGGAAGGTGTCCCTGACCATGGAGCTGGAACTCTCAAGTCTCTTCCAACCCAGATTCCATGAAGAGTCCAGCCTCAGCCAGGATCCATCAGGTTCCCTGTTCTCCACACGCTGCCAGGTGAGTTCCCCTGCCAGATGCCCAGTTATGAGACAGCCACCACATCAGTTCTACTATTATTTATTTTTTTAAATATTTTTGAAAAAATATAATTTTTTTACAATATTTTCAACTTAAACACTATTCACACTGAACACGTATGGCAGCTTAACCTACCCAAATATGAAGTTTAAGAAGCCAAAACTGTTCTAGCTTTATTAAAAGAAGAAAAAAAAAAAAACCAACCAAAAAACCAAAAAGTTGTTGTGCTGTAGACTATTGTGTAGTGATGATTAAACAAAGCAAGGGAAAAGCACCACTCAAATCACTAATGCTGGGGCTTGCCTGGTTAAATCCAGCTGTGGGAAGTGGGATGCTAAGGGTTCCATAGGCAGTGCTATGTAGGGCAGCTGTTCTTGGCAGGAACTGTGCTGGATCTCACAGCTCCCTGAGCAGCAGGGCAGGGAAGGTTTCTAACATGACCACACACTGCAAAGGACAGGGAACTGCTTCTCCCAATTGCCTGCATGTTAGTTCAGGAGCTGAGATCTACGACTCTGTACAGGTCTGTGAGATTTGGGTTAAGCTCACGCTGCTCCCCAAGATCATGATGTTTTGTAAGGGGGGAAATTAACATTAGTAACAACACTGATACCTCAAAGGAAAGTTAGCTAATTTGCATAACAATCAGATCTCCTCACTTTCACCTGGAAGTTAAGGCATTATCAGGTGCAAGCTAGCACCAGTTAACACATCTTTAGTTAAAAACAGACCATTCACCGCAAATTCCAAGTCCTGTTTAAAAAGTCAGAGTCTGCAGAAGGTTTTATTAACGCGGTACTTTGTCTCAACTTGACTGGTGCTTCTTACCTCACTGCCTCCTTCGCACAGAGCCAGGGCCCAATTATGTTTCCATTAAACTTTTGACAGATTTACTTAATAACAGTCTCAGCACTTTTATTGAGCATGCAAGACTAACAAAACTTTGGCAATGCATAAGTGTAACACAGTGACAAGAAGAGAGAGCTTTTACAATTAAATCTTCTAATACTGGCTTCACAGTGTGGAAATTGTGCTACATCCACCAAAAGAGGGCCCAGTCTACTCAAATGTTTAAGTACTTCACCCCAGGAACAAACTCCTTTGCGTTTGGATTCAGATTACTCTTGACCTGAGGAAGGGAAGAACAGAAATCGAGGTGAATCGTTATTTTCAGCTTCCATTTTCAAGCTGAAGACAATCAGAGGCAAAGGTTTATGGATTAAAGTAACAATCAGGTGTGCAACAGGCTTCTCACACTTAGCAGCAGTCTGTAATTCCCAGAAAAGCCCATTCCTCTGTGCTACCCCCTGAGTTATCCAACCTTCCTCAGCTCCACCTGGAGCTTCAGCTGGATGAGGGCTCAGGGAATAAGCAGCAAACCACAGGCATGCACCAAACACAGCAGCTTCCCCTCATGCTGAAATAGCCTTTTCTCAAGTTGAGCTGTTAAAACATGCCATGAGGTTTCTAAATTTTGCTTATTTAAGCAAGAGGTGACTTGTTCCAGGAACTTCAGCCACTTCTGGGAATTTTCATGTGTATGAGCACTGTATTCATTTTTTACATGTCCCCCCTTGGCAAGCTGCTGCTCCACATCCTGCAGTTCAAGGTGGGCACCAGCACCTTCCAAAGGAGCTCTTTATCACAAAGAAATGGAGGATTAGGCTTTTCTGATCTTCACTGGGGCTGAAACTGCTGCCTGCAGCTGCTTCACCTTGGAAAAAGGTCTGCATCTGAATCTCAGAGCAGCTGTGTGACAGGATGGTGTGGGGTCTGTGCTCTGGATTCTCTGAGGGAAAATAAGCACACGCTGCCCTTTCCTTGGAGCTGAGTTCTGCACACAAGTCAGATGGCAAAAAGAGGGAAATAATCACAGCCTGGCTGCTTTCCCCTTCCCTAGAATTGCTACAGGGATCTGCTGTGGTTCTCCCAGTCCCAACCAGACCCTGGCACAGGGCTCAGACCAGCCCAACATCAGTGCTGACAGATCCCAGTGACCCTTTTGCAGCCCCAGCTGCACTCAGTGCCCTTCTTTCACAACATCCCACCCACTCCTGGAGCTGTGCCACGGACTGGGAAAGGCTCCATGTGGGTATGAAGAAAGCCACCAAATAGGTCACATCCCATGAGGACACATCCTTCCCTGCACAGCCAGGCAGGGTTTAACAAGGAAAGGACTTTCTCTTGCCATAAGCAGCAGTAAGCCTTGCACAGAGACTCGAGCTTTAAAAACAGGATGAGAACTGAGCTTACCACCAGATCCTCCAGCGATGAGCTGTCACTGATAACAAGGTCATTGAACTGGTCCTGGATTTGATCCATTGTTTGTGGGAGATCACGGGCTGGAATAAACCATTCGTGCTCCTCCTCCTCTTCCAGCATCTCCTGGAAACAGCGCTCGATAAATTCTTCTTCCCACAACTCCTCCTCGATCTGTGCAATGAAAACAAACTGCTTCAGCACCAGAGCTACTGTGAGCTCTGCTGTGGGGGTTTTATTCCCAGGTGTGTGCACCCAGCTGACCTTCCCAGCTCTCCAGCAGCACCCCAGGCCAGCACCATGGCCATGCAGCAGGAGGGACATCAGCGCTTTGTCCCAGGGACTGGGGCTGCAGCTGAAAGGGAGAGGCAGGAGAACCCCCCAGCCCCAGTTGCTTTGTTTGCAGCTTGTTATGACCTAAAGGAGAAGGAAAATGTAGGTCCTAAGCAAAAATTTCAGCTGTACCAACTAGTCTGGACTAAGCTCGCTGCAAGTATGAGGAAGGGAGCTGTGCCAACACACAGAGCCAGGAAACACTGCCCAGGAAAGTGTCCTGGGGGACTCCTGGGGAAAAAATAACCCCTGCCTGTCACCTGGAACAAGCAGCCTCTGCTGCTGGTGTGTGCTCAGCCACAGTGCTCTCCTTGGGAACCCCAAGCTGTCAGGAATGCAGCCCTGCTGTCCTGGGAGCAGGACAAACCAACCCATGCAGAACTGACACGCAGTGCAGAGATTAAAGCAGTTTTCCTTGGTTGTTCAGTAAACGAGCTTTGCAGGAAGTTCATCCCACAAATTTTCCATGTCCTGCATCAGAGTGTTTAAGAGTGGAAAGCAGGGAAACAGAAGCTGGTGTGAAGGACTTGCCCAGACACAAGGGAATGGAAAAATGATTCAGGACAGATTTAGAAGTTCACTCAGCTTCAGTGGAAGCTCGAACAAGTTTTCCCATCTATCCTTTGCTCTGAAATCAAACACCTCCTCCTCAATCCTGGAGTGGAAATTCAGCTACCACAAACACCAACTCAAAACCATGAAGACCAGATTATCAGGACAGCTGTGCAATCTGGGTCTTTGCCCTTGGGGCAAACACACCCACGAGCTCACCTGGTGCTCTGGGGAACAGGGACTCATCCCCACGTGCTCTGAGGCACCGCCCAGGCACTCCAGAGGCAGGGAAGGCTGAGTCAGTGATTCCCCAGAGCAGCACTCCAGCCTGGGTGGCAGCTCCAGGAGGCACTGCTTCCCTCCTGCTGTGGGCACACAGCCACAGGCTCCTGTTACACAGCTCCAGGGGCTTGGTTACAGGCCTGTACCCCTACAGGTGCCCCCACGGCAGCCCCAGCAGCACTAAACAACATTTAATTACCCAAATAGCTGGAAATTAGGACTGCCTGTTTTTGTTTTCCAGCTCCAGTTTAACTTGCTCAGGCTCCCAGAGGGCTGTGTCTGCAGCAGCAGGTGACCAGGCTGCCCCAAGTGTTTGTCTGTCTGAGCATGACCCTCCTCCCCTCACACTCCCACTTTTCCTCTACTGACAATGGAATCTGTGCCTGAAAAATCATGGCACAGCTCAGTTCCTTCCCAGAGAACTACACCCCCGGTATGCTGACTGTGGGACAGTTCCCAAGGGGAAAAAGCCACCAAAACAATGCAGTGAGAGAAGAGAGAAGGGAGGTTTTGTGACTAAACCTGACTCTGAATGAGCTCAGTGCTGCTGGCACCCTGAGCATCCCATGCTGGTGGCTCAGCACTCAGCACAGGCAGCAGCTATGGAGAGCACAGAGCAAGCTGGGAATGGTGCTGGGAATGGGAAAGGGGTGTGGAAAGAGGTGAGCTGCTCCCAGCCTCCAGAGCAGGAGACAAAAGGTTGACAGAGGAAGGTAAGGCTTCCTTCCCAGCTGATGGAGAAGGGAGCTGTAAGACTCAAGTATTAAATGAGCAGCTCTGTCACCCAGCAGTGCTGCTGCCAGGGCAGGTGTGCAGCTGGAATTCCCCAGCTCAGCACTGGGACACTCAGCATGTCTGCACATGAACACCTCCCAGGCCAGCCCTTCCCAAGTGCCACATAACTTCTGTCAACTCCCTTTTCTCCCCTCCCTCCTGCAGGAGAAGGAAATTAATGGATACATTAGAATGTGCTGCACTTCCTGTATTTCCCACCAGGACTACAGAGGATCAGCATTTACTACCAGAGAAAGGGAGACCTGTTTGTTCCCCAGGACCACTCAGAGAGCTGATCTGAAACTTCTCCTCCAAAGAACTGTCAGTGGTGGACCCAGCTCTGCCCAAAGGACAGCTGGGCCACAGAAAGCAGGGGCTGACTTGCCTGCCTGTTGAACTCCTCCTCGTTCTCCATCCACATGTACTCAGCAAAGGGGTTGTCATCCTCGTGGGAGTGCCCGTTGATGATCACATCCTCGCCGATGATGCTGGGGCTGGTACTGCTGCGACTCGGGTCCTTCATGGCTGCCACGCCGATCCCAAACCTGCAACTGAGGAGGGCAGTGATTAACACCTGCACATCCCTCATCCCCTGCCTCTGCACGGGCCCAGCCCAAGGGAAGGGAGGCTGCACCTGCATTTGGAGGCTCCAGGCAGCCTCTGAGATCACAGCAAGGAACGGCATCACAAGCACCATTCCCATTTTGTGTGGATTCCAGGGACAAATTAATTCCCCAAAGTAAACCTTGCAAAGCCAAGCACCACGGCCAACGAAAAGTGACAGGAAAAAACAGGAAGCGTAATTTCCAGTAGGAAAATATTTAAACATTCAAAAGGAGAATTTGTTTTCCAAAGCACTTTTAAGTGTTGTGTGTGATGGCACGAGCCAGGTTTCACAGCCCTCTCCTGCTGGGAAACCCTGCAGGGAGCAGAAACCACGAGGAACTGACCCTGCACAGGGCCACCTGGAAACCTGTGTGTTCTGAGGTGACACAGCACTGCTGCCCTCCCTGTGCCATGCCCAAATACACAGATCAACCCAGGAAAAGCCCAGTATTTGTTGGATACAAATACTGGTAGTATCAATTTTCTATAAACAGTATGCAAAGTGAGGCAATGTCTTCAAAAACCTGAGCAAAAAATCCATGACTCAAGTCAAATTTGATTGTTTTTCTCATGCTAAAATTCACAATGAAAGTTGCAGCAGTGAGTGAAAATATTTTATTATCAAAACAACACTTCAGCCTGTTGTCTGCATATCAAAGAGTGACTTCTTTGGAGAGGAGGGTATCAAAATACAGCCTTGTTGTTACTAGAGTACAAAGGCTTATCACCCAGCACCTCCCATTTTCTCTTTGCATTCCAGTCGGTGCTGTTATCTACAGAATTAATGCAAGTTTTGGTTCAAAACTCTTGATAACACCAGCTAAAAACCTGCCACATCTGAGTGACCAATGAAGAAAAGCACAAAGAAGAAGGAACCTGCCTGGCTTGCTCTGTCCCACGTTTTTCCAATCAAAGGCAAAGCCCAGCACGGAAGTCACTGCAGCTCCCTGGGAAGTGCCACAAATGGGAGCAGATCCTGAGTATTCCACGAGGGAAAGCAGGTTTTTTTTGATGTTCTTTCAAAACAAACTTGCTGAGGATTACTGGCAGCATTTACATAAAACAGGGAAGGACGCTGGGTTTAACACCCCAATACAAGCTTGAAATTGCTTTAAGCCACTTCAGCTGTTCCCAAGCCAACACATGGGATGGAGTACAGGAATAAAGCCTAAAAAAACCTAATTTCTTTTTTTTCCCCTCTTTTACTGGCATGTGTTTTCACCTTCTCTTCTGTGGAGCTAGTCTTGGTATTACTATTTTCCTGAGAGTAACGGCCTCAGCAGTGAGAAAGTCAGGCAGCTTCTACACAAAGGTGACTGTACCCAGACAAGTCCAGAATGGTAAAAATAATCAAAAAAAACCAACCCAAACCCAACAAACCAACCCTACTCGTTTGTGTAAAAGCTTGCAAGGTTAATTTGTTGAATCATGGGCCAGCTTTCCCATGTCTGAAGCTTTCCCACTAGACAGGAGCTCCAGCTTTAGGAAGGAGGGAGGGAGGGAGAGAAGCCCAGCTCGGACCAAACCAGCTTTGTCCACCACTCCCAAAGATGATGGGGATGATCTTCAAGAAGGAGCCCGGCTCAGCCTGAATATTTTAACTTTATCTGATGCATCTCTCAGTCCATTCCTGCCTTTCCCACAGGGATACATTCCCACACTCACTGATCCTGCAGGAACACTCAGGGAGCCCCAGGCTGCTCCCTCACTTGCAACACTCCTGGATTTAATTTTCTGCAGCTTCCAGCAGAACAAATAAACCATCCAGAACAAATAAACCTTCCCATTTCTCCACTTCAAGACACAGAGCAGGTTTCTGTGCTCACGTGTGGGGACAAGCTCAGTCTCGTTTCACCAGTACTGGGTAAAAGCTTTCCAGTCAGGGAATTCTGAGGGGGAGAGCCAAATGCCACTTCAGCCTTGCAAAAAGTCCCAATCTAAGCAGGAAACAAGCCCCAGTGCCAGGCTACACTGCTGCTGGGAATAAAAATAACTCATTTTCCATCTGGGAGTAGGTGGGAAACAGAGGAGCTCAAAGCTCCTCACTCCAGAAGAGGAAACGTAACATTGGCAGTGCTAAAGAACAGAAAACAGGGAGAATTCTGCCACGGTGACACACTGTGAGGTCCTGACCCAAGTTCCTCTGCGATTTTGGTGTGCAGTGGGGGTGGTGGAGCAAGCACACTGCAAGTGCATAAGACACTAATAAAAATCAGATTTTTTATCTTAGGAATGAAGACAGAAATTAAAAATCCTGTAACAACGGTCTTTCAGTCAACTTTGTTTTCTGTATGCAGTGTGGAGCTTGTTACTCCAGAACATCACTAAGGCCCATTAATTCACCCATTTCCCTGAATTTTGCTGCAGTTACAGCCACGGAGAGCCCTTGACCGACCATCATTAAAATTCAGAGCTTTGTGACCGAAGAGCCTGCATTTAAAACCCAGTCACGAAAGAAGATTATCCACTGCCTTCTCCGGAGGTGAGGTCAGGTCTAATTCCATGCAGCAACCCCAGGTCCTTACCCGCCACAGGAAAAAAAGAGAATAATTAAGCATAAAAATAACGATATTTGCTTTAAGCACCCCAAAATAACACGGGAATGGTTTTAGTGGGAGCTGAAGATTAAAGGAAGGTGTTCTAGAGCAACTAGGGCAGGAGTCATGACTTGTTTATCAGCCGATGATTCCTCCTGCGAGTCGGCAGCGCCGGCCCAGTTCCTCCTTATCTATGGAGATTAGCACACAGCTCTTATCAACGGAGCTGATTACAACCGTCTAATAATTATACTCGCCTAATAAACAGATTTCTTAATCAAATTCACGCGGGACGCCAGCGCTATCTGATTTAAACGCTTCCAAGTGCTGCGCTGGAGGTTACCGAACGCAGCCGCCTCCCCCGCGCGGGGCTGGGCCGGGGGTTGTGG
This sequence comes from Rhabdornis inornatus, assembly GCA_013397075.1. Lineage (NCBI taxonomy): Eukaryota > Metazoa > Chordata > Aves > Passeriformes > Rhabdornithidae > Rhabdornis > Rhabdornis inornatus. Next base: position 220,214 of record VWZS01005932.1, read on the forward strand.
GAGCAGCGCCCGGCACGGACGGGGCCCCTCGGCGGCGGCCGGCCCCGCTGCGGGGCCGCGTTTCGGTAACAGCGGAGCGGTGCTGTCGGTAACCGCGGTGTCCGTAACCCCGGCCCCGCGCGGGCGGTAACGCCGCGGGGCCGCCTCCCCCCCGCCCCCGCTT
>VWZS01005932.1:220551-323401 GCA_013397075.1 Rhabdornis inornatus
GCAGACAATACCGAGGGGCGGCCCCGCCGCGGGGGGTGGAGGCCGCGGCCCGGCACCGCCTCAGGGGAGGGGGCGGCGCCCTGGAGCCCCCCGCGGCGGTGCCGGCGGTGCGTGGCCGGGATCGCCCCCCTCGGCCTCTCACCTGCGGTGCGCAGAGGAGCCGCCGCTCCGCCGTGACCCGCCCGGACCCCACCGGACCCACCGGCCCCGCTCCGCTCCGCCCGGTCCGCGCTCGGCCCGGCCCGCCCCGCTCTGCAACACACCGCCGGACCTGACGTCACTTCCGCCAACGCCGGGCCCCCGCCGGCTCCGCCTCCTCTCCCCCGGAAGTGGCGGCGGCAAGCGCGCGCCAGGCCGCCGCACCGGCGGGGGGGCGGCGCGCTGCACGCCGGGACGCGTAGTCTTTTCCCCCTCTCCCGGCGCGAGGTATGCTGGGAGCTGTAGTCCCGCGCGGCACCTGGCGGCCATTTCGCGCGGCGGCGCGGGGCACGCCGGGAAGCGCAGTCCGGCGGGGCGGCCGCCATCTTGTGGTACCGGCGGGGAGGAGGAGGGGGCCGAACACCCCCGGTGCTGTCAGAGGGATCGCCAAACACCCCCGGTGCTCACAGAGGGGGCTGTAACATTCCCTGTTACCGGCGCCCCCAGCCTCCCTCGGGACAGCGGCTGACCCGGGAGGCGCAGATCCCTCGCCTCACTGAGGGAGGGGACAATGGAACACCGCTCCTGTTCACAAAGTGGTGCATTTCTAAGGCTATCAGGAAATGGGACATAATAAATATTCCTTTGTAGTACGTGCCGAGGCTTCAGCCGCATTTACAAAATGGGTTCAAAAAGCCATTTTTATTCTCTTCGCTTCTCCTCTCCCTTTTCCTGAGGGGAAGGTGGGAATGCCCCGCTGTGCCCATTCACAACCTCAGAGAGGCACAAAAGCCAGACACGGACAGAGTTAAAGCTCTTTGATCCATCTGAGGAACATGTGGAGCCACAAACCCTCCTTCAGCTGGCAATGCAAAGGCCCAAGTGTGTGTTTGTTCATACTGATTTTATAAGTCACCATTACCAACTTGTTCTCAGAGCCCAAGGGTTTCCCCCAGTCCCTCAAACACTGCAAAATACCCCTGCAAGCATTATCCTTAAAAAAACCACTGTGCTCTTGCTACTCTTATTTCTATTATTTCCAACTCCACAAAGGCAGCAGGATGTGGTTTTCTCCTCTCTAAGAGGGTTCTCTTTCTACTCATTCCCCACAGCAATGGTAGAGCAGCTTCCAGGTCACTCCTCACAGCTGAAATTCATGCCCAAAGTGCATTTTACACTCACCCTTGTGCTCTGGGATTTTCCTCACCCTTCACAGTGCAGTTATTCCCAAACAAGCAACCCATGATGCCAACACCCGTGTCTGGAAACTCTCCTCAAGATCAGGTTTTTCTGGGACTTTCTCCTCAGAAATTACCCTAAGGGCTCTACTGTCCCCAACCTCTGCACGGGAACAGAAGACACTTGGCAGAAGCAGGGGGTTTAATTGAATTTCTGATGTGTAAAAGCTTACAATCACACCCAGGAATGCTTTTTGTTTAAACACTAAACATGATGTACATGTTTACCTGCACACAGGTCAGCACTCACACAAGGTACAAGATCAGCACAGGTATTAGCTAACAAAAGGCTACTTTACAAACTGAATGTAGTATTTCAATACATTAATCTTAAATGCACATTGCAAAGAAACTTAAAAGACCTTTGAAATAAATTATCTGCTACCCTCAGAGAGGAGGAGTCTGCAGCCAAGGCAGGACTCAACAGCCTCTCAGTGACAGAGAAGTGACAAATGCCACTCTAAACGGGGCTCCAAGCCCGTCCTTATGACTTAGTTCTGCTCTAAGTGCAGGGCTGCTGGTGCCTTTCAGGAGCCTCAGAAAGCTTTAGGATTCTGTCAGTGCCTGACATTTAATCCATTTCTTACAAACCCAAACACACTTTACATACGAACGAGTGTGGTGTAGAGAGCAGTAGCTGCTCTCTGCACAGGGATGAGTCACGGCATGGTCAGACTTTAATTGGGATGTTTGTTTAAACAAACCCTGCACTGGAGCTGCTCCTCAGCACTTCTCCCCTCTCCGGGGTCTCAGAGAATCTGCTGCCCTCTCCAGAGGTGGCTCAAGCTCTGTGAAGGACTGCACCCCCTTGGGTGAGGGTGCAATACAAAGTCACAGCTGGAAAAACAAGTTCCCGAGGCTTGACTTGCACACAACACTCTGTCTGTGTCTGCTGGGCGTGTCTGTGTGATGAATAACATTATAACTTCATCAACACTCAGCCTGCTGCATCCCAAAGCCAGGCTCAGGCTGGAAGAACTGGCCCCAGTCTGCTTTATCTGCATGAGTGGGAGGTGGCTTCAGCTTTGATGAGAACACCCCAAAACTCCAGAAATAAAAGTGTCAGCAGAATATACCTACCAGGGTTGTAACAAGTGATGTTTTAATTTGTCTGGAAATGCAAGAGAGTTTAGGGCAGAGCAAGAAGAGTTATGCAGGAAGCTGCTGAAGCACAGGTGTTAAAAACATGCACATTTTGAAAAGAGAGCTAAAGTTTTGCTGTGGTGGTGTGACACAGGATAAAGAGTTCAGCAGACACACTGGTTAACATGCCAAACATCTATAACAAATCACTGTGGTCTAGCTTTGTTTATTGGGAATCACTTTAGTAACCTGAAGTCACAAATAAGCAGTAAATAACAAAAACTACAGATAAACACAGGTTACACATGCAAATCCTGTTCACATCTCACATGTGCAGGTACATTAAGTGCACAGTTCTAAAGAGTCTTGACAAAACCAGGTTTTAACAAAAAAATGGTGTTAAAATGCAGGTATGAAAACTTCCATGTGAAGAATATAAAGATACCTTTGTCCTTTTCAGGACTCCAATGCTGCTTTGATATACCAGAGATGTACAACAGCAACGAGATTCAAGTAAAAGCAGGAAGAGCTCAAGGAAATAATACTGGTCAGAGAATGGGCATTTACTTCTCACTAAAAATACACTGAATAGCTGAATAGGAAAGTCTAGCAAGAGCTTAGGAAAAAAAAAAATCACAAAAGTTGTAAAGCTGACTAATCACTAATTTTCCTATTTGCTATAGATAACAGCAGTGACATTAAAAGAAACTGCAATTCAACATTTAAAAATGCAACTTACATTTAAAGACTTTTCCAAAGTGAAATGCAATGACAGCCTTACACTCAAAATTAAATAGCTGCTAGGCTCAGACCAAAATACGGAATGTTCTAGATAAAATAAAAATACAGTATTACTTTTCATTTTTTATTCAGAATGGAATTGAAAGACAATTTCTGAAGCTTGAAAGTAGTAAGTTTCATTTAAATGCAGTTTTCTTCTCATAGATGAGCTTTCCACAAGGGTGCAGGATTTTTTTTTTCTGTAATAGCTTGAAGTGTCAAAACAAAAAGTTGTTGCCATTCTCACATTAAGAACAAATTGTTGTCATTAACTTAACTGCATATGCTTTTTGCTACAACATTTAACACATGAACAGACCTATAATGCCTACTGTATCTCACTAAAACAAAAAAGAATACAGTATTGCCATCTACTACTTGTACTGCTTTTAAAAAAGATTAACATTAAAAACAAAGCCACATTTTCCTTACATCCTTCCTTCTTCTTAAGCTTCTTTCTTTTGCCTGTAGTCTTCTGCCATTTTATCCAGAATTTTCTGTTGAAAGAAAGCAGTTCTATTGGGAATATATTCAAAGAGTTTCTCACAGGCACAACATAAAGAAGACAAATCAAATTTCCAAGTTTAAAACCTGTGAACATTGAGTGCAACTGCAAAGGTCATAACTAACAAGGCTGGCACTTCTCCCTGCCCTGGATTGGAGCTCTGCTTGGCAAGCCAAGGGAATTCCTTCCCCTTTTGTCATGGACTTGTGACAGGATTGTGTCACTTACCTGGGTGGAATGTGCCCTCTACAGAGGCAGGGACACAACATCCCCCTCTCTGGAAAAGGGTTAATTTGCAAGTCTGAGGAATTTGGTACCACTTTGCTGACATTTGGTAGCCACAACAATTCACTTATTTCATTTTTCCTGCTCTCCAAGCAAAGGAAACTCCCAGCTCCACAAGTGCCACTGTGAAACAGAAGCTGAATTCTCCCCTTCCCTCCCCAATTCCAAACCCCATAATTGTCTCACAATCACCCACAAGGACCTCACTGAGCATTTCTGCCATGGAAAAAGCAAAGCAAATCGTGTTTCATTCAAGTAATAAAGCTCACAGCTTGGCATCATCTCCCCCCTTCCCTTTTTACATCAAGGATTTAATGTCCCATAAGCAGGTACTTTAATGGAAAAAAAAAACAAACCAAAACAATGCTATGGTGATGGATGAGGTGGATTTTCTTCCTACAAGATCCTGCATGGGAACTGATTTTCTGATCTACTCCTTCACATGTTCTTTGTTTGGTGACAATTTTTGTGCCATCTGCCTTCCTGGGCTCTCTGTTTATTTAGGGGTTCCCTGCTACTGCAAGAAGGCAAATATTTGAATTATGAGGTGCAATATTCTCCTTCTCTGGGGAGCTCCTGGGTTTTCCTTTCAGCCCAGGTATCAACTGCCCTGAAATGCATCAATGTGACACTGCAGGACTATCAGAATTCCTCTGGGATTGCTCTTTCCTGGAGGTCATGTTTGCAGCTCACACTATGAGGTTGCAGCAGCAGCATTGTCACTCATGCAATCATGTGATACCTCATCCAGTTAGCAAATGGAAAAAGTGCTCACAAAATCAGAAGTTGCAAAGGTTTTTGTTTTTCTAAACATATAAAAACTTCATCTTAAAGCTTTGTTGACTGCTTGAAAACACTCTCAGAGAGACAACTGGAAGGGATCTGAGCCATCTGTATTTACTCTGCATTGCTACTTCTAAGCCTGGCCTTATTCCAATTGGAATTCCCTCTTTAATCCAAACTTACAAGATAAAAAAATCCTGGAGCCCCTCTTTAAACTTTGTATTCTGCATATTATTTTCACAAGATGACGTTTTGGACAGATCTACCTAGAGTTAAATTGTAGAATAAGCCAATTTCCACTGCCTGAAAGATATTTTTTTTTCTCAGTCCGGTCTCGTTGAGCTCTATTCCCCAGAAAGAATCAAGCCATTTAAAATGAACAAGTTTTTGCCTTACCTTCAACTTTTGATAATGAGGAAGGCTGCTGCAATGGGTCTTTTTTGCAACATCTTCATTTGTGTAGAACAGGGAACACAATTTGCAATAAAACCCTGTTTTGGGTACCACATAATTCACACCTAGAGGAGTAAACACCACAAAATAAACTAAGAGATCTACTCTACATCATTTCTTTTAATGTCATATGTCATTTCAGCTAAATCTTAAAACCATAATTCACTTTACATTAAAAGCTGTTTTATCTTTAAAAGTCTGTTTTAGTTTAGTCAAGCAGGGGCCTAGTAGTAGCTAAATATGTGCAGGCTTTTTTTTTTAAATTTAAAAATCAACCTTTCAGATTAAGGGTCCATTTTATTGGTTCCTTCAAGAACTCCCAACGTTCTGTGATCAGTTTTGGAGTATTTAATGACTCTGAACTATTATCACTGTTGTGCTTTGTGCTAGCAATTGAATTTGTGTTGCTAAAAGACACCTCTTTCAATTTCTGCCTAAGGAAAGGGTTATGAAAAACGCTATGAAAGTAAGGAAGAAAGGAAGAAAATACTCAGTTTAGGGCAGGAGTGAAGAAGAGGGAGGAGGGGGAAGCCCTAAAATGAAAGGCTATGGGGCAATGCATTGCCAAAAATAAAAGTCAGATGAAATGAGAAATGCTACTGAGATGCACAGAGACATTTTGGAAAAGAACTGGAAACAGCCTTACCCACAGGAATGTTTGGCTGGTATGGCCCAATCCTGAACTCATCTGGGACAAGAGGTTTCTCCAGGACACTCTTTGTTTCCTGCTCTCCCTGGGGCTCTGTGTTTTCCTGGGTGTTTTTCTCACTCTCCTGTGCTGTGGTAGCATCAGAACCTTCCACGCTTTCAGCCTTGGCGTTCTCTTCGCTTTTCGTGCCGTTTTCTAACGTTTCACTCTCCTGCTCTGCCTCCTCCATTTTGTCCACCTTGATCTCTGCCAGGCTGTCCTCGTTCTTGCCCGCAGCCTTGGCTGCCAGCCCCGACTTGCGCAGTTTCTGGTGGTCTGAGTCCTCCTCGTCGCCCACCTCGTCCAGGGTGACGAATCCCTCCATGCTGCGCGGGAATCCGCCCACGTAGCGCTGCGGGGACAAGGGGCTGGGTCAGCTCAGCCTGCACTGCTCCCCAAACCCTCCTGAGCTCCACAACATTTAACCTCTGCTCCAAACTCCTCCTGCAAGAGCTGCCTTGCTCACTCCAACTGTTAGTCAAGGTTTAACCTGCTCCTTTTGTACCCTAGAGTCAAGGATTTCCTTCTGCAGTCATTTTTTTTGTGCATCAGGAGTGATCACTGCTTCATCAACGTCATTTCAACTTAAGAACAGAGCCAAAACCACTTGAATTCTCAAGCTGAAAGTTCTTTTAACATTAAGTACTTTTCAACATTAAGTTATTTTAACATTTTAAGTACCTTAAGTGAAAGTAGTTCTGGAATGCGCAAATTTTGTTTCCATTTGAGTCCTGTAAAATCCTTGAATTCATGGCCTGAATAAAAGGTAAAACCTTACCAGAATTATTCTGTCCCCTCTAATGGTATGAAAGTATTAATGGTATGAAAGTTCATTAAAAAGAATTAAAAGCTCTTTTCAGCCAGTAGAAAGCTCAGAGCATCTACATTAAAACAACCACTAAGTGACAAACAAAACCCAGCTCAAACCCACCAACCACCCAAAATGGGAAAGCCTCTGAAAATCCAGGTTTTAGTAGAAGAGGAACTGTCTGAATTCTGAATTTTTGGAAATGCTCCTCCTGACATGGAGATATCACTATTCCACCTACTTAACAGCAACTGTGAGTAGGACTGAGGTAGCATTAGGTTTGTGAATGTGGGTCTTCAAGGAATGAAGTTTGGGTCTGAAGCAGTTTATCACAGCCCACACACTAGTAAGGAACACTAAGAAAACTGGGAAATGCCATTTGCACGGCCAGTGCCCATCTCAGCACCATTAACCAGGTTCCTGACAAGGATCCCCCAGAACTGAGATCCATGCACATCTCATTCATTTATTAGGAACATGCCTTTCTTGCAAAACAATATTCCAAGCCAACAAATTACTGAAACTTTGCACACTACTCCACAGAACCGAGTTTGATTAACAAAGCAGACAGGACATAAAACCCACAGGAGTGTGGGATGATGAGCTGAGAAAAAGGGAATTCACAGCAAGTAACTGGAAACACCTTGAAAACAATTCTTTTCTTTCTCCAGTGGCTAACTGCAGATGGCCCTTCCTGCCTCTCAGTGTAAGGTGTAGCTGTACACGCAATTCTGCCCTAGCCCAGATTAGCCTCAAGCCCCCAGTACATTATTTTTTCAACATCATTTTTGGGCTCATGGGTAACTACAGACAGTTCTCTGAGAAACTGCTCAGGACAACAGAGTTCCTGGATAAGTATTAGCCAAAAAAAAAAAAAAAAAAAAAAGGGGANGAGGAGAAAAGCAAGCAAATACCCAGCAGGCAGCAAGGGTAGAAGCCCACAAGTCAAAGGTTTCTATCAAAACAGAACCAGGGACTTGTAAGTGAATCCATGTGCAAGTTACATCCAGAGAGATCTTCCATTTTCTTCACAGGAGCTTTTAACTCCTATTCCTCTCCATAAAGGTGTTTTAAAGACCCCCAGGGGAAGCTCTGCAACAGAATGTACATGGTGTGCTCCCTAATTTAGACTGGGCTTCCCCCACCCAGCACCTCACTGTGTGAATTACCTTTTTAAGCTTTTTCTTGGCTGCTGGAGTGGCTGCAACATTCCCCTCAGTTTTTACAGTTGCATCATCAGGTGTGTCCTTTTTTTCCTCAGTAGCCACATCAGCTAAATTGGCGACATCTGCATCCTCTCCCGCTGAGCTGCCACTTTCTAACAGTGCTGCTGCCTCCTCCTCATCCACCAGCAGCTCATCTTCAGACTCCAGCAGTAAACTGGGCTCATCTTGCTCTGCCTGTTCCCCACTTTTGGCACCTGAAGGCTCAGCAGCGTCCTCCTGCTTCTCCTCTTTTGCTTTTTCTTCTGCATTGCCACCTTCAGGTTTCTGAGCAGGTTCTGTTTTGGACTTCTTATCACTGGGAGAATCTTTGCTGTCTGGGGAATATGTTCTCTTTCTGTGAAGAACAAAGAACATTGCTGCTTGTAAACCTGGAGAGAGCCCAGAAATTACTAAAGAAGATCATATTTCTTTAGACAAGCCTGGAAACTACTGTGGTAACTTCAGTTCAGAAAATGGAAGGCTGAGGAAAACCCTGAAGGGTATCATTCATTCTTCAAACACACAAAAGGCTGCTCCAAGGAGAAACTACCCTTACAAGACAGGACAACTGCTTGTGGGTTTAAATTACAGGAAGGCAAGGCTAATTAGGGACTGCAAAGGATTTCCTGAGCAGCCTGAAGAGGCTGTGAAATCTCCAGCATTAGAGGAAGAGGGTGGGTAGCATATTTGAAACAGTTCATCTCTGGGAACAACCTCCAACCATTTGATCTCAAAGCCTGCCTGATTCTTTGGTATTGTTTCTATACTCTGAATAAGGTATTTTCACATTTCTTTTAAACAACATCATGCTTTAACAATAGGAAATTACCTGGTTTTATCTTTTTTCAGCAGCTCAACTCCTTTGTTTGGAATCTAAAATACAATTAAAAAAAGATCTGTGAGTCACAGCAGATTATGACTTATACAACTGCTGCAGCATTAATTCAGACCAGAATCCAATCCAGCCAAGTGCTCCCAGCTACATTAACCCCCAGAACTCTGCCCCTGCCACCCACCAACTGATCAGTAAACTTTTTATTTCATGTCAGACAGGACCCGACCAACCTAGAAATCCCCTGCCTTAATTCACAGTAATTATTCAACACAAAACAAATGGGATATCCTGCTCCAGAAAATTCACATACAATTCCTGGTTTGTTTATGAACCAGCAGCATGTAGTGCAGCCACTGGCACAGATCAGTCCTAAGCTGTACTTTCCTCCCTGGCATTAGTGGAAAACCTTTAGCAGACTCTCACCAGTTCACCTGTTTCTGAATTAGTGACCAGGAAATGTCACCTGTAGGCAGTAACAAGGAAAAATATTCAAATTGCTACCAAGTGCTCATTCTGCTGCACTACCATGTGCAACAGTAAGATTTCTTCATGCTCCACAACAAAGCTGACGTTTCTAGGAGACAGCCTGACAGTTCAGATTTCTCCTGCTTTTATTATCCCAGAACTTTATTATTATCACAGAATATTCTGGGCTGGAAGGGACTCATAAGGATCATCAAGTCCAGCTCTTCAGTGAATGGCCCAAAAGGGTTGAACCCATAACCTTGGCATTATCAGCACCATGCTGTGACCAGCTGAGCTCATATCAGTTTTCTACCTCCTGTCCCAGTCTGATGAATGAACACCCAATAATTGCATGAATATTACCCTGGTGTTATGTAAAGAACTCCCTTCAGTCAACCTTCCCCTCCTTTGTATGAGCTGCACAGGCAGAGGTGCAGTTCTGATAGATTAAGTTTTTATAAACCTTCATTTTCAAAGAGGGGAAAAAAACCAAGGATCCCACATTAGAGAATATTCTAAATTGAGTAATTTTCATTAAAATCTACATAATTTACTCTAAAATCTGAGTTATACTAACTGTTTGGGTTTTGTTTCATCTGAAAGGAAAATCCTTTAACTTGTCCTCATAACACGACTTGTGCCAAGAAACTGCACTTGAGGAGCCAGAAAAGATGAAAGCCAACTCTTCAATTTTACATGCAACACTGAGTCTTCAACAAGCAGTGGCTGGCATCTACTTCCCTTTACATCTTCAACTACAATTTAAAAAGTGCAAACACTCCTCACCCTTAACACCAGCTTCTTGTACTTTTCAGATAAATCCACTTTCACACATCTGCCTTGGAACCAAAGGGCTTTGTTGGCACAATGCTCAACCATGGCCAAAGCATCTTCTCTGGTCTCCATCTCAATAAAGGCCTGAAAAGATTGAAACACGTTAAAAAGGACTCTGAACCACACAACACTTTTCCAGGCAAAGTTAATTAACTTAAAACACAAATATTGAAACAAAATTATGAGGTTCAGCTACATCCATCCTCACCAAACACTTTAACATTTACCCAAGTGCTCTACAAACCCCAGCTTTTCAACTCAGAACATCTCAGAGACAGTTCTGAAATTAAACAGGCATTTAAATAATCTGCCAAAAAGTCACCATAAAGTAAAACATGATTTAAACAAAAAAGTATCAGTACAATGAAACTTATTTAGTGCTGACGTAGCTGGGAATTTCAGGGGAGCTGTGAGACTACCTCTGTATTTTATTTTTGTTTTTTGAGAGAAGTCTGAAACAAAGGCAGCAACTGCTGCTCCTCCAGCTTTGTGAGGAGATCCCCTTGGGAATGAGCCCATGGCACGCTGAGGTTGCTGAATGAGCTTTAAACAAACACATCTGGGCTGGAGCAGCCTTGCCAAAAAAACGAAAGCTGTTTCAGCAGCCAACTTAGACAGCAAAGGGATTTTGTTTTTCCAGTAAAGTAAGGTCAGGGAGGACTTCCTAGGGGTCACACAACAGTCTAGTAATTTTTCACTTCTCAAGTGTGGCATTAGGGGAGTCAGGCACCCATCTCTTTGAAAAAGCAGTGGAACTTCCTATTTTACTCAAGGGAGCAATGAACTGGGACAGCAAAGCTTAAAAAAAAATTAAGAGCTGAATAGTTTAAACTCCTTTATATTTATAGAAATCATGCCCACACACATCCAAAGCATTTCACTATACACATGCAATGGTCTGTCTTCAAACCTTTCTTTTCCAAGCTAGAAAAGCACAGCACGACTGCTTTTGTTTAGTTTTAAAGAATGAAAAATAGAGGATAAATAAAAGAAACATGTAACAGTGGAATATATTTATGTTTCATACATAATGGTTCTTCAGCCCTAAGAAAACAATCCCAAGGCTCCACAAAATCGGCATAATCAAATAATTAAGCCTCCATGCAAAAATTCCTTTTTTCTGTTTTTAAAGCAGCTCATATTCCATGGACATTTCACAGGAGCCCCTAAGCAAACCCCCACCTAAACAGACCTCAGGTTATTTCCAAACCTTTCCCAGAGCACAAAGTCCACACAGGCCCCAGCTGAGGAGGCAATTTCCCAATGAAACCCCTTCCAACCCTGCCCCAGGGGTTCCCTGCAGTCACCTGGCTTTTCATTCTCATGAGGATGTAGTTCTTGATCTTCCCATAGGGCTCAGCCAGTTTGAGCACAGCATTGTCAGAGTAGCCAGAGTGGGGCAAGTTGCTCAGGTGGATCACACGACCAAGTTCTGGCTTTGGTGGCTCAGTCTTCTGGTCAGGTTTACCCTCAGGTTTCTGAAATTAAAAGGGAAAGACATTTTTCTGGTTTTGGTGAAGTTTACCCTCACGTTTCTAAGATTAAAAGGGAAAGCCATTTTTTAAGACCTATATATAAAATATACACGGGTGACTGTCCCTTGATTAATTTGATGCACTGAAAAGTGCAGGAATTAAGAACTTAAATGCAGCAGCCTCGTAACACTGAGTGCCCCAGATTAAAAAAGGCAATGCTAAAAAAAGCAAAAGTGTTTTACCTTTATTCTCTTGTATTTCTGTGACAAGTGGACTCTGACTGGTTTACCAAACACCAGGGCAGGTGTTGTTGAATAATATTCCACTGCAGCCTGAGCATCTTCAGTGGTTGACATTTCAATAAATGCCTGAAATCATACAAAATCAAATTAAGTGCTGATTTTTCAGGAATCTAATTTTGTTTCAATTTTCCAAGCTCTTTCATGCTTCCTTTTAAAAATACCTGCATCAGAAATGAAAACTGCTTTTTGCTATCAAGTTCTGACCCACAGAATTTGGCACAAATTTCAGATACTTAGGTGCACAAACAGAACTGTTTTGTTTGTTTACATTCCACCTAGATTAGGATTCAAAACATTCAATTGCTTCCTGCTTTTTCCACTTCTATGGGATTGCTTTATTTCACACTTCAAAATAAGACACTCCATAATACCAACTAAGTTTTCAGATAGTTTTAAAACAAGAGCATAATGTGGTGCAGTTGAGAAAGTAATGAAGAACCAACCAGGAGGAATTTTCAATATTTAAGTGAAAATGCAGTAGTGCAGCATTTCTAGAAACACATTTCTCCTTCCCCACAAGCCCCTGGTGACAGATGTGGTATCTCACTGGTGGCTGAGCAAATTCTGTTCCAAAAACAAAGCTCAGACAGTGACAGAAGCCCAGCAGAGACACCAGCAGTGCCCTGGGACCCAACCTTACCTCATTGATTTTGTTTAGAATCAGATGGTTTGTGATTATCCCAAAGGGTTCAACGAGCTGAAGCAGCTGATATCTCAGGTTCTTTCCCCTCTGGAAATCCATGATGTGCACAACTCTGCTTGTTTCCTGTTGAAGACAAAGCATGAGCAAACAGCGTGAAAAAGCTGTGTACCAGCAAACCTGAAGTCTGCTTCACTCTGCTCTACTTTGCTCTGCTCTACTGCTCTGTTTAAACTTTTAAAAATTTCCTTATCTGTCTTCACTAGTGACCAAAACAAGATCATCCTGAAAAGGCACAGAATTTCTAAGGATTTCCAGAGCAAGATGCCTGCCATGCCAAAGCTGCCTTTCCTTAATTTCACTTCTCACAGCTTCATCATGAAGGGAATGTCTCAAGAAGTTCTGTACAGTTTTGGAATAAATATTTTGTAGAGCAGTCAATAAAACAAACCCCCAGTCTTATGGCAAAGCTTCAGTACTTCCACACAAATTCTAAAATATCACTTCCAAAGACAATCAATTAATTAAAAAAAACCCAACCTAAACAAAACCAAAGACGGCACAGAAAAAATTATACAACCAAAAGGTGAGTTAGAAAAAAAGAATTTCAATACTAACCACTCTGCCCTTCTGCATGTGCCTGGGTCCCTGCATATTTCCATTTCCAGCTCCTTTAAGAAATTAAAAGAATGAACAAGCTTAGTTCAACCTGTAAGACTGGGATTAACATGCCCCATCACAAGTTCTTAAAAGATATGTCATTTGTAATACCAGAGTGAGATCAAGTTCTAAAAACTAATTATTTCATTGCATTCTAAAAAGGCTTTTTATTTATTTCAGAGCTCTTGAAACTTGGGATCCTCATTGCTGCTCCTCCTCTTCACTCTAAGATTAGAAAAAAGAGCTGCATTTATTGCTGTTCAGGAACAGCAGAGAGCAAGCCCATTGGAAAAAAACAAAACCTCCTGTTTTAAATAAGATTTGCCAGAGGAAAACTTCTCTGTACACAAAGGATGTGAGATTTCTTTATCTAAGATTCTCTTTCTACAGCTGAGGGTTTAGGTTCTAAAACATCACCAATTCAATCACAATACCCATTAAAAAAATAAAACAAACCACACATGTAAGCAAAACCCCCTTTCAAGCAGTTTGGCCTACAGTTAAATCTGAGATATTTTGAAAAACTAATTTAAATATTATCTTGAAAAATTAGGTGTTATTTTAATGTAATTAAGTATGAATGCATCTATCACCTAAAAAGTGTCTAGAACACTTATACTCTGTCAGGATATCCAGGTAAATGAATTGGTTTTGCTCTTTTAGTCATTTGAACTGTCTAAAAGGTAGGGACTAAGAGCAGCAGAAAGAATCTGATTCTTAGCCTTCTTTCCTGGGAGGAAGGGGCTTGCATCATCCATCTTCCCACTTCTCACTTGCTATTCCAATTTATTTCTCAAGTTCACTTCAAAATAGGGGGGAAAAAACCACTCAGGACACTGATTTCTTACCAGAAAACTCCACTAACATGTAGCTACTCAGAAGACAAAAACCTCCTACATAGGGGAAAAAAAAAATCCAAGTGCTCAACATGTGTAGATTGATCTCAGTTAAAAATCACCAGCCACAGGGAATGAGTAGCTGGCACAAAGGTGAAGTGTGGGAACTCAGCACCAGTCTTTAGTCCCCTGGCCAAAATATTTCAGTTCTAGTGCTGAGAAAAAAAATTTCTTTTGTTGTTTTAAAACACCGCTAGCAAATTAAAACAAGGATAAAAAAATACCCAAAAAACCTAGGAAGAAATGAAGGCTGGTGAAGGTAGGTGCCTGCTGAGGTTACCTCTGGGCCCAACAGGAGGTCCTCCAAGGTGGAATGGAGGTGGTGGTGGTCCCAAAATTCCTGGTGCAGGATTTGTAGATTGCTGCAACATAAAGGGATCACCCCTAGAAAGATGAGAAAAAACCCTGTCATTTTAAATCAACAAATTGTGAAGCTTTCATTCACAAAACACCTGAATTTCTGCAGAGTTTCTATGCAGACAACTCAGGCTACTTTTACTGCTGCCCTTCAGCTGGAAAACAAAGGGAAGAATCCATCCAAACCAAAGGAAGTGTGTTGTTCCATATAAAATGTAAGGAACGTCCTCAGCTTCAAATAAACAATTATAAATACTTCAAAATTAATTCCTACTTACATTCCATGTCCTGAATCACTGTCAGGATTCCATTCTGGGTATCTTAAAAGAAACAAAATTAAAAGAAAATATAAGAAGTGTGCAATCTCCTGTAGCTGTGTAACACAAGCAGCAATAGCGGGAGGTGTAACACAACTGCAGCACTGCAGCCCCACTGCCAGAGCCATGAGCAGCACTGCCAGAAATGCTGCTCTTCAGGACAAACTCTCTACTGTCTGCAGAACTGCTCAAAAAATGCTCAAGTTGGTATCAGTAACTACAATTACAACAGATTTTCAACTGCTAAGTTCCAGCTGTTACATATACACATCAGGATTCCACAGCTACGAACCAAGGCCCCTTTTTGTCCTGAAGATGCTCCAAGTGGTTTTTATTCCCTCCACAGGGAACAGTATGTTTTCTAAACCTTTGTGCAACAGTTATTTAGAATCAGGGAACATTTTGAGCTGGAAAGGACCCCCAAGGATCATGCAGGCCAAGTGCTGGCCCTGCACAGGACACCCAAGAGTGGCAGGCTGTGCCCTCCTCCCCAGTTACTGTACTTCCAGTTCATACATTTCGAGCAGCAGCTGGCAGCGGCGGCTGTGAGTCGCTCCATTGATGTGATGGTTCCACTCCTGCAGCAAAGTAAACAAGGCACAATTAGCAGCCAAACATGGGAGCCCTTCTCACAAAGCCCTGGCCTACAGCACAGTGTCTTTGCTAAGCTGGAGTTTGGCAGATCCACAGAGAATCAATCTGTTTGTGGTGCTTGGACACTGACCTGGACCTGCCTCTTCCCTGCTAACCTGGCTCAAAAGGTGTCGGGCTGCTCCTGCCTCAGAGTGCAAAGCTCCCTGCAAAACTCCAGGCACACAGGGCCATGGCAGCCTTTGGAACTGAAGGCTGTTTTGTTTGTCTTCTGGCATTTCAGAATTTCCTCTACTCTGCTTCATTCCTCAGACTTCTAGAGATCAATATAAAACACACTCCAATTTTTGGAACCGTAAAGAGGCCAAGAAATTGCACGGAATTCAGAAAGGAAAGACTAAAAGAAATCTAAGTGCATAGCTAGGACAAACTAGAAGTATACAGGTGAAATATAAAATATATAACCACTAGAGGGGAATAATAAAGGAAAAAAGCAGATCTAAAGTAAGATGGTATAAAGGAGAAATAATGAATTTAAAGCAAATCATCCAGGTAAAACTCTTCCTGGCTCTGGTTTTAGCACTAGAAAGGAATGAGGGATTTCTACTCTTTCTCTGCAGACTGTTTTAACTACAGAGGGAGTTACTTATTTTAGTGCCTGATCTCTGCATCTTTCTACTTACAAGTGAGAGCACGAGTCAGAGCTTTATTCAGGTCTATGAAGTGACAGAAGCTCTGGAGTTTCCCTGCTGCACATCTGGGAGGCACAGCCTGACCTTCACTCTGCTGCTCCTCAGGGAGGAAAGGGACCAGCAGAGATAAATGGGGGACAATCATTCAAGAACCTTGGGGCTCAAGGTTTTCTCCAGCTGAAGGTTTTTCTTATCAGCCACAATTTCAACTATGAACACAAAGTGCACTAACTGCTGTTTTATGTGGCTCTTCTTACACGTCTGTTTCTGCTCAGCACCCACAAAGGATTTCTGCCTAATCCATCTTTCCAGGTTTTTGGTCTCTGCCACACTACAGCCATCCTGGATACAATAAGACATTCCCAAAGCTCACTGTAGTGTTTCCATATGTTAAATGCCTACCCTGCACTTCCTATAAAGGAGAAAAATCTGGATTTAAAGTCTCTCATAAAGTACTACAATATTACTCCATGATGCTCCTAACATGAAGTCATTCCTTTTATCAAGACAGAAAATGAGAGCACCACTTTTTCCTGTCAACTGCACAAGATGTAGGCTCTGCAACTATAAATAGGCTGGCAATTAGGATGAAAAATACCCACCAAAAAAAAAAAATCTATGAACCCAACAATAGGAAGTTTCTTCAGTTCAACACTTGCTAGCAAGTGTTAGCATTACGCTCTAGAAGAGTCCTTTAAACCCCAAACCCCTCTAAATTTGGGGGCACAGTCAGTAAAGCCTCAGTGGCTGGTTCTGCCACACATGACATGCTTTCAATCTGTCTCAACACAGAAGTTATCTGCAAACTACAGGCCAAGTCTGGGAGATTTAATTCTCATTCAAATGTTTTTAAATTGGCAAAAAAGTGGGATGTGATTATAACTCCAGATTTTTCTTGTTCCCAGCAAACAATGTTAGCTCATCTGCATGAACTTTCATTACACAATTCCTAATCTGGATCCCCTTTGTGCCTGCACCCCTTTGGAAGTGTCCCTTCCCCAGGGTTTTGGGGCACCAGGTTATTTGTATTTACAGGAATTCATTAACACAAAGGCCCCAAGTTAAGAGAGAAAAAGCTGAGTTTCTGCAAACCCAGCTTCCCCTTTGGCTCAGTCGATGCAAGCCAGAGGACACACTGTTCCTCAGAAAATGAGGCCACACTCGAGCACCTAATTTTAGCCAGCCCTCCCCCAGGGCCACAGCCAGGTTCTCCCTGTGAGATGAACCAGGTTCAAGTGTTTCACCTCCAAATTCATCTGCTCGGGTTGCTTCAGCTTTTATCTCTGGCAGGAAAACAATCCCTCCACGTTTAACACCTCATTTCCTGATACAGGGATCAGGATTGACAAAATGCCTGAAGTAACTGGGGCACAATTTACTTCTCAGATAGAAAATAAACTCGGCCTTAAAATATATGCACATTAAATTAAAGAAGCAATTAAGAACATCACTAAAATAAATAAAAAAAAAAGAAGACTAATCTGCCAATTTAAGTTACACTAAGGATGTTTAACACCTTGCTTGCACTTAAAATACACATGGCTTGATCAAACACTTGCAAAAATCTCTGATATTTTCATTTGGAGGTGGGGAAGATGAAGTTTTGTTACTACAGTAATATATTTACATAGTCCCAGCTACGAAAAGCATTCCCTTTCTGCTTTCCATAAATTTCGGTTCAAATCAGGTTACTTTAAAAGTTTGATTGGATTTTGTGGGAGACATAAAATAAGGAGCTCTGTAACGACTGGGTATGCAAAGCAGAGGAAAGAAGGAGAGAAAGAGAAAAATTCTTGTGGTGACATGATTTCTGAAATCAGAAATAAAACCCCAGCTTGGGTCGTAAGAACCAGATGATCCAATCACAAATATTTCATTGTGTACTAGCAGTTTTTAAGTCAAAGTATATTCCTAAAAAAAAGTTGTACACGTTACAGAAGAGGTCAGCCACTTAGGTTATGCTGTTAAAAGAATTTGGTATTTCTCATACCTGGAAAGGCATTTCCATGTGGATATCCTTTCATTAGATCTGCACTCCAAAGCACACTAAGAGCCACGAGCCTTTAAAATAAAGAGCTGAAAAGACCCCTACTTACAGGATCACTGGTTGCCATCTTCAAGGGCCTCAGAAGTTAATGTTTTCAATCTAACCAAATGAAGTCCTTTTACAGACCTGAGCATGGCAGCTAAACTGTTAACACTTAAAACTTCAGTGAAAATACACGTCAAACACAGGAGACAAGAAACCTGGATTACTGTATTTTATAGCAAAAGTAATTAAAGCAACACAAGTTCATAAACTGTCAGATCAGGTGGAGCCATACAGCGTGTGCTCTAGAAGTGGTTTGATCCTTTCCTTGCAGGGACAGAGTAATTCTTGTGTTTCAAAAAGATCAGATGTACAGAACAGCACTTTCTGAGAGGTAACTGTAAAGAAATGGTTAGTAACAGCAATTGCACATTGTATCAATTTTACAGTAATAGCAGGTATTAGGTTTTCAATTGAAGGCCTTCGAGCTAATTAGCCACTAATTGTGACAAGAGGGGCACCGTATTAGCCAATTAGCCAATTAAATTGCCTAGTATCCTGGAAATCAGCAAGATGAGTACATTGGAAAAGGTGAAAGTGAGAAGGCTCTGGAAACACCATCTGAATCCTGCTGGGTAAGCTGCTCCCCTGGCAGGGCTGCACTAGGTGTGGATAACTAAGAGGGAAGTCTCAGCATCACCGAACACACCCGAAGATCCACTCTACTGTGAGCCAAGTAAAGAACACTACTAGGAACACAGAGCAGGATACTGCAACAGCAGACTGATTGCTCGGAGAGTCTACAGGGATAGATGCAACATGTGACAATAAAAAGTGAGTCTGAAGTGTTCTAAGAAAGTTGTGAAAAAAGGAGAAAAATGACGACAAATTTCAGCCATAGTATGAGATAGAGTGTTAAAGTGAAATTAAAAAGGCAAGAATGAGCTAATCTAAAACGTGGTTTTTACTTTTGCAAATAAGTTCCAGGGCTCTACATTAACTCTTTCCCTCTGGACAGGGAAAAAGCAGAACTGTGCAAGAATGCATCTTAACTACATATAAATCAGCAATCAAGACAGATGTGGAGGAGAGCTGAAACTAGCTTCCAGAATGGCACAGCAGATACACTGCAAAAAAACCCCAAACCAACAAAAAAATACCAAAACCCACCCCAAAACTGCTTGAATGCCAGATGTTTGTGGTTAAGAGAACATGTAGATGTAAAATATAAACAAGATATCCCAGTAGATGATAGCTGTTTGACTTGAAGTTAAGCAATCTGGGCAAATAAAATACATTAATGTAAAGCCCTGGTTTACAATGTTTGTCAACAATTAACCTTGCAAATAAACCAAGTGCCTTTTTCACTCTCAAACCAACTTTCAGATCATTTCAAAAGCAACCAGGCCATAGAAATAATTAAAGAAATAGGTAAAAACAGAACAGATACTACAACGTAAAGGAAAATAGAAGTATCTGGTGCATAACTCACCTTATTAGAATGAACTGGCATATCACATATAGAGCACAGATGGGGATAACCCTTCGGTAAGAATCCATGGAAGTCTTCAATATTGCTATTTGGAGGAGCACCTCTCTTTTTCTCAAAGAGAGATCTCTCGGGACCAGGACCACGACCCATTCTGTCATACTCACTGTCAAATTTATGATAGTTATGCGAAGTCTCACCATAAAAAGATTCATCCCTACACCTTTCTCCATCTCTCAATCTGTCATCTTCATAATCCATTCTGTCATAATAACCAGATTCTTGAGAACGACTTCCATGGTCATAGTCAACCACTGGGTTGAGACTAGGACCACGATCATCAAAGCTATCTCTTCTAAAATGCCTTTTTTCTTCCCAATCATCCCTAGGTACTCTGTATGGTGGTTCCCGTGTGGATGATCTGCCATCTCTACCATAACCTTCTTCAGCTCTCCTCCTTTTAAGTTGTAGAAGGATCTGAGGCAAGTTTTCAGGAGTGATCTTGTCCTCGGGATAGCGACTCAGTTCATCTAAGTCTCTAGCAGACAGACCAAAGCTGGCCAAAATGTTTGTGGCCTGGTCTGCATCTCCACGGTGCTGAGAAGACAAAGGGAGCGGACCTCTACTTCCAATGTTAAATATAGACTGCAAATTATGGGAAGAGGTACTACCAGAAGACAGTGCACTATGAGATCCTTGTTGGTTCAATGAAGAACTCATTCCAAGATTCATTAAGCTAGCAAGGCGTGCAGTACCCTGGTTCATCCTTCCAAGAGATGCTGGCATATTTAAAGACTGGGTAGCAGCAGCAAGAAGGCCTATTCCTGCAGAGAGGTCACGCCCATGACCTTGGGAATCCCTACTCAGAGATGACTGCTGGAATGACTTGGACATTGTAGAACTAGAGCTTGTCTACTTTATGGATCAAAAAAAAAATTCTTTTGGCTTAGTTTTTTTTTTTTTTTTAAGATGGCTGCAAAGAGAGCTCACACTAGAAAGCTAGGCAAACTTCACTTCAAAAACGGTAACGCCAAGAAAGAGGATCAATAATGACTGCAGATCTTCTTCAAGCTGAGAAACACCAGACAATTCTGTAGAAAAACAAGCAGTTTTAGTCATAAATCCCTTTAAACAGATGCAGTTTTAAACTTATGCATCATGTTGATCTAAAAAAACATTAAAGATCTCAATCTTACAAGGCTTTTATCACATAACAGATTCAAGAGGTACCCAGAACCTACATATATTATTGCAGATAAAAATACAGCAGTGTTTCCTATACATGCTACTCTTCTTCCACAAAAAGCTACTTTCACACTGAAGAAAAGTGAATTTCAGAAGTTTGCGATGTCTGAAAGCATCTATAAAGTTTACTGACATGTAAGCCTTGATCTCTGGTTAATGGCTTTGTTCATACCCTACGTTACTGTACTCTGTCTGTGAGAAGAACACAAAAAACTCAGGCCCATAGAATCCAAGATGACTTTGGCATATAACACATATTTGAAAATGAAACCTGTACCACCACAGAACAGGACGAAAGGAAGTTAAAAGTAACTGAAGTTTGGGCAAAAAGTTTCTGCTATAAGATCTGTAAATAAGACCAAACATAATATTCAATCTTTATGCAGTCAAATTCCAATTACTGATGTGAAGACAGATGTGAACAAGAAAAACAAGTTTTACATTTTGCAGGAAGTAAACAAGACCTCTTGTTCCAATTGCAGTTACGCTGCTAACAGCATTTCTGAAGGGAACCTTTACTCGGTTACATGGCAGCTGTGACATCAGCCTGCACTCTCAGACCTCAAACTAAACAAGGTCAGGCTTAGTGCTGGGATGGGAGACCCAAGGAAAACCCTGCTCCTGCAGGAAGAGACCCCAGTGAGTCAGGAGATGGCACCACAGCCCATGGCACTGCCTGCCCGGGGCTGGCACTGACACCGTGACCACCTGTGGGAGTTAAAGCTCCTAAAGCACTGCTCACAAGAGAGAGGTGACTCTTTAGTGTCCCACTAAAATATTAACCCAGCACTCCAATATTTGGTTCAACTGCACTCACATGAAGTTTAAACTAAGCAGTCTATCAATATCCACACTGCAATGAATGCATTTCATAAAATGTTCTTTTAGGGCAGAGCAGAAATAACTGCAACACTTCACCCCATCCTCCTCCAGCCTTGGGACTGATCCACAAAGTTCAAAGCAATTCCACACATGTGAAAATATTCCAGCAGGAATAATCTGTTCTCGGGTCCCTGATGCCACAAAGCCCTTCCCAGTGAGGGCAGAGCAGTTCTGCTGCTCCAGCACTGCCACTGAGGAGCACACCAAACACAGAATCACTGGGAAAAGAAACAGGCACAGACTGCACAGCTGCAAATGAAGTCAGCTCCCAAGAGAACAGGTAGTTTGGGGAGGAATGGAAAGGACAAAATGAAAGCAAGGACTTCTCCTTGAAGAGACCAGTTCTGCAAAAGGCAATGGCTCTTGCACTGGAAACAGAAGGAAAAAGGTCAAGGTTAGAGGTCTCTATCCCACTGCCTGCTCAATCCACAGCCTGTTCCAACAGTGCACAAAGCTGAAAAGCACTTGGGTTTTCTTTCTCAGTAGCATGTTACAAAATTATGCATTCATGTAAAAAAAAAAACGATGGAGTCCCCAAAAAATACACAAAATACACATAACTCACAGAACTCCACCTTTGCAAAGTAACTCCTTTATACAATTTGCTACATACTCTGTCATCAATGCATCTAAACTCAATTCAGCTACGTTTTTAAAATTCACAAACACTGGAGCCACTTAAAAGGAAGTTCAGCTGTGTGACATTTGTTAAGAATAAGAGACTGACAAACATGGGGATGTGAAGTTTGAAAGTTCTGAGGCAGAAGACAGAAAAACACTGCAGAAAGCTTCAGAGGAAAACAGTAACACAGGGGGAGCAAACCAGGTGAATTCTAAGGGAGATGTCCCAGAGAAAGGGGCCACACTAGAGGACACCTGAATAGAAAGCATTGAAGAAGTCTGCTGTAAAAATCAAGACTCTTTTTGAGGTCAGAGAGGAACTCTAATATTCACCTGGGTACCATGCTTTTATCTTACATTCATTCAGTATTCTTCAATGTACTTTTATGACAATTTTACAAGTTAATCCTTGCTTACTCCATTTTTACACCTAAATTTCCTCCCAGTTCATTCACACACTTTCAGAAGGATTTGAAGCTGAACTTACTGGGTTCTTCATAAAATCAGGTATTCCAGAGGGCTTTGAGCCTGATTCTGCAGCAATTCCACAGACAGCCCTGTGGTCAGGACAGGCTCACTGTGTCCTGCTGGTAGTGCAAGGACTCACACTATTCAAGTTTCCACTAAACCAGGAAAGTTCTCCATTTTTCAAAAACACCCTTTATTTGAACAAATGCTCCCTAATCCTCTTGTCCCAGCTGTCAGCTGGCAGTTCATTGTGTGCTGCTGCAGGGATTAGTAGGGAACAAACCCCATGGCACCCCGGGATGGTGCTGAGACCCCACAGCAGAGCTTCACAGAACCACACCCAGCTCCTGCAAACACCCAGGGAAGGGCAAAGGAAAAATAAAAATAGGAAAGATGGGAGAAAAACCAAGACAAAGACAGAGACAGGGACAACCTCATGGAAAAGCATGAGAGAGGACAGGAAGACAAGTGTATGATGGAGACACAGCACATGGTGCTAGTCAGGAAATGCCCTACACCCAATTAGGTACTGAGTACTTTAATTAACAAGTTTGAACATCCTCCAAAAACCACTAATTATCACACCACTCATCTTGCAACAGCTGCTGCACTCCAGTCCTAACCAAGCCCATCCAAGAGGTGGGGGAAGAGCTCTACCCTCACACCAAAGGATGTTTAACTTCCACAGGGTCAGGTCGAAAGTGATCCTAAAGCAGCACTTCCTGTGATTCCATGCCAGGATCTGATAGGGACAGGTTCCCATGGAGCAGGGCCAGCTTTGGACAGAGGTGCCATCAACTGAGTCACAGCAACAAGATGGGTAGGACTGAACAGTGCTGCCTGAGAGCCAGACACGGGTTAGTTGAAAGTGTTATCTAATTGTTCTCCACTTAATTTCAGCTACACTGAGAACAGACAGGCTTTCAAATACACCTTTAAGATCTGGGGACAGAAATTTGGCCATATTAAGATTTGAAAATATGTAATATCAAGCAATCTCGAAATAGGTTGAAAGTCAAAATGTTATTAGATTTCCAGACAAATGCAGACAATGAAAACCATTAGTATCTACAAGTTGCAAAAGAGTTTTCTTTCTATAAAGGCAGACAAAAAAAAAGGAATTTAAATCCTACAGAGTACACTGTTATCAAACAGAGCCCAAAATGAGGCTGATTTTCAAACACTATAGAAAGTTTTTCTCTTAGTGTAAAACTGAACATATCTTTTCAGTAAAGCTCACAGAACTCTTGCTCCAGTGTAAGTTTGACCTGAGAACAGTTTAATTCAGTGAATTCTTGGAATATATTGATTATGTTGAACACAATAACCTCAGCTTGTCACCTTTTATGGAACACAAATAGGCTGAAAATAAGTCCCCAGCTCCCTATTCCTTCTGCCACTTTCAGGGGGTTTTAACCTATGCATAGTTACTGTCATTTTAATGTTAATCTTGTTCTTTGAACAACTCATCTTTTACCCATTCCTCTTCCACTATTTACAGAAAAAAGTGTCAAAAACGAAAAGTAACTTTTCACTTTCTAGTCAGTTTCACTTCAAAACACATTGAATTAGAACAAATAAATTCAATTATGGTAAAAACATGAACTTCTCTACAAGCTGAAAAGCAGACCCTCATTTTGTAAGAATGCAATGCTCTTGCAGACCATACACCCTTGGGAAAAAAGTATCACAGAAGTTTCTGGAAGTCTGCTCTTTGCATAAAGATCTCTAGGTCTTCCTCCTCCTCTCTTACACATCATAATCAGTGTGGCAATTCTTTCTGCCACTGGAGAATTCTTCTGCTTCTTGCCAAAACTGGCTGCAGCACATCATGGCAAAAAGGGTTATTGAGGGAAGAGATCTGGAATTTGGACAGGCAGCCCCCCGTGCTGCTCTGAGAATTAATGGTAGCAAAACCAAGAACTTGCAAGGAAATTAGAAACAGATGTTATCTAGCTGCTGAATGACCAAGTACAATGGATGTCAAATCCAAGGGATTAACTTTTGGACAACACAGAAAAGGGCACTGTCTTTGCAAAGCAAAGGAGGAACTGCCCAGCAGCTTTAGAGAAATGCAGATTCTGGCTCATTTCAGCTCCCAGTGTTCAGAGTGGTTATTCAATATTGCCCTTCCACACACAAGAAAAGCACTCATCTTGTTCAGGCCACCCCAAAGGTCATGCCCTCAGAAACTTCAGGAGCACCTGGCTTTTTCTGGGCACAGATTAACCAGTCTGTTTCAGGCACAACAACTGGCGGAGTTTCAGTTCTCAGGATTATGTTTAGCTTCATCCCAGGGACTTCCTTGATCAGAGGAACACAAAATAACCTGAGAGTTGAAGTGACTGTAACAGAGGATTTCTTCAGAACAGGGAAGTGTGACATCTGAACAGGCATATTTACAAATGGGAATTTAAATGGCTGGTTTAGCAATCAAGAACCTTAAAAGGATTTACAATTTTCAACATCTGAATGCAAAAAGGAACATAAAAGAAGCTGGTTTCCTATTCTGCTCATTATATAATTTAATATATTCATCCAGCCCTCTTTTGTAAGAGGTGCATTTAAAAAGTGCATTTATTCCTTTGCAGAAACAGAAGTGGGAAGAAAAAAAAAAGTTTCCAGGAATAGCAGAGAAAGAAGGCAAAACCCACGTATTTTTGGAAAGGGAAAAGAAGTAACACCCAGAAACAACAGGTAACTGCTGGCACTGTGGTGACCACACCACAAAAACCTAAATGGCTTCCAGGCATTCCTTTCTACTGCTTTCAATCCCTGACACATTCAGAGCCCCCACTCTGCAGTAAAACAGATGCACTCAGGTTCCTGCAGCTCCAAAAAGCTCCATGGAGCCAATAACAGAGAGGCTCTGCCAAAACCAGAGTGTCTGTGGAATGCTGTGGGATTTCACTGGGAAACTCTGGTAACACAACAGGAACACAATTCCCTTCATCCCCAGCTGCTGTGGGGACCAACAGCCCTTAGACACCAAAACTGTGACACCAACCCCTGAACAAATCACAACAGTTTGATAAACAGGTCATACAAAAAGTGATTCAAGCACACACCAAATTTTACCATTAAAAAAAAACAAAACCCCACACAAGTTCTGTGTTCTGATCTGGTAAACTGAATTTCTGCCTCCAGGCATTTCCAGGGTTGGGGTAAAATCCTCTTTTTCCCAGCTGAAATCCTGCTTGAGGTTGCAAGTAGTATTGTAGCTGCAGAGAAAAATCAAGTAACTATTTCATTGGTTCAGTGCTCAAAATAAAAACCCTTTTGTTGAAATTATGACTGCACAATATGGTACTTAAACACTCACAAACTAAATTAGTTCAGAAATATCGTGAAGTATTTGCTTTTGTTTTCAAGACTTGTTGACTCAAGAGAGCTGATGAAGAAAGGAAGCAGCACTGAGGCTACAAAAAAACCGCTCATAAATTAACAAACTGAATGGAAATAATTTCATTGCAGCTCTGCTTGCAACAGCTTCCCTCCTAGATTGCTGAGCCACCCAGAAGTCTGTTGAGTACTACATTATAAAATACCTTTGTATTCACCAAATCTTTCAGCAGAGACACATGCAAGTCACAACAAAGGGCAGCACGCTTTTCCTAATTCCTCACCGAATTAACGAGTGTTTTTATTTAAGTACCATCCTGAATAAACCAAGTGGCTAAAATATAACAGCTAAATGGAATTTCAGTCTGGAGCCCCAAACTGACTCTTCTTTCCCCCTCTTTAATTGATTTTCAGTTTTTATCTTTACAAACGTGGATATCCACATTTTAAGGACTCATTTAGGAATTTCTCTGGGGTTCTTTCCCCATCATTTAGTTCCAGGATGTAACACCAAGTGCACAATGCAGAAGTACAAACACTAGCTTATCACTTCACAAACACATCCAAGGCCTCAGTGCCAGCATCCTCACTCACAATTTAGTAATGAATCGTTCTGGGAAGTTCTTTTGATAAAATTCAAGACACGAGTTCACTAATTTCTTGGAAACACAGTAAAAGTGTTAGTATGTTCCACTACACGTTACAAAAACAATTTACCATTTTGGCACACTGAAAACTTAAGTATTAACGTGTTTCAAAGTGTGAGAACATTAAACCACTGGATCAATAGATTCTTTGTAATGAAGCTCCTGAAAATGCACCCTTTTCTTCTCCCCATGAAAAACTACACAGGCTGCTTTAAGAAACTTACGTTTTCGACCAGAGCTGCTCCCTACTTATCTGACTCCAGGAAAACAGGACCACCTACAGTTCAAAAAACCTTAAGGATTTAAGGCTGAGTAAAAAGAATAGAGATTGTTCTGCAGTTTGAACCACTATCAGATACTTTTTTCCCAAAGGTCTGCATCGTGGAAAGAAAAACAGCCACACATTTGGAATCTGAGGGATGGTTCAGCTTTCTTTCAACAGCGTAAATGCCTCATTTATCATTTAACAAAGCAGTTCTTCAGGCTCCCAGAAAGTTCAACTTCTGCTTATTTTCAGAATAGGTGAACTTTGTATCTCATTACTCAGGCTCTGGAAGCAAAGTATGTACATTAAAGAAACGGAACGTTATCAACCCACCGCAGGAAAAGAAAAAAAGCATTCCTGCAGCTTGATTTGTAAGCACAGCCTGAATTATACGAAAGTGAAACTGAGTAGAAAGAGGGGTCAAACGGCTGCCTGCACTGTCAGGATTCTTGTCGCTCAATTCATTAATTCTTAAAGCCAGATGGGCATCAAAACCAGCAGTTTTAGACTCTAACGGCCTTCACAGAGTTAAGGAAGGAGGGAGGAACGAGGCCGCCTGCAAGGCCCCGGCTGGCGCCAGCAGCGCTGGCGGAGCGCAGGGCAGAGCTCCGGGCACGGGGAAGCGCGGTGGAGCCGGGTCACGGCGGTGGAGCCGGGCCACGGCTGCGGGGCCGAGCGGCGGCCGCGGTCCCCGNCCGCTGCCCGCCCGCTCACGTGCCCGGCGGCGGCCGCCCCGCTCGGCTCCGGTATCGCCGGTGAGTCCGCGCCGCTCCCGCCGCTGGCCGGGACCGCCCGCCCCGCCCGCCGTGAGGGATGTGGGGTGTGGGATGGGGACGGGGAGGAGGCGCCGCCGGTACGGCTCTCGCGAGAGGTGGGGGCCGCTCACCCTGCTCTCGCGAGAGCGCCGCTGCACCGCGCGCCGCCAGCCCGCCGCCCGCGCCCCGCTCATTGTCCGCGCTCCCGCGGGGCAGCATGGGAAGGCGCGGGGGGCGGGGCGCGGCGGAGGCCACGCCCCCGGCGGGAGGAGTGCGGGGCCCGGCAGCGTGGGGTCGCGGGTTCGCGGCTCCCTTCCGCCGATTCCGGGTAGCGGCGGCGCCGGCACCGGCACCGGCACCGGCACCGGCACCGGAGTGTGCCCGGGATATCCAGTGTGTCCTGGATATCCAGAGTATTCTGAGTATTCAGAGTATCCTCTGGTCCCCACGCTGCTTTCTGTATACCAGGGCACGCTCACGGGCACCCAGCCCAAGGCCGCTCTGAGCACAACGCGAGTGTCACCATCGCTAAAATATTCGAAACTGGGCTCTCGCTGGCTGTGAGGCTCGGGAGAAGGTTCTGGTAAAAAAGCCCTGCAACCGATGTGCGGAGGCTGTGCCGTTCCCCTGATCCAACATTGCCACCTTGTGCTGGATGAGGAGAGGTCCCTGTGCTGCTGCACTCCTGAAATCCGTGAGTTGTGACCAAAGTACTCGTACTGCCCCTCAAGTACATTCATTATTTGGATTTCTTTCATAGTTGATATCTCTCTTCCCTATTTAATTTTGTGGCTAAGGAACTGGTCTCTCTATTAGCCTGGAAACCGCTGGGTTCCAGCACCTTTATGAAGGTGAGGGTGTGTATGTGAATTCAGGGAAAGCTCCAGGGGAAAGGAAAAATCTGCCTCTTTAATTCATCACAGGCTGGTTTTTCTTCTCTATAAGTGGCTGGAGAGCACAATGAAACAATAACACATACAGTATTTTAGAAAAGTGGAAGTGGTACAATATATGTGTTGAAATAATATGGAAATGCTCAGAGAACAATCACAAGAAATCCAGCTCTTAACAAGCTAGGGTAAAAAAACAATTAAGTGCTCACAAACATGCCCATCAATCTGAGTTAACAATCCTCCTGTGCTGTGGTGCTGCAGAACAGTAAAAGCAGTGCAAATGTAAAGCAATCCAACCACTTTTGCCTGGTTGAAGTCATATATAGATTGCAAAATGTATGGTGCTCCTAAACAGAACCATAAATCACTTTGGCATTTCTCGAGTACAAATGCAGGTCCTGCTCCATTTCCTGGCTTTATTTCACTGCCAGTCTTGGACCTCAGGGGTTCTCTCCCAATTCTCTTCGCTCTAGGCACCAGAGCAGGGCTGAAGTGAATCATTCTGACCTTTATCAGTCACCTTTGTGCTGCAGAAGGAGCTGCACGGTGCTGACTGTCCCCTTCCAGCTGGAGGTGACACCCCGAGCTCCAGACCCCCAGCCTGTGCTTGTGCTGACCACTGGAGAACCTTCAGGACCTTTTATTTCCAGTTGTGCACAAAGCTGGAAGCTTGGACATGCCCCAGTCCAGAAGCCCCTGAGCCCTGGGCTGATCCCACAGCAGGGGAGGGGGAATTCTGTCCCTGTGCTCAGGTGAGACCCCACCTGCAGAGCTGCCCCAGCACAGGAAGGAGCTGGAGCTGCTGGAGCCAGGCCAGAGGAGGCTCCAGGATGAGCAGAGGATGGAGCAGCTCTGCTGGGAGGAAAGGCTGGCACAGCTGGGATTGTTCACCTGCACAGGAGAAGCTTTGGGGTGAGCTCAGGGTGGCCTTGAAGGAGCTGCAGGAAACATGGAGAGAGATGATTTACAGGGGATGGAGGGACAGGACACAGGGAATGGCTTCCCACTGCCAGAGGGCAGGGCTGGATGGGATATTGGAAAAAGAGCCCATATTCCCCATTTTTTGCCACTTTTGGGAATACCTGGTCCAGCAGCAGAGGCCCCTGACACAGTGGGTGTTCCTTGGCTGCCAGCAGGCACCCACCTGGGAAAGAGGAAAATTGCTGGGCACAACATAAATCCACAGGGAAACCCTGATCAGTTTTGCAGGTAGGATTTGTTCCTACAGGAACAACAGAACTCAGGCTTCAACCAGGAAAAACCTTTCTCTGTTGAGTATTTTAACAAGTATTCCCATGTGCAGTATAAAAACTCTGCATTCAAAGCTCCAGGTATTCAGGTGGCAGAAGGGCTCGTGGCTAAATTTAGTGTCAGAGACATTTAAGGAGTCTGGATTATTTCACAAACTCAGGGTTTCCCAGAAGACTGCATGGAATCCAAATGGATCCAAATCTCATCTTGGACAGAGCAACACACTCCTTTGGTTCCAACTTTTGCATTTAAACACCATTTTTATCTGAATATTGCCCCTCCCCACCAGTTCTGATATATTTACATATTCATCAGCCTTTTCTGACCTTTCTTTGTGGGCTCACTTCCCCCCAGGCCTAGGGATGAGAGCTGGTGCCTCACTACAGCCTCTCCAGTTTCCCACAGGAATTCAACACCACTCTCAAATCCTGCTGCACCAACAGCCTTGTAAGATAATGAAAAGCAATCTGAGCAAGCTTAAATATAAATATGTTTAATTGAGGTCATATAAAAATGTATTTCAAACAAGCAGTGAGAGGAGATTAACAATAAATTGTACACATAATTCTTGTTATACCTTGCCCCAAACCCCCTTTGACGTTTCCAATTCCTACATCCACATCCTGAAAACAAATTCTTCTCCAGGTGCCCTGTTTAAGCTGTGGGTGGGCTCCAGGTTTCCATCTTCTCAACACCTTTGAAAGCAGCATTGACAGCTTTTCTTCTGACCACTCCTGCTGCTCCAGCAAGCCCCACACCGATTTACCTGTAATAAAAACCCAATAGACAGTTGAAAGGAGGAGCTCTGTTCAACCATTAGCACAGAGCAGTTAATTAGGTGATATCAATTTTTATATAAAAGATGCACACTAAAATATCTGCAACAGAATTTTCCGTTTTCTATGAGTTGTCTGCATCCAGACTAGGCTGTTAACTCCACAGGCAGGAGTTACTCCACTCTCAGGCATGCAGAGTGCTGCCAAAACCCGGCACCACCGATTGCCAGGACGGCCCTGCTGGTGCCAGGACAGCTCAGCAGCACCTTTCTCTCCCAGCAGCATAACACTGGCACAGGCACTGAGCAGCCACGGGCAGCTGACTACTGCTGGGAGAAAAAAATAACAAAACTAGGGGCTTTACAGGGCAGAAAAAAAGAGGCACCTCTCTGGTGATGCCTCCTCTCACCAAGGCTTTATCCAACAAGAGCAATAGATAAGCTAAACCTATCGCTGGATAAACCATGTTATTTCCACCCTGAGGACCTGAGGCTAGCACAGGCCTTTTAGTTAATTCAAGGCAGCAAAACAAACACTTTTGCCCATTTCCACTCGTTGGCTCATGGTCACACCTCACCCACGTTGCTCCAGAGCTCTCCCTGTGCCTCAGGAGCAGGTTATCCCTCCATATCTCCTCTTGCAGGCTCCAGTGCCCTCCTGGACAGGCCTCCTTGGTGGTCTCAGCACAGCACAGCACAACACAGCTCGGGGCTTTCACACACGACGGGGCTGGGTCACCCCAGGGCTGCTCCGGGTCACCACGATCCTCCTCATCGGCTGAAGGGCTAAAGAGAGAACAGCAAAAACATCGTAAATAATCCATTAATTTCATCTATATTCATACAGCTCAACAGCAGCAACACGGTTTGTGGCAGAGGACAAAAGCCAGCAAACCGAGCGAAAGGCTGAGGAATCAGTGCTAGACAGCACAGCCAAGTAAAACCCCCAGTACCGAGGCACCGCGGGCTGCAGAGCCTGCCGGTAGGGAGAAACACATAAATAAAAGTGAATATTTCACGTGGTGCCTTCCGTCCCCAGAACTCCGGTGTCCAGCACCGGTGCCCTCACCACCCTGTCCCTGTCCCCCCCTCACCTCATGGCGGCGGCGGCCCCTCATGGCGGCCCGGGCCCGCGCAGCGCCGCTCCTTCCCCTCACAGCAGTGGGGACAGAGAAGGGCCATGGCCGAGCAGAGCCGCTCCATCCCCTCACGGCAGTGATGGCAAAGAAGGGCCATGGCCGAGCAGAGAAAGGGCCGGGCCCGACCAGAGCCGCTCCTTCCCCTCACGGCAGTGATGGCAGAGAAGGGCCATGGCCGAGCAGAGGAAGGGCCGGGCCCGCGCAGCGCCGCTCCATCCCCTCACGGAAGGGATGGCAGAGAAGGGCCATGGCCGAGCAGAGCCGCTCCTTCCCCTCACGGCAGTGATGGCAGAGAAGGGCCATGGCCGATCAGCACGGCTCCGTCCCCTCACGATGGCGGAGCAGAGAGAGGCAAGGCCCGGCCGCGCTGCCGAGGTGATTCCACAGGCACCGCCCCGCGGCTTCGGCCGCTCCCCTCGGGGCGGGGAAAAGCCCTCCATCATCAGTCACAGAGCGGCTTGGGCTGGGAGGGACTTTAAAAATCATCTCGTGCCACCCTCTGCCATGGGCAGGGACACCTTCCACTATCCCCGGTTGCTCCAAGCACTGTCCAGCCTGGCCTTGGGCGCTTGCAGCATCCCCGGCAGAGGCAGAGCAGGAAACACAGGATCTGTGGAAGAACTGAACTCAAGCCCCAGCTCATGGGAAGCAGAGGGCTGGTGAGTTGTCCCTCTGCTTTCCCCTGATGTGTCCCACTTCAGGCACAGGAGATAGAAGTGTCAGCTCAGAAACAGCTGCCAACACCAAAAAACCCAGTCCTGAAATAAGCAGAGAATAAATTGTGATGCTGTCAAGTGCCTCCCTGGGAGAAACACAATTCCACACCTTCCCTGACCTCCACTGGATGACTAAACATCAGCCCAGTGCTCTCTGCATCCATGTCTGGGCACAGCAGTGTAAGTGTGGCTTCCCTCGCTGGGGATCCATTCAAAGGAAGTTTTTCTCTGGGCTTTATGTTCCAGTGAGACACTTCAAGGCCTTTCCAGAGAGCCTGGCATCCCTCCCCCATGCTCCTCTTGTGCTTATGCTCTCAGAGCTCAGCAGTGAACTCAGCTGGAGCTGTGCCTTGCCTCAGGCAATCATCCACTCCAGCTCTGTCTTCTTCAAATACTTCACGGTCTATTTTCAGCCGAAGGCAGGCAGCTATTCTTCCTGGATGTGGGGTGCTCCTCCCTGGCTCAGCCTGATCCTGCCTTGTCCTGGGAAACCCTGGGCTTCTTGTGCCCAGGACACGGCTGAGTGCAGGGACAGAGGCTGGTGCTGAGCAGAAGGACTTCGGTGCTTCCCCTGCCAGTGATGAAGCTGGGGAGGAACAGGGATGCCCAGTGCAGCACAGCACAAGCTGGCTGGTGGAGGGACAGCTAAGAGCAGGCACAGAGCACTTCATGCTCTTCTTCCTGGAGGTCTCACTGCCCACAGCCAAGGGCACACAGGGATGGATGTGCCCTGTGCCCACGCAGGGATGGATGTGCCCTGTGCCCACACAGGGATGGATGATGACTCTGCTGAGACCCTAAGCCACAGCTTCAGTTTGGAAGCTGTTTAATTCATCAGCACAGCATGGGGCCCACATTAATATGCTTTGTCTCTTTTAACAAGGCATTTTCAGCAAGACCGGGGAGATATTTCAAAAGCTTCCTGAATGCCAAATACCAGAACTCAGCAACTCTCAGTGCCAGGACCAGCCTCCCATGTCCCAGTATAATCCCCTCTGTGTGCACAGCTTTTCCTCTGCTTGCTGGCCTTGGAGGGGGGCTCAGACAAAGGCCTGCACATCATTTGTGAACTTAGGGTGAAAAGCATCAAACCAGATGAAACACAGCAGCTCTGGCATAGGAGCGAAGCCCTTTTCTGTCACAGGAATGTGCTCTCTGCATCAGTTGCAGCCATTCCCTGTTGTTCATCTTGGCTTGGTGACAGCTAAACAGATCCTCCTTTTCTCCTGCAAGTGTTGTGGTGGGGCCTGAAGAGACTGAGATGCTTTGTTCCAAGCCAGATCAGAGATATGAGTTGCTACAAAACAAAAGCCCAGCTAGCCTTCAGGAGAGTTCCTCTAGTCTAGACACAGCCTCCCCTGAGCTCCCTGCATCCCAGCACAGCCCTGCAGCTTGTGTTCAAAGCAACTCAACAGGCTCCAGAAGCCTGAGTAACCCCTGTCGAGTGAATGCTCTGTTACAGCATAAAGGAGGAATCACATCTGAGTGATTTGCTCCCATAAATTAGCAGGATGGGTTAAACCAGGACATGAGCACTGTCTGCTGGCACAGTGCATCCACTCAAGAGATCTGCACTGGCATGGAGCTGTAATGCTTCAAAATTTGTGTGCTCCAAGCCTGGGGTGGGACGTGCCCTTGTGTAACCAATGTCTGCAGCTTCTGTGGCAGCAAGAGAGATCCTTTACTGTCACCTCAGCCCTGAACACAGCCGTGCCCAAGGCTCACTGCTTGCCCCACAGCAGTGCTCACCTCCAGCTCTGGCACTGCAGGGTTGGTGCTGTGATCCTTCTGTACTGATCAGATTTTAGCTCAGATTTGGCCACACCATCAGTGACTGGAGAAAAAGACAAGTAGTGCTGTGGGAAAAGGAAGAAAATGCACTAAACCTATGGAAGAAAAGATTTGTGGATTTACATCATCATTTAGCATGGTGGTCATCTCCAGCCTCACAGCCAAGCAGGTTTGGGCTCTGGTGAGAAGAACTTGTGGTGTCTGTCACAGCTGGGTGACAAACACTGCTGTGATGTTTGTGTTCACACTGCTCTGTGAGTGACACCAGCCTCACTCAGCTGCCACACTGCAGAGCTGGTGGGGCAGCCATGGCCTCGATGCTGCCCTTTCCTCTTTGGGGAGATTCTGCACTCTTTGAGGTGCTGCACCCAGGTCAGGGCAATCCCAGACATGAGCACAGACTGGGAGAAGAGCTCATTGACCAGCAGAGAAGGACATGGAGATGCTCCATCTGCTCTGGAGCCAGGCTGGGAGAGCTGGGGGTGCTCACCTGGAGAGGAGAAGGATCCAGGGAGAGCTCAGAGCCCCTTCCAGTGCCTGAAGGGGCTCCAGGAGAGCTGGAGAGGGACTGGGGACAAGGGATGGACAAAGAGAATGGCTTCCTACTGCCGGAGGACAGGGCTGGATGGGATATTGGGCAGGAATTGTTCCCTGGCAGGGTGGGCAGGCCCTGGCACAGGGTGCCCAGAGCAGCTGTGGCTGTCCCTGGATCCCTGGCAGTGCCCAAGGCCAGGCTGGACAGGGCTTGGAGCACCCTGAGATAGTGGAAGGTGTTCCCAGGCAGGAATAAAATTATTTTTATGGTCTCTTCTGATCCAATCCATTCTATAATTCCATCATCTCCTCTGACTCCACAGGGGGCCCATTCCCACTTCCCTACTGCCATCACAAGATGGCATTCCAGACCTAAAAGCTGAGCTGGCTCAGTTCATACTTGGAGATCTTTCCCAGGCCCTGGGGTGTCCAACCCCAGAAGAAGCTGTGGATTTAACCCTGCCTGCTGAGCTCCTCTGCCAGGTCTCACCCTGACACTGCCTTTTAATCACATCCTAATGCCAGGGCTGTGCTTTAATCACCTGCACTGAAACACTGCTGCTGTTACTCCAGAACCTCTGAGCCATCTAATTGCACTGCTTTAAGCCAGTTACACTTTTGACAGTGAATGGCATGCAGAGCACTTTAATCTTGACCTGCAACACCTCCAGCTCTTGCAGGGCCTCCTGTGCCCCCGAGGAGACACTGCTAATCAGACCAAGCCAGGATGTTTTTTAAGACATGGACAAAGGGAGCCAAGGGCAAATCATGAGTGAAACGAATCTGACTCATTTTGTTACAAAGCACTGTTGAAGGTAGAACTGCCTTTTCTTCCTTTTCTATGCCTGAGAATGATTTGGGAGAGTAGTGAGAAGCTTTTCAATAATTTTAAACTTCAAAATAATAACAAAAAAAAGAGAGAAAAATCATTCATCTTAGATATGTTTTTTTAAAAAGAAAGCTTATTTTGAGTTAGGTGCATAAAGCCCTGGTGCAGTGTGATATCCCCTGTGTCTGCTCCCACGTGTGAGTGGGTGCTCCAGGCTTCATCCACCAGTTGCTCCCTGCAAGAAGAACCCATGATCCAACCATCTCCTTCCCTGGCTGGCCAAGGGCCTGCAGCCTCCCACCAGGGCTTGGTGTCATGTGCTGGGTGCCAGCTCTGCCAGCACAGTTTCTGGGGGTGGCAGTGGGGCAGGATGTGCTGCTCAGCTGTCCTGGAGGCTGAGGCTGCCTGGGTCCCTCTGGGCAGCTCCAGGAAAGGCTGCTCAGGCTGTTCCCTTGCCATGGAGCAACCTTGCTTGGTCTTGTCAGGAAAATGAATCCACAAACACCAGAGGTTTATGTCCAAAAAGGAGACAGAAGAGTCCTTTATCTGAATAAAGGGAGAGGCCATGGGCCATTCCCCTGGGGTCTCTCAGATTTTGGAGGACTCACCTCCCTTTTTATCCCAATTTCCCTCTCTCTTTCCCCATTGGCTGAGGTACTTGAGAGGCACAGACTTCCCAGAACACCTGATACCTGAGATTCCCCTCTGATGTACAACCCTCCCTTTTAATTTTTAATTCTTATGGAATTCATGGGTTTTCCCTATTGCTTCTTTCATCTTTCAATATCCAGTTTCATTTATCAGCAAACCTACAGTTTGTTTGTAAAGGCAAATATCTTTTTCCATTCATCAACCAGTGGAATCCTTCCCACTGTTTCTTTTATGTCTCAGTGCTGGTTTTACCTACCAGCAGACCCACAGCTTGTTTGGAAAGACAAATCCCTCATTCCTCTCATTCTGGAGGAAAGAGCAGTGGGGAAAGGTGATAGAACCTCCAGTCAGGCTGCCAGAGGGGTGTGCACCAGTAAGTGCCACTCTGGATGTGGCTGGGCAGGAGTGTGCCCTGCCTGTGGGACCCTGCACCCCTCTCCCCTTTTCTCCCCTTCCAAGCCCACCTGGGTGTCCTGGCCCTGTCAGAGCCTGGTGTTTTTGTTGTTCAAAATGCACTCGAGGAGCCTGTGCAGCTCCCTCTGTTCTGGGCTGAAACTGCTGCACAGCAATTTCTTTTTCCATTTCATCTCTGGCAGAGCCCTTCAGCTTTGCTCCCTTCCTCTTCCACCCTCCTCTTCTCCTGCTGAGCTCCTCCCTGTCCCAGTCTCCTTCTCTGGTGTCCCCTTCTGCTCCCAGCTCCTACTTAACCCTCGTTTTTTCTGTCCTCTCTCTCCTTCAATGCTCAAACCCAGAAGACAGATCACAAACCACAAGCTCTGCTATTCATCTAACAGCTCCTAAACCACTTTCTCAGTGTGATAAATGTGCTAATCCTGTGGAGAGGATCCCCTAGGATGCAAACCCTGCTGGGGTCTGTGACAATCCCATGGCATCAACCACAGGGTCAGACATGCAAGGGGGGTTGCAGCTGCCTTGCCCTGCGTGTGGGCACCACAATCAGCTCCCCTTAGGAATTCAGACCTGCACAAAGCCCACCAAACACTCCTGTGTGCTTCCAGTGCCCCACCAGCTCTCTTGGCAGCGAGGAATTTGCTTTAATTCTGTGACTTTTATAAAGCCTGACTCAAATCCCAGGGATTTCAGGCAGTGCTGACACCCAGAGCCCTGGGATCAGGTGCTGGGGACAGATGGGTGGGCACATCAACCCAACATTTTAGAGCAGAGCTAACTAGGAACAGTTCATTCCATTAAGAAAAAAGGAAAAAAAAATCATTCTTAATTAGGACAGAAACCTCCAGATAGGCTTTTTTAAAGAAAATGCCTAAAAATACAATTTTTGCTTTGATTTGAAAACTATTTTTTGCTCTTCAGACTGTAAGATAAAACACATTTGAATTGATGATGCATTTCACAGCAAAAATACATCCCTTTTCATCTTGAAAATGCTGAAATGAGTTGTTACAAAATTTTCAACATTTACCCCCTTTCTTAAAAAACAAATTTTTTAATTTAGATGAAATGTCTTCTTTTTTTTTTTTTCCTAATGGGAAACTCTTGATTACATTTTTACACAACAGCTCTAATTAGAATTAACAATTACAGCTGATTCTTGGTGGGGTAATAAACAGCTGGACTGTGCAGCCTTCTCCACTCTGGGACTTCCAAACAAGCCCCAGCCCTGGCAGTTTAACCTTCTGCAACATTTTAGCCTTGTCTAGTCACTGGAATTTATTTTTCTTTCTTTTTTCCCTACCCTTTCTCCTCTGAGGGTTAGTTTTTACCAGTGCAGCATCTCTAACAGTCAGGGAACTTCACAGTGAGTTGAGATCACATTGATTTCTTGAGGAAGAAGCTGCATACTAATTTTTTCCTATTTTTCTCCCTTGAGGAAAGCAGGTAACAGCTCCAGGAAGGGTTTGTAGATATTCTGTTCACCTGCTGGCTGACAGGGAAGTCTGAGGTCTGTGGGACCATCATGGACACGAGGAGACTTTGGCTGGTCTGGTGCAATGCTGGAATTGCTGGGAAAGCACGTGGGATTAAAGCAGAACAGGTCAAGCCTGAGAGAAGCATCAGGTGAGGATGTGGGGATGGATCAGTCCATGCTATGCTGCCAGAGCTTCCCTCTGCCTCCAGGATGATCCTCACAATCCCCCCAGCTCTTGGGGCAAGGGAAGGAACAGTGAAGCAGTGTGGATGGAGAGGAAGGGATTGTGGTGGAGGGGAAGGGAAGATGTCAGTCTGCTCTTAAACCCCCAAACCCTCTGTTCCAGGCACCCAGGCAGGTTTGTCCAACCTTTGCAGGCAACCTCCAGAGAGCCAAGAGGCTCTGGGGTGTCCCCCTTCATGAAACCAGTGTCCCCAGTGCCACTGTGACTCCTGGGCTGCCGTGTCCAGTGCTTTCCATCGCTGCTTATCCCTGTGCTGGCTCCATGCTGTTAAGGGCTGATCTTCTCTCCCTGGAAACAAGCCCATGGCTTCAGCCTGTCCCACCTTGCCCCTCCCACTCCCCTGCCACACAGTTATTACCTTCCTGTACAAACCTGAGATAGTATTAAATGAGAGGGAGGTTTTCATATACAAATGTCCCTGTGATTAATGGATTAAGAGATTGTGTGCAAATTAAAGCCTTTCTCCATACTTCACACATCCAGCTTTTCAGCTGTTGCTCTTTCCCTTCTAGTCCTTTACAGAAGTCCCTGTGGGCCTTGCTTGCCCCATCCCTTCTGCTGCAGTTTTCTCCCCACAGTGACCCAGGGATGTGGCTGGCACTCATTTTCCCCAAAGCCTTCACCTCACTGAGTCCTGGGCAGACCCTGCAGGCCCAGCTTGATTCATATCCAGGAGAGACACCTCTGTGGTGGTGGCATCCTTCCAGAGGGAAAAGGGCAACTGAACCCTCTGGGTGGCTCTGCCTTGCTGTGTTAAACAGCATCCATGGCTTTTCTCTGGGTATTCCCCCAGCTAAAACTACTTGCAGGTACTTTTAGTATGAAAAAATCACTAAAAACAGAGAGTTATCTTTTGAGGGGCAGCACTGTGAGGCTTCACAGTAATGGCATCTTGTGACTTAATTTTGCTTTTTTAAATGTCCAATTATATCTCTGGGAGTGTTTAGTACCAGCCAGGTAATTTCATTTGTGACCAAATTTGGGACATGTTGCCACGGCTGAGCTACTGGAGAAGCCAAACAGCCTTGAGGAGAGGAGCCTGGTGGCTTCCAGATGAGCATGTGGAAATGCTGGGCACAAACCCACACAGCTTTTCCTGAAGAAAATCTGAATTCCTTAATGGAAGGGATTTAACCAGGAGGGAACAATTCCATGAGGAAAATCTGAATTCCTTAACGGAAGGGATTTAACTAGGAGGGAACAATTCTATGAGGAAAATCTGAATTCCTTAAAGGAAGGGGTTTAACCAGGAGGAATCAATTCCATGAGGAAAACCTGAATCCTTAAAGGAAGGGGTTTAATCAGGAGGAATCAATTCCATGAGGAAAACCTGAATCCTTAAAGGAAGGGGTTTAACCAGGAGAGAATAATTCTATGAGGAAAATCCGAATTCCTTAAAGGAAGGGGTTTAACCAGGAAGGATCAGTTCTATGAGGAAGATCTGAGTTCCTTAAAGGAAGGGGTTTAACCAGGAGGGATCAATTCCATGGAGAAGATCTGAATTCCTTAAAGGAAGGGGTTTAACCAGGAGGGATCAATTCCATGGAGAAGATCTGAATTCCTTAAAGGAAGGGGTTTAACCAGGAGGGATCAATTCCATGGAGTGCAGGGCAGTGATGCTGTGGGACCAGGACAGGGGCTCTGTGCTCGTTAACACCCTTGGCACTAACGAAGCCCAGGAGCAGCTGCAAGCAGAGCCAGCTGAAGGATTCCTGCTGCCTCCCACCAATTCATCAATTACCTATCTGCTTAGTCCTTTTCTCCATCCTTTTACAATCTAAATAGCACATTTTATAGTCGCTGCTAAGTGATGTGATCAACATCAATTACCTACTAAAAGAGAATCAAGTCTTGATTTAAAATTAAGTGCTGCATTTTCCCATGTTCTTTATATGTAGCCAACAGAATAATTGCAGTGACATAAAAACTAATTACACAACTCCACAATTAGGCCTCCCTCCTAGTGCTGTGATTGTCTTTAAGTACACTGATGAAAAATTAGTCCCAGTCCCAAATTACTCTCTCACACCCGTCTTCTCTGATACCTTTGGAAAAAGCCCTCCACCCCATCAGACCAAAGAGAGGAACTCGAGATGCAGAAGGTAATATATGCGGAGAGTATTTTCTTATCTCTTTGATAGGGTTTCAGATGTGGGATTTGGTTGGGATTGCCCAGGGATGCAGCAGTGCTCCTCTCTGGATGGACTGAGCATCTCAGCGAGGCTTCCCAAACTGCCTGGAGGCTGCTGTGCCAGCACCCTGAGACAAGCAGGGAGAAAATCCTCTTCCCAGTGCCCCAGCTGACATTTGGCTCCTGGGCTGCAAGCAGAGAGCCCAGTCCAGCCTGGCTGCCAGCCTTGGGCTTGGTGTGTGGAGCCCAAAAGGAGAAGGAAGAGGCTGGAGTACAGCAGAGCTTTCACCTGTCCAAAGGCCAGGAGTTAAACCCAGGCAGCAATCATGTAGCTGCCTGAGAAACCATAAACCCCAACAAAAATCATAAGCATCAATAAAGCTCTGGTGCACTCCTGACAGGCTTTGGGGGATTTGATTCCACATTATGTTTTTGAGATGTTTACAACCAACCTGGAAAGACTGAAAATATTCAATTACTGGCAGGGAGAGCTGAGATTTGCTTACAGTCAATCTCCTGCCTCCAGGATCTCTGTGGGTGCCAGCAGTGAAACTCAGCATGGGTGAGCAGACCTGTGGGGACAGTGGCCCAGGGACAGGTCCCCTGATGTCGCTGAGCATCTTTCACTAGATAATTAAGCGTTGCAGGTTTAGTTTTGGGGCTGGCAGGTTGGTTTTGGCTGCTGTGCAGTGGATCCCATGGCATGTTCCTCAGCCACAGCCCAGCCCTTGCCAGGGAGGGTTGCACAGCTCGTGGTGTTGATTTTCCATCATTTCTGCAATGCCATCACTCAGTCACAGTCGGGAGAGGGGTGGGAAATGCTTTGGCATGATTTTAATCAGCAGAGTGCTTTGAGTGAATGAGGTGAGGGGACCAGTGAGCTCCCTGTGCCTTCTCTGACTTTCTCACCTCCTTTCAGCATCAGCCAGGGGTGCCAAGGCTGAGAATTTACACCCTTGTATTTACCTGAAACCTCACTACCTTCCTCAAAACCTGTGAAAAATAAACGGGGTGGTGAAGTAGCCTGTGGCAGGGACAATGTGATGTGTAAGGCCAACATCTCCTGATCATTGTGAATATTCCCTTCTGATCCCCAGCACCCATCCAGATATCCCCACCTTGTCCCCAGCCCAGAGCACTCAGTGCTACCACCAGGGATGGGGATCCAAACCTCCCTGGGCAGTTCCAGTGCCTGACCACCCTTTCCATGGGGAAATTCCTCCAGAATTTCTCCTAACACGATACAGAGAGGCGCCCTCAGCCAGGCAGTCCCGTCAGTCCCTTCCTGAGGGACAGATCCTGCAGGGATCCTGCCTGCTGCCCAGGACAGGCCGTTCCTACAGCCAGGGAGGCTCCTGCCTGCCCAGCGCAGCCCAAGGCCAGACCTGGGACACGGCTGAACCCAGCCCGGGACAAGGGACACGGCTCAGACCGGCTCAGGACAAGGGACACAGCTGAGCCTGGCCTGGGACAAAGGACACGGCTGAGCCTGGCCCAAGACATGGCTGAGCCCAACCTGGGACAAGGGACACGGCTGAGCCTGGCCCAGGACATGGCTGAGCCCAGCCTGGGACAAGGGACACGGCTGAGCCCAGCCTGGGACAAAGGACACGGCTGAGCGTGGCCCAGGACATGGCTGAGCCCGGCCTGGGACAAAGGACATGGCTGAGCCCGGCCTGGGACAAAGGACATGGCTGAGCCCGGCCTGGGACAAAGGACATGGCTGAGCCCGGCCTGGGACAAGGGACACGGCTCAGACCGGCCCGGGACAAAGGACACGGCTCAAACCGGTGAACACAGCCCGGGACATGGCTCAGCCCGGCCCAGGACAAAGGACACGGCTCAAACCGGTGAACACAGCCCGGGACATGGCTCAGCCCAGCCTGGGACAAGGGACACGGCTCAGGCTCATGCTCAGAGCAGCGAACCCAGGCCAGGACACGGCTCAGCCTGGCGAACGCAGCCCGGGACATGGCTCAGCCCGATCCGAGACAACGGACACGGTTCAGCTCGGCCCGGCCGGGCCAGCGCTGCCGCCTCACGGGGCATGGGCGGGGCCAAGGCCGGGGGGCGGGGCCAAGGCCGGTGGTGACAGAACAGACCAGGCCAGGGGGTGTGGCCGAAATTGGGGCTGTGCTGATTGGGCAGGGCGGTCCAGGGGGCGGGGACAAGGGGTGGAGCAGGGCCAAGAATGGCGCTGATTGGTCAGAGCGGGCCCGGGGGCGGGGCTGCTGGGCCGGGCGGAGCGTGCGCAGTGCGGAGCGGTGAGTCGGGGTGGGGGGGTCGCGTGGGAGGCGCTGCTGGCGCCCCGTGAGGGCCGGGCCGTGACTCTGGGTCGG
Source organism: Rhabdornis inornatus (assembly GCA_013397075.1). Lineage (NCBI taxonomy): Eukaryota > Metazoa > Chordata > Aves > Passeriformes > Rhabdornithidae > Rhabdornis > Rhabdornis inornatus. Next base: position 263,506 of record VWZS01005932.1, read on the forward strand.
AGACCCGCGATCCGGGACGGAGCCCTGGTCCCGGCCCCGTGGGCTCCGGCTGCTGCCTCCCCTGCGCTGCCCTCGTGCGAGCGGAGCCGGCGGTGAGGCCTTGCCGGGCTGGGGGCGGCCCGCAGGCCCGATTGCCATTAGAGCGCCAGGGCCCGGGCCAGCAGGACAGGTCCTTGCCGGAGTGTTGCAACAGCGACCGCAAACGCGGGCCCTGTGACAGGCACTGAGGCACGCATTGAGGGCAGGACAGGGATCCCTCACGCGTAGGGGTTTTAAACATAAATATTTACACGTAAGTTTCTTCCAAAGGGCACAGTTCGGATCTTGCCTGGAGCACAGGTGTGCTCCGGCCTGCTGTGTGCCCAGGCTGCTGTGGAATAAGAACGTGCTGGAGTAGCTCTGGGTTATTCAATTGGGTGTTTCTTCAGGGTGTGCGCTCTGTAACACGAGGTCTGAATTTTAAAACTGGTTTAATTGTTTTGGTACAAGCCTGCATCTGGCTCTCTGGCTGGAGATCTGCTAAAACGATGCGTTGCACAAGGCCAGGAAGGGAACGCTGAGCAAATGGGATTTTGCATATAAACACTGTTTGGAACGTTGCCTTAAAATGTTTAAGTTCAGTGGTTGACTAACACTTGCATTAGGAGACATCTTTAACAGAGCTATGCTGCCGCCCACCTCGGGAGGGTCTGGGTTTACACCAAGTTCTGTAGACACAATTTCTTAGGTCCAAGTTATTAATTCTGCAGTGTTTTTCTGCTAGAACTAACCCAGCCCAAGTGGGGCGCAGAGGCAGAGCTGCCTGCACCGGTGCTGCTGAGTTTGCCTGCCAAGGGAGGATAATCTGCAGGGGCATTTCTGTGGAAGAGGCTGCTCCGTGCACAGCCCAGCAGGAACCTTTTAAGTGCAGATAAGTCTCCAGAGGACGTTAGGAGACCATGACACCCCCTGTCATTTATCGAACGTGCTGCCGCAGTGTTCTGTGATGTTGGAATTCATTTGTTCTCTGGGAATAGCATTGTTAAGGGATGGACTTCTAATTTTCTCTCTTTTCTTTCCCCCAACCCTGCCTTAAAATGACCCAGTCTGGTCCAGTTTGTTTTCCAGCAGCCTCTAGGGCATTTCTGTGGTGGAAATATCCAAAATACTGTCCCAGAAACTTCAGTGTAGGAGTCCAGCTACCAGAGGTGAGAGGGCAGTGTTGTGAGTTCCTGGAGACTGCTGTCTGTGTGACCATGCATTTACTAAAAGTGAAGGGATACAAATACAATTCTTTGGAAGAAGTCCGCTGGAAACAATTCCTGGTGAGCTGTCAGGACAGCCTTTGAACCCACAGTGTTGTCCCTGTGTCCTGAAGCAGCACAAGAGCAGGGCTGGTGCTACTGCCACCATCATCTTCATTTTTGCATGAGAATTCCTTTAGCCTGAGCAATAAAACACCTGGAAAACTCCAGCACCCCCAAACCTGTCTCTGTCTGCTTCTGCTTGGGTTGGGCAGGTGGGGTTGAAAGCACAGCAGCCATACCTTGAGAATTTGTGAGGTGGTGGATTATTGGGATAAATTTAGGGATAACACTCATCCTTTCTATGTGCTAATCCTCTGTGTTACTGACTCCTCCGTGGCTTTTATAACCCACCTCATCTCTTACACTCAGCATTCTCCTCTGAGAAACAACGCTCCACTCGTGAGGGAGGTGAATCAGCTTTAATTAAGATTTGTCGAGCTCTTTGTTGATATGTTCTCAATAGCTGGTTGCTATTTTTTTTATGAGAACTCAGATATTCTTAGCACCTGAAGTGGGAAGTGACACAAGGCTGGGGATCTCTGGGAAGCAGCCCTGCAAAGGGAGACAGCCTGCTCACCGAGGCTTTGTCAAATCCATCCTGGCTGCAGTTCGTGAGGCAGCTCAGCAAAACCCCAAATCCCCCGGAGTCTTTGGGAAATCTCAAATGTTCCTGAGAGCTAAGCCCTGCTTTTGCATGAGATTTGTAGCTTTTGCTCCCTTGCTGGATTTCTCCTAAGCTGCTGGTTGGGTTTGGTGCGGCTGTGTTGTGGTGGCACCAGCTGCTTTGTGACACCTTGTGGCAGTGGCTTCAGTGGCTTTCAACAACTCAAATTGGGGTGTCTGGGGTAGGCAGGGCTGGGTGATGGCCCTTGTGGGCTTCAGAGAGTTGCTGTGTGGTGTGGGAGGGAGGGGGGAAGCAGGGCAACAGGGCAGCATCCATTCCCTGCTGGTTTCTCTGCTGTAGCAGCAAGCTGCAAATTAAGCTTGAGGAGCTGAGCTTCATTTGTGAGGGGTAATGGAAATGGTCATGGTGGTGCTGGGTCTGTGTTTGTGTGGGTGCCCCTCAGCAGGATGAGGAGCTCTGTTGTATTTTGGAGAGGAGAATTTGTTCATTTGGCTTTGTCACTGCTGTAGGAGAGGAGATGGAGGATGTTAAAACGAAATGCAGAGCTGGAACAGCCTCTTTGTCCATGGCCTTGTCCTGAGCCAGGTGAGAGATCCTCAGCTCCAGGCTGGGCAGTGGTGGCTGATCTGTTCCCTCAAGTTCCCTCTGGGCCTTGATGGAATCCCAAGATTCCCAAGATGATGGAATGCCCTCAGAGAGCCTGGCAGCTCATCTAACTTGCCCTTGCAGCAAACTGAGCAGCCAGTTTGTCTCTTGCCTTCATAGAACGAGGAGCCCATGGCTAGCTGCTAAAGTCTGAGAGCTGGTACCAGCCCTGGAGGGAGCAGGGATGGAGAAACCCCTCTCCAGCTGGGATGAGGCAGCATGTTCTGTACTGCTGAGTGCTCTGCTGGCTGCCCAGACCCTCTGGTCAGTCTGTCACTCAGAGGTGACACCCAGCACAGAGCCCAGAACTGGGTATTTTCTGTTCTGGATCACAGAGTGATGTTCATGCTGGTGCCACAGCACTGGCACATTTATTCTGGTCCCCAATTTTCCCCAGGTTCCCTCTGTCTGAAGAGTTTTCCCCTGGATTGTTTGTGTGCTTGATTTCTGTTTGTGCTGTTTCCAAGTGCATTTCTTTGCATTGTTTTCCTTGATTTTCTTTCTATCGATTTGTGGGTGTTTTGGGAACTTTTTTCAGTTGTATCAATTCCGATCATGACCTCCAGAGTGCTTCTAGCTCTTAACTCCTGGGCATCCTTTCAGGTTTTATAAAAGTGCCTTCTCTTTCATTGTTCAAACCATTAATGAAAAGGATGAACAGAAGCAGACCTGGGCTGAGCTCCCAGGGCCCATAGACAGGGATTTTTCCTGTGGTGACAGGGAATTGCTGATAGCCACCCCTGAAGTGCATGGGGTGGAGTTGCTTTGCTTGGTCTTTTTTTTTTTCTTAGTTAATAATGAGCACTGGGCCTCATTAAGGTGAGCTCACCCAGCCCCAGCTCCTCTGGCTTTTGGCAGCATCAGATGGACAGAGAGAAAAGCTGCTCTGTGCTGGTCAGGGGTGTGATGGGCAGGTCTCTGTAGGGGAGGGTTGTGCTCTCCTTCTGAAGGCTTAGGTCATTTTTAAGAGCTTTCATGAACTTCATTTACCTGGGGCTTCTTGCTGGCACTGGCACAGCCCTGAGGCAATCCTCACCCTGCTTCCCACTCAGAGCTGCCTCAGCAGTGGGCTGTGCATGGGGGAACTTGTGTCCAGCATCTCCTGCTCCCCTTTTGTTTCTCCATAGGTCTCTCCTCAGTAAGAGCTGAGCTTGTCTGTATGTGACAAAGGTAGCAAAAATACATTTTTCTCCTCAAGCAGTTCCAAGTTCCTTGTGTGGTTGCTCTTCTCTGGAAGAGATAAAACTACTTGCTCTGGAGAAATGAATGACACTCATTTTTATTCCTAACTAGTGTGTGTGACGGTGGGAGTGGTGGCAGGATACCTCACTGCACCAGGGCTCTGCTGTCACCTCAGTGATGCTTCAGCAAGAGGAGTTACTTGAGCTGAAATAGATTTCACTGCCCAAGCAGGACCAGCTCTACCCTCCCTGAATTCTGTGAGCACTGAGCTGCTGGGCTCAGCTGCCTCAAGTTTTAGAATTTAGAATTTTCTGAAGTCCTCTTGCACCTGCTATTCCATCTTTCTTTGCACATGGGTAGCTGTTGGGCCCCACCAAATTTAAAGACAACACAGATTCCCCTGTGGTTTTCATGTTTTGTTCTCTCCAGGCTGGTAACTTGTGGTACCCAGCTGTTCACTCCAGCTGTGCTTCCATCACCAGGATGGAGACCCTGGGCCCTCTTTGTTCTCCTGTACTGGTCCATGCCTGATGGTAGAGTCATGGAATCATGGAATATTCTGAGTTGGAAAGCACCCACAAGCATCATTGAGTCCAGCACAAGGGGTGCCCTGACCTAATTTCAGCTCCAGGGGAAAAAATTCAGTCTCCCAAAAACATTCCTATGGCTTCTGTTGGATTCTTCCTCATTGTTCTCCAGGGGCCTGTGTGCTGTAGTTAAGTATGGATGGAAAGGTTGTGTTCCACTCTGGATTACAGCTGAATCTCAGTGGTGGATAAATTGCATCCCAAGTCTAGTTTGCAAAGCCCTTTGGGCTTCATGGGCTGCAGGAAGCGGTATTTTATTCTAGATGTGTGTTTGCTGATAATTCTATAGGATTTGCAGACAGCAGGTTGTAAGAGCCCTGATTATACTGGTTCCCTGTGCAGTCAGACTCTGCCCAAATAATTCAAGTGCCTGCTGCAGAGAGAGGGAAAGGAAGATGGAAAGATGATTTAGAAATCTCTGGAGCTGATGGGAAGAAGATGCATGTGTTGATCTGAAGGAGGCACCAAGCCACGTATATGCCTTTAAACATCTAAATAAAAGTCAGGATTTTTTAATGGTTGCCTACTTTAAGCCCAAATAATTCCTTTAACGAGAGGTTTTAAAGGTTTAACTTAATTTTAGAATTTTTATTTCAAGCATACTTCCATAAAATTAAGTTTTTGAATGCAGAATGCTTTAATGTCTTCTGTGTTGCTGCTCATTTGCAAGAAATCTCTGCACAGTTATTTCTTATGTACCAGTTAAATCTATCAGCCAACAGATGTCAAGTGTAGCAAAAATGCTATAATAATATTATGGTCTAATAATAGTTATAATGATTCTAATTACCTGGTGCAGCTTTAGAGAGAGGCAGATTCAGGAATGAGTGCAAAGGAGGTGTTTAACCTTGAACTGCAGAACAGGGCACTTCCAGAGGTGCTGCTCCCCCTCTTCCCTATGGGACATCCCACTGTCTTTATTTCCTCCAGCGAGGTGGGAGCAGCTCTCTGGTGTGTTTTAAACGCTCAGAGCCCATCCTGGCCGTGTTCAGAGGAGTGCTGGGGATGAACAGGTTTCCTGCAATACCTGGGAGTGTGAAGCCTGCTCGTTTTTAACCTCTGTGTGCCCTGCCTTGGCATGCTCCCGCTGCCTGGTGACCATGGCACAGATTGCTCCCCCCTCTCAGCAATCCCCGTGCTTGTGCTGCTCTGAAGGGTCAGGGGAGGCTTTGCCCCAGCCTGGGAAGCACAAAGCCAGAACCTGCTGATGGGAGAGATTTGGGGGAGTGCAGGTGAGGGGCTGGCAGTTGTTGATCCCAGATCCCAGTTGTTGATCCCAGATCCCAGTTGTTGGTATAGAGACTTTGGTGTAGGGGTAGGAGAGCACTGGGCTGGTGCCTGAGTGCTGTGCTTGCCTTGCCTTCGACAGTCTGGCCCCACAGAGCCTTGTCAGGGTCTCCTTTCCCAACTACTCCACGTGCCAGCCCTGCTACACCACTCCCAGTTCCCTGTTACACCACTCCCAGTTCCCTGTTACACCACTCCCAGTTCCCTGTTACACCACTCCCAGTTCCCTGTTACACCACTCCCAGTCCTCTTTTACACCACTCCCAGTCCTCTTTTACACCACTCCCAGTCCTCTTTTACACCACTCCCAGTTCCCTGTTACATCACTCCCAGTTCCCTGTTACATCACTCCCAGTTCCCTTTTACATCACTCCCAGTGTTCTTTTACCCCCAGATTTTTCCTTTAGGAAGGATCAAGGCCTGCATTTGCTGTATCCCTGTGTTTTTTTTCTGTATCCCTGTGTTTTTTTTCTGTATCCCTGTGGGTTTTTTCTGTATCCCTGTGTTTTTTTGCTGTATCCCTGTGGTTTTTGCTGTGTGCTGTTGGTGCCTTGGGGTCCCAGTGCTCGTTGTTGCTGTGCTGTGATGGATCCCCTCGTGCCACAGCTGCTGATTTCAATCCTGTGCTGTGCAGGGCTGAGGAGTCCCTGGTTCACAGAGCAGCAAGCTCTGTGTGGGCTGCAAGTTGACAGCTATCCATGATTATTTGCTGAACCTTTTTCCTATAAATAATTGATTCACAGGCTGATGAGAACTACAGGAACTTGTCTCTCAGTTGCTCTCCCTGGCATGGCAGCAGCTGGAAATCTGCTGTTTTCCTATAAAATGGATCCAGAGGTGCCCTTGCAAGGTTTTTATTTCCAGCTGCTCCTGGACATGCTCTGCTGCTCAGGAAAGCCCTGCCTGCCAACACCTGCAGCACACCTTGTGCCAGGGCTGCTCAGGGGACAGCTCTGCCACCTTCAGCCTTGCCCTGGGGATGTTCAGCCTCTCCTTTGGGGATGTTCAGCCTCTCCTTTGGGGAGGGTTGCCTTCTTGCTGGAGTCAGTGTGTGTGTGTTGGTGCATCACCATGGAGATGAGGCCCCAGGAGCTGCAGGTTCAGCCTTTTCCAGGCTCACATGAAGAAGGATGCCCTAATGGGCTCCTCTTATTTAGGGAAAATGATTTCTTGGAGTAAATAAATCCTCAAAGAGCACTTGGCATCAGTCCAGGTGCTATTAAGGAGATCTCTTGGAGCCAGATATGTGAGGCTCATGCAGTATTCACTTGCTTTGCTGTGCCACATCAGGCATTGCTGGTCTCTAGGACTATTCACTGACCCGCTTGTGCTTTGATTTACCCCGGGATAACAAAGCTCCTGTTGCTTTTCTCCTCCCTGTGCGTGTGTTTCTCATCCTGCCACAGCAGCACCTTCCTGCATCCCTGTCCTTGGCCACTGGGTGTCCAGGCTTTCAGTGCTTCGAGGTTACAAGGCTTCCCTTCCACGGTGCTGCTGCTTTGGCCAGGTTTGCAGAGGACGTGGAGGGTGTGTGGCTGCACTGAGCTCTCCCCCATGCACAAACACCTCTCTGGGTTGTGCCAGCACACCCCAAAACCCTGTCTGAAATGCTGACATTCTTGGGGGGTTGGGGACACTGCCCTTTCCACGTGCACACTCTTTCCTTGTCCAGTTTGTGGTGCACAGAACCCACCCAGCAAGGTCTGGAGGAGCCCTGTGGCACCTCTCTGCCTCATTGCCTCCATGTCTCATTCCAGACTTCATCTGTAAACATCTCTTTGCCCTTGCTAAAAACACTGTCTCTTAATTTCCCTGTGCAGGAGTATTATTTAATTTGTAAGAGTTTTAGGCCATTATTTGAAAAATCCGATATGAAGCTGTATTTCATTTACTGTAATGATCCACTAATACAGGCATATTTCAAAGGCAGGTGATGCAGTACTGTGGGGTTTTAATTAAATTTTGTTTTTCAAGTAAGCATCAATAGACAGACAATAACAAATGGTGGACAATATGCATACAGAACAAAGTCTCTTCATTTCCCCTTTTCAAGACTGTGGAAGAGAAAATGTATAGCCCTTAAAATGGACTTGGCCTGCTCACAACTGCTGTTTTAGTGTAGTTAACTCACTTCAGGAGGAGTATTTTCTTCTTACTCTGCCTTTAATTAATTTTCTTGCTCTCTTCCTGCCCACAGAATAAACTGTTACACTGTGGAAAATTTCCAGCAGGAGCCGTGGGTGATCCAAGTGCTTCAGCAAGTTCTGGAGGTAGTTTTGAATTCTGTGTTGGTACCCAGTGTGTGATGGCTCCTCCAGATGGGCCCTCCTGAGGCTGGCAGAACAGAAGGGCTGGGTGTGAGGTTCCTGTCTCTGGGAGCTGGACATGGCACGTGCCAGCCTTGGAAAGGGAGGGAAAAATGGTGGTTTTGCCATGCTTGTACTCCAATCAGGAATCAGCAAGTGGCTCTGGAGTGCGTTTTGTTCTTTTCTCCCAGCAAGCATGGGGTAATCAAGTACAGAGTGTGTGTGGGGAAGAGTTCCACGCCAGCAGGAGGCTTCTGGGAACCATCCTCGTGCTCACAGCGTGGCACTTGGACAGTGTTCCTGGCTAAAGAAATTTGTCAGTGGTGTGTAAATGGGCCCCTTTGTTCAGATTTGATGAGCAGGCTGAGATGGAGTGGCTGAGGCAGGTTTGGTTTCCTCCAGGTGTCTGGAGAATTTTCCATTGCTCAGGAACAGAACCAGAGTTTGCTGAGGAGCCCGATGTGAGTGTGACTCCCACTGCACTCCAGCCCTTTGATTCTCTCTGAAATCTCTCAAAGGCAGAGAGCTGAAAAAAGCATGAATTTTTCAGAGGAAGAGTCTCCATTCAGAGATGTGAGTTCAAGCCATATCCTGGGTTGATGCCTAAAGCTTTGCCTGCTTAACCTGCCTTCAAAGGCTGGGGGCAAAGGCTGTGCCTGGAGCTGGTTCTGCTTTCCACCACTGAGCTGGGCTGGATCACAGTCCAGAGAGCTGCTGGCTGGAAACTGGAGCCTGCAAAGGCTGGGATTCTGTGGGAGCCTGGCTGCTGGTGTCTGTGCAGCTGTAAGTGCCTGGAAGGCATCTCTGTACATGACAGACTGGAGTCTGCACCCTCCTCCTCCTCGCTGGGATCTTGGTGTAACACTTCCCTCATTCCAGGCACAGCCTGTGCTTGCTCCTTGCTGGGAGCCCTGCACAGCTCTCCTGGTCCTGGGCTGCCTCAGTCTTGTGTTCTGAGCTGGGTGAGAGGCTCCTGGAACAATGGATGAGGTCCTGTGCCAGTCCCCATGGCTGGACAGGAGTCCTGCTACAGATAAAAGAAGTTTAAATATAACTCATCATCAGGCACCAGATGCTCTTTAAATAAACTGGAAAAACCCCACACAGCTGAGGCTTGTACTGGCCCTGCTAACACCAGGGGAATGTCCCATGCCTGATTCCTTGTTCTTCCCTTGTTCCCTGCTTTAGGCTGCCAGATTTCCCATTCTGTCACTTCTTTTTGTTGATAGGCAATGCTGAGGTTCTGTTGCTGGGGTTTGGGGCAGGGGTTTGCTTTCTGGTGACTTGAAGCAACACCTCCAGCTTCTCCTGTCCTTCCTTTGCACCTCCTGCCTTTCTTTTTGCCATAAACTAATCTCTGTCCAGCCAGGAGCCTCAGGCCTCTTGCAGACTCACTTTTCTGGAGCCATTACCCATCATCTATAGAAGGAGTGGCTTTCCTGGCTATGGCAGGGCTCAGGTGGCTGCTCCCAGATGTAGCCCACATCTGGAACATCTGGAGCCAGCAGCTGGGCCCTGGGCTGAGGGATGTGCCCTCTGTGCAGACCAGGGAGTGCTTGAGCCTGGTCTGTGCAGGAGCAGGTGAGTGATTTGGGATCCTCACAGTACTGCTGGCATGGTTTGTTCTTGCAGGAGTGCCCACAGCAGTTTTAGGGGTTTGTTCTGCCCAGCAGAATCACAACAAGGACATGCCCAGCCCTGTGCTTTAGTGGTTCTTGCAGGACTGTGCAGCAAACAGGACCTGAGAGGGGCCTCAAGGCAAGGGCACAAACCCAATGCATGGAAACTGCAGTGGTGCTTGGGAATGAATTAAAAAAAAGTCTCTAGGACTATTTAAAAGGAAAAATTATGAACCTGTAGTTCAGTGTGAGGGAATTCAGGAGAGCATGTGCTGGCTGGGAGGGAAGAAGCACTTGCTCAGACAAGTGAGAATCCATTGCAGCCATTCCAGACACTTGACAGATCCCAGCCTTCCCCAGGCCTCCCTGGCATCAGCGAGGTGCTGTGCAGTTTCTGGACTCCAAGAAATGATAATTTAAACACCAAATCCTTGTTCCTGCTGGTGGCTGCCTGGCTGGGGGTGCTGCTGTCTCAGCACTGGAGTGTGCTGGGCTCCACCAGCACTGGGGACTGACAGTGGCAGCTCACTTTCCTTGGATTCCTCCTCTGGAGTTTGGCAGCCGCCTGCTTCAGGGAGCACCGTGGCCTCAGAAGAGTTGATTTGATCTGACACATGACAAATTGTTTCTGCTGGCAGCTGCTGGAGGCTCAGGCTGTGTGCTGGCAGGGCTGGGACGGGGAGGAAGGCAGGAGGATGTGCCTCCTCCTCCTCCTCCTCCTCCTCCTCCTCTTCTTCATCAGCACAAGGAGCATTGCTTTGACCCCCTGCCTCCCTTCTGCTGGGTGATAATGGTGCTGTTTGCTGGATTATTGATGCTGTTTGTGTGCTGGTTGTGGTTCTGTGGGGCAGAGGAGAACCTGTGTTCTGGAACCAGACCCAGCTGCCATTAAAAACGCTTGGTTAAGTTCCTTTTTTTAGGACACTCTTTTAGCTCTGCAATGAGGAGCAGAATATTACATTCCTCAGCAGAATAAAAAGTACATGTCCCCTGTGAGATAGTGTAAATACATTTTATCTGTTCTATTACCTGCAGTTTTCAGAATATGTCCCCTAAGCATTTTAATCTTGTTTTCCAGGGTTGTCTCAGAGTGAGGAATCGCTCCTATTTGCAACTTTGGGAATGATTACTTGTTCATTAATTTCTTCCCTTTCCTGCTGTCCATCTATTACTGCTTCCAAGAGAAAAAAAACCTCTCAGTAAATCTCCACCAAAGCAGGGCTGAGTGCCTGATGAGACAGAGAATTATTGTGTGCTGGGAAGGAGTTCCTGGGAGATCACCATGGGTGGAGCCCTGAGTGTTGCTGTTCCATGCCCTAGGGCATGCAGAGTGCCCAAGTGATGCCTTTTCCGTGGTCTTAAAATTAGGGGATAAAGGATTTTTTATCTTGGTATTTAAGGAGGATCTTTATGGTGCAACACTTTGCCAAGGTGGAACACCCCAAAATACACACACGTGGCAAATCACATGTACAATTTATAGACCTTGTAAATTAGCATATTTAACAAAGATGCCTCAATGAGAGGCTTGGATGAGTAGCGTGATATCTCCCTATTTTGAAGTATTCCTCTCTAGGTGGGCCTAATTTTAATTTTCATTTGCAGGATGTATTTTAGAGAGGACCTTGGTTTCTCAGGATAGCATGGGGCTTTCCAACTGGGAAGCCTTTAGGATGTTTGCTTTTCTGGCCTAACAGAATGCCAGGTTTATGCTAAATTATCAGACTTAAGGAATTACAATTATGCACGTTAAGGGCACTGAGAATACATAAAAGATGTATAAAAGAAAAGGCAAAAAATCATCATCATGGCATCACAGGTGCCTGGGCTGGCTCTCTGCTCTTTGCCCTGGGATGAACAAGCATGTGCCAGGGCAGCCAGGCACAAACAAGCATGTGCCAGGGCAGCCAGGCACACCTGGAGCACAGCTGGAGCACACCTGGAGCACACCTGGAGCACACCTGGAGCACACCTGGAGCACACCTGGAGCACACCTGGAGCACACCTGGAGCACGGTGGCGAGGTCAGGGCAGCTCCAGCACCCGAGCAGGGCTTTGCTCCTGCCGTGCTTTGCCTGCAGGGCTGTTATGAAACAGGAGCAGACAATGCAGAGCAGTTCCTGCTGCCACGCTTTGTCCAGCAGCTAAAAGCCAGTTCAGAGGGTTTTGTGGAAGCCTTGTTTGCTTTGGTCTTTTTTCGCTCTTTCTTTAAGTAGAGATTTAAAAGAGCTGGAGACTGGAGGCCAGTGTAATTATTATTTCTTCCTGAATAGCACAATAAATGTGCCGTTTGTTCCATAAATGACAGGGTCCTTGCCTCAGAAAACATATGCAGCCTGTTCCCACTGCTGCTCCCTTTGACATGTGAGGAGCTGCCCCTGCCTGCCTCTGGGTGTGTGGAGATTTCTCACTCCCTCACTGGGGTCGCTGCCAAAACTTGTCTGGACGTGTGACGTGTGTGGTCACTGGAAGTCACTGAACAGCCTGGATTCCCAGAGCAGCTTCATTGAGCTGGCAGCTGATGGATGGAGAATAGCTGGGGCTCGTAGAGGAGGGGACAGCTGAGCTCTGTGGCCACCCTGGCAGAAGCACAGACGTGGTTTGGCAGAGCTGGGGTGGATGTGCCACGTCCCCACCTGCCATGGCACCACCAGGATGCTCAGGCAGCTGCTCAGGATGTTCTGGTGTGTCACAGCAGAGGGGAAGGTGCTGCAGGTGCAGCTTTGGTCAGAGCTGTGTGTGGGAACAGCCTGCTGCTCACTCTGACAGCAGATTTCGAGCTCTTGGCTTTGCCCATCACCCTACAGCAAACACCAAGACCTGCAGAGTGAGAGTCCCTGTGTCCTTGGGTGTTTGCAGAGCCAGCAGGAGCAGTGACAGCCAGGACTGTCAAAGGAAGAACCCTCTGTGGACATGTGCTGCTCAGCTATTGAGAGATGCCAGTCCATGAAATGGCTCTTTCCAAAGGATTTTCCTTTGGAGTGTCTGCATCTCCTGCTGTTGGTCTGAGCTCCAGACAAGAAGCAGTGCATTACCTGGCAGGTACTGAGGTTACAAACAGAGTGATTGTCCCTTGGAAGGGAAAAGGGAGGAAACCCACTCAGTCCTGGACACATCTCTGTTCTCCTTCCTCAGCACAGGTTTTGGGGTGCTGTGGCTGAGGGCAATGGGATGGAGCTAAATTACTGCTCCTGAGTGAGCCCCACAGCTCTGAGGAGCAGGGAGCCTGGTCATGGAGGGAGCTTTATTACCTCTTCAACTCTGTGTCCATGACCCATCAGTTCAGGTGTCCATGGGGCAGCAGAGGGCTCCTGGGAGAGGAGCTCTGTGCTGGTGCAGGCATTCACACAAAAACTGTTTCATAACCTCTGCTGGGATTCACGAGACATTCACAGACAGGTTCTCCACTCAGCCAACATTTTATCAGGATTTAAGGCTGAGGAGCTCTTTGAAGCACCGCTGCAGCCTGTTGTGCCATGACAAGGTGGAGATGAGTGCTGGCATTTTCCATTCCCCAAGGAAAATGCTCTTTTGCACGGATCACAAGCTGTGGCTCTGCTGCTGTTTGAAGAGACCAGAGGGATCTCAGATCCACGGTGCCACATCAAAGTCTCCCCTCTGAAGCTGGGGAGCTCCAGCTCCACATCCTTTGTGTTTGGGCAGCAGAAGGAAAGAAGATCCAGGAGTGGCTTGGGGGATCAAAGCTCTGCTTAGAGGCTGATGAGGCAAAAATCCAGGATGGCAGCAGGGAGGACACAAACCCTGCAGAAGATCTGGGCCACCTGATAACAGACCTGCAGAGGGACCTGGGACACCTTCTGCTCTGCTGGAGGAGTGGGGCCAGCATCCCCCCCTGAGGAGCCAGACCTGCAGTGTCCTGGGCTTGACTGGAGTCACTCCCTTGTGCCTGAGGGATTGTTTAATTAAAAAGAATGCTGCACCATCACATTTCAACTGTTTTCTCCATACATTGCTGCAAGTAACATCTAAAATAGCTCTAAAAGGCAGCAAGCCATTCCCCAAAGTAGAGGTGGCAGATGAAGAACAGGAGAGGGAAGGAATTATGTTCTTTTTCGGTTTTCTGTGTCTGTTCATTTGCTTCTGCATTTGTAGCCCTTGGGGCTGGTTTTAATTTAAATTTCCTTAGGACAAGCCCTGCTGAAGGAATGCTGCCTGCAGTGGCTGCTGTTCTGCTTTGGTTTTGTCCTAGGGAAGCTTTGATGCTTGGGGAGCAAGAGTTGCTTTTCAGTCTTGGTGGGAAATGCCTGGATAGTGGAATGGCAACCACCCAAGAGTCACTTCTGGATGATGGGACTGGCAGCTCTCCCTTTGTGATCATCCCTGTCCCAGGGCTTATTTAATTGCTCAACAAAGTCATCCTCTGCAACCACAGTGAAAGAACAGGGAGGAAAAAAAAAACCAACAAACCAAACTTGCATCAAGGCTTTCATCCAAGCACAGGAAGATGTTGCTGCTGACCTCAGTGGAAGCAGCCTTGGTTTTAACCTTGGTGTCTGTGTTGGGAATGGAGCAGCTGAGCCCCAGCATGGGCATTGCTGTGTCTGGGTTGATGCAGGGACTGGGGACAAAGCCAGGACTGGTCCTGTGTGGCAGCAGGTTGTGTTCATCCCCAGAGAACTCCTTACTCCCCTTCAAGGTTTGATATTGGCTTGCTAGGGCTTTGTTCCAGGTTTTGGTTTCTGGCAGCTCTTCCCTGTGTTTGACCCACAGGATGGATCCCAGTGGCCTCTGCCTTTTTAACTGGGAGCTTGCCACAAAACTGGAAGTGTGTGGGAGCTGAGCCAGGGCTGGACATCCAACCAGGCATCCCCTGCAATCAATCCACAAGCTGCTGTGCCCTGTCACTCCTGTCCACATGTCCAGAGCCCCACATTTGCTGCCCGTGTGCCATCCTGCTCCCTGCTGCTCCCTGTCCCCTACACTTTCACAGGGAATCAGAGCTGTCACCACCACATGGTGCTCTGTGGAGAGATGAGAAAATGCATTTTCCATGAAGCTCCTGGTTCCTGGTGGATCAGCAGGGCAGCTGGAGGAGTCCTTTGTGTGCCCACTGTTGGGGCACCTCTGTGCCAGGTGCTCTGCAGGGAGTGCAGGGGGTTTTCCTTGCCTTGAAAATCCCCATGGGAAAACTCCAGGCTGAGCTGGGGCTGGCAGGGAAGGTCCTGGCTGGGAGATACAGCCATGGGCAGGGATGGTTGTACTGGGCAGGCAGAGTGGTGTGAGTGCTGCTGTGGGAGTCGTGTGCTGGATCCATCACTGCTGGATTTCTGTAACACTGAGCAGGAATTTTGCATGGTTTCTTAAACTCTTAATTGAGTTTCTTTACGGGGAAGCAGGCATCTGACAGGGGAAGGAGGTTGTTATTCCCTGTGAGTGCCACGGGTGAACAGCAGGAACTTGGAAAATACAAAAAGCTGATTCCAGAGAGGCTGGGAATAAGCCAGTTAAATCTCTGGCAATTCCTGGGCCCAGCTGCAGTGGGACATCAGGGTTCTCTGGGACCTTGTTAGTGCAGCCTGTGCTTTCTTGCCTGTTAGATTCTCCAGGCTTGGGAAAGCAGAGGGGATAAAAACACACGGAATGCTGGCAGACTCCTGGGATGGTGTGAGGCAAGGTGTCACCTTGCAAATAGGAACTGCAGGAAAGGGGGGCAGAAAACATCACTTACTGTATGTGCTGTGCATGGGAAATTGCAGCCAGGAGTGGGAGGAGGCAATAGGTACAGGCAGGATGAGAGGTGGTTTTGGCTGGTAGGGAGGTGAGGAAGAAGGGGAAAGCTGTTTCAGGTCAGGCAGTGTGACAGCTTACAGAAAAATGTTTGTCCTGAGGGTCCCTGCACATCTCTCATCTCCAGGCAACTCCTAAAGCCCTAAATTGGTGCAAATCAGCAGCAGGGCTCTGGTGTGGGCTCAGAGGTCCCTGCCAGCCCCAGAGCTCAGAGGAGCAGGAGTGTCATGTGGTGTGCAGGCAGTGCAGAGCAGCTGCCAGAAACTCAGCTAGATGAGCTGCTGATAAATAATAAATGATAAATTCAGCCTCTGATCTCCAAGGCACACTCTGCTGCTGCACACTGTGCTGGCTGAGAAGATCCCCCAGCCTGGGCTCAGCAGTCTGTCTGTCTGTCTGTCTCATGGAGGGTCTCAGGGATGCTGGGGAGGCAGCTGCTGCAATTGGGGACTGGAGTGTGACCCCTTGTGCCACTGCTGCTAACGAGGGGTGGGCAGGGTGAGGGCAGCCCTGCTCAGCCTTCCACCCCCCAGGCACAAAGCTGTGCTCCTGCCCTCTGGAGAGCAGCGTTTTGTGTGAATGCAGCCTGCTGAACCAATTAATTAAGTCAATTTAAATGACAGACTAAACGATTCTCAGCACAAGCAGCAGGGTCAGGGTGGCTGTGGCTGGGTGGAAAGGGAGATTCTGGCTTTGTCCAAGTGATGGACACAAGAATTCCCTCCTCTGCTCTTGGGGGAGCTGTGGCAGTGCTGGTGAAGCTGCTGGTGCCAGGAGCTGTGCCCTGGCACTGCTGGAGCATCCCTGCCCTGCTCCTGGCCCCTGGCTGGTGTCATGGCCAAGCTGCTGCTCCAGGGGCTGATGTGAGCTGATGGCTGCACAGGTAGCCTGCAGGGGTTATTAATATTTATTGTTATTATTTGTTAGCAGTTGTTACAAAGGTTGCATGAGTGTTTGGTGCATGCCAAGCTCTGTAAACACGTGTTTGTGCTGTGGTTATCCTGTCCCTCCAGCCTGTGCCCTGTCACAATTCCCTGCTGTGGGCTGGTTCCAGTTTGGAATGGGGTTTCTGCTGCAGGAGCTGCTGCCTGTGCTCAGGCTGAGCCCAGCCAGCCCAGTTTATTCCTGCAAACCTCAAAGCCTGCCTTGCTGTGTGGGTTCTCTGTAGGCAGCAAGAAGGTGTTCCCACAACTTTTCCCTTTGTGTGGGAGTGTTTTTAACACGCCAGAGCAGAGTCCTGGTGGGAGTAAATGGTGAGGAGCAAGCAAGGAGAATAAATGTTTTTTAAAAGCAATTTCATAAGAGGCATGAATGGAATGGTCTGTATGGCAGCTGCACCCTCTCCACTGAGATCCTGGAGGTAGGAAGGTGCTTGCAAACAACAAAAACTTCCTGGGCTGCCTTACCCTGGGCTTGGTGCCCAGGTGGGACCCTCTGGCAGGGCTTGGGGCTCTCACTGTAGGGAGCTGGGGATACCCACTGGAGGCATGGGGGTGCTTTCCTGAGGATGCTGGGATGCCTAAAGAGGCTGCCTGGAACAGAAGCTGGGCAATGTTAAACGAATAAAGCGGGGATTTATTAAAATTCATTATTTTTTTAATGAATTTATTACAATTTATTAAATTCACCTGGGCAGTGCAAGAGCTTGGCCGTGGCTACAGCCAAGATGGACCCAGGGTCAGGAGTTTTCACACTTTTATAAGTTTTGGTCCATTTCCATATTGGGGTTCATTGTCCAGTTCCAGCTCCAGGTTCTGCAGTCCCACCCTCCCAGATTCTCTCCTCCATTCGCTGCTGTTTGCACTTTTTGGGGCTGGAGCTGCAGCGCTGTCCTTGGTTCGGGGGCTGGAAAAGGATTGTTTTGTGTGCCTGAGCTGGGAGGAGAGCTTGGAACACTTTGTGTGGAGTTCAGAGTTATTTACTAATGCAGCACAGAATCTGAAAATATGAAAGCTCAAACTGAAGGCACCACGTGGAGGAGCAGAGCTGCTGAGATCATCCCAGGCATTGACCTCAGGTGATGGGGAGTGCAGGTTGTCCTGCTTGGCAGCACAGGACTGTGCAGAGCCAGCTGCTGACTGGGGAGGGGGATTGATCTGTGGCCTCCCAATAATCCTCTGTGGCCTCCCAATAATCCTCTGTGGCTTCCCAATAATCCTCTCTTTGCCCAGCAGCTGTTTCTGCTAGGCAAGGCTGGATTTCAGCTCCAAACCTCCTTTCTCCTGTTGGTGCAGCTGTCCAGTCACGGAGCAGGGACAGCTCACAGGGTCTCCCAAGGTGTCTGCAGCACATGAGTGCTCCTCACAGACCTGGGCACCCTCTTGCTCAGAGGAGGGACATTGCAGGTCAGGCCAGATAAATTTCCTTCTCTTTCTCCGTGGCACTGCCCATCACTCAGCCTGTCACACTGGATGCCACCATCAGAAGGACATTGTGTGTGAAGGGGATCTCAGCTTGCTCTGATTGTCCTGAGAGCCTCTCCAATCCCTCAGCCTCGTGCAGGGCTGGCTGGAGATCATTCCCTGAGCTGCTGTTGCCCAGGAAACTTCTCCTTGAGCCACAGAGGCTGTGAGTGATGCCATGGTTTGTGCCATCCTCGAGGGTTCCCATCCCTGCCCTGCCCTCAGCCAGGGAGCTCTGCCATGGTTTGTGCTGGAAGGCACACTTTGTGCTGCTGGTGCTCCCACTGCCATCTCAGCCAGGGGTGGCTGCATGGAAACCTGGCCTGAATTAATTGATCTTTTGAATTAAAGGCAGTTTTGCAAGGCTGCAATAGTGATCCTGCTCCCTCGGGTCATGCCTAGATGAAAACAAGGAGTTTTCATAAATATTGTTATTGTTTATTCTTAGAGATAATTGGTATTTTTGTGTCAGCACTGGGCTGGCAGGAGGACCAGGACAGTGACAGGACTGTCCCCTGTGCTGGCACTGCTGGGGGACCTCCAAACCTGTGTCCAGTTCTGAGCTCTCGTGGCAAGGAAACCGTGGAGGGGCTGGAGCGAGTCCAGGGCAGGGAATGGAGCTGGGAAGGGGCTGGAGAATNTGGAATTCTCTTCCAACCTCAATGATTCAGTCATTCTGCTTCCAGCTGGCTGCAGAGCCAGAGGCTGATGCTGAGGAGCTCTGGGATGTGTGTGTGCTGTCCTGGAGCAGCAGCAGCTCAGAATTCAGATGAGGATCCAGCAGATCTGGAGTGGCACAGGACAGGCAGCGTGGGCTCCGTGCCGGGACGTGAGAGCACAGAGCCCTGCCAGCAGCAGGAGCATTGATGAAATGTGCTGCTCTCCCTGGCTCCCTCTGAGCTGTCACCTGTGACTGTGCAGCTCCCTGTGCACAGCTCTGCCATCACTGCAAATGTCCCTGCTAATGGGGAGCACAACTCCTGGCTGTTTCCAACGGGGATTTCTGGGGCTGTGGAGCAGAACCTCCCAGCCAGCAGCATCTCCTGTGACAGGAGGGTTACTGCCAGCAAGGAGACTTCTCAGAGCCTGACCTTTTGCTCTTTCCCTAGTACCTGATTTTCTTTGACAAAAAAGGATTATTAAGAAAAAAAATCAGCCCCTCCACTCTGCAGAAGGGGAATCTGTGGTTTTCCCAGTCCAGGGTTTTGCTGCTGGATCCCCAAAGATGCCCTCAAATCCCAGCAAAATTCCCTGTGCAGGTGGGGTCACCACGAGCACCCTTTCTGCTTTGCAGGCTGCAAAGGGTTGTTTCTGAAAATCCATTGTGTGCACAGGACATTCCACGTGGCAATCCTGTCCTGCCCTGTGTGTGGCTGTGAGGAGATGTCAGCCTGTGCTCTCCAGCAGCTCCAGAGCCCGTGCTGGCTCCTCCTGCCTACCTGGGATCGAAGCAAAGTGCTAATTGTTGTGCAGATGTCATCTGCCAGGCAGGCAGGAGGCTGGAGGCTTGAAAGAGGCTGTGCTGTCATTTGCTGCCAGCCTCCTCTTACACGTGAGCTCTATTTTTATTGGGAGTGTGCGTTTGCTTTCAGCCACTGCTTTGTTGAATTTCTTTCTCTTTTTTGATTTTTTTTCTTCTTTTTATTTCCAGGCTTGCAGATAAAGTTTGAGGAATACATCTATTTTTCATTATTCCAGTTTTGCTGCTTGTTTTATAACTGAAAAAAAAAACCCCTCAACCAAACCTGAAAGCCTGTTTCCTGTGTAAAAAGCAGCAGTTTGTTCTGAGATGAGAGGGTCACCCTGGACTGAGATCATGGCTGTGGCACTGTCCAGAAGGACATGAAGATGAAGATCTGGGAGCAGAGGGAGTTTGAGCTGTGCACTGAGCTCTGGGTGTTGGTTTAAGCCTGGTTTTGCTTGGCCATGTCCCAGGAGAGAGATGGATGCTCTGGCCACAGGTTAATTTATGAAAATAGGGAGCTTTTCTTCTATTCCAGCTCTGGTTTAATAAGGGCTTGTGGGTTCTTGGGGTGGTTCTTTGACCCTTTAGAAATGAGGAGACACTGAAGGAGGAAATGGGAGGTGATGCTTTCCTGCACTGTGTGAGTCAAGCAGGGAAACTCATTGCTCAGGGATGCTGTGGGTGGCAGAAATCCAGATCTGCTCCAAAACCAATTAATGGGAAAAAAAAAAAATCCATTAATGTGGTAAAGGTGGCTCAGAGGTGGAGGCTGCTGTTCAGGAAGGCCCTGGCTCAGGAGATTTTGGAAGATGCAGAAGTACCTCAGATGTAGTTAGCTCTGCTCCCTGCTCTGTCCATCCTGACCAGGGGGATGTGGTGGGTTGCTTTTCCTTTTTCTGGCAAAAACCAAGCAGGGAGAGGAAGAAGTACCAAAGTGGAGTGAAGAGACAAGGCACCAGTGGAAGGGTGGAAGGGGAGGAGGTTTCCCTCCGTGTCCCTGAAGGCTTCTGGGGACAGAGGCTCTGTGGTGGCAGCAGCTGGTGCTGGGTGCTGCTGTGAGCAGGTTTGCTGCTTTGTGGCACACGAAGTGGTTGCTTCAAGGAGGAAAAACTCTGCTGTCTGATGGACAGCAGAGCAAGATATTTCGGACTGTGTGTAGGGGAGGAAATTCTTCAAAACCTGGATAGGAGTAGGAGCAGACTTGATGGAGGGATGAGTAATGAAGGAGTGTTTGAACGGAACTAATCAGTCCCATCTTCTTTCAAAAGACCTCATTTAGTTGAATTTAGCAGCAGTGTAAATTTAGAGCCAATCAAAGGAAACACTTGTGCAGCCTGTGTGCTGGCAGGCTCCGCTCTCCTGAGCCCAGCACTGAGCTGGGGCTGGATCCTGAGCCTGGTGTGGCACTGGGGGCACACGTGTCCCTGGTCACACACCCAGGGTGGGCACACCAGCCCCGTGCCCGGGCACCCACAGCCCCAAAACCCTTTGTTTGACCCCTCTCTGGTCCAGCAGGAGCTCTGTGGTCACTCAGGGTGGCTCTGTGCCATGGCTCTGCTGCCTGCTCCTGGCCCCACAGCTTTCCTCTGAGCAGCAGGCTGTAGGAACCACCAAGGGAACCTTGCTGACCTCTGCAAAATGTTGTTTTCCTCAAGAAAAACCTACATATGGATTAGGTAAACCCCTGATCCTTGGACAGCTGGTAGTTTTGTTTAATTTGAATTAACACAGCTCAGAATGAGGCACAGGCAGAAAAAGCCTTCACGGGATTGCACTGCTTTTTATTTTCCCTGCAGTCGGCATCCGTGGCACTGACACGGTGATTTTAAACAAGTCTTGCAGGTCTCCTCATATTTTCCAGGAGAGATATTATCCCCTGTGGGGTCAGAATCAGGTGCTTGGCATTACCTGTCACAAACCCCATTAGCAGAGAGCCTGGTCCCCCCCCAGCAGCCCCGTGTCACACCTCGAGGTGTTGTCTGCCTGCTGTGTCACACCCCCGAGCCCATGCTGGGTGGCAAAATGTTGTGTAAAGAGCCCTGAAACCTGTGAAAAATTGATAAAAAATACTGATGGGTTTGTTTTGCTTTGCATTTCAGGCTGGTGGCGATGTCTGGCTGGGCTGGGCTCCTCTCCATCCCTGCCAGGGTCAGCCTGCTGCTGCTGCTGGGCTCCCTGCTCTTCTCCTGCTCCAGCCTGAGCCAAAGAGTGCCTGTAAGTTTTGGCTGCTCCAGCTTAATAAACATAAATTGATTAAAAACATGCACGCTTTTTGCCTTTAAGGAAATGCCCATTGTTCTTTCTCCTGCTTCAGTGATGGAAACAAACCAAAAAGGGTTCTGCTGATTTCTGTGTGAATGAAGAATTGCTTGTGTGATGCTAGAAACGTTAATGAAAATGGGGCATTGCAAAGCAACCGTGGCCAGGCAGTGACAGCAGCACTTAAATGAACCAAGTCACATCCTTTTATCCTTACTGAGCATTTAAACCCCAGCTCTTTTCCTGAGCAGAGCTGGTAAACATCAGCTGTCTCCATTATGTGTTTGAACAGACCCAGCACTGGGAGGCCTGGTGGTAAATTTTCAATAGCCTGTATCACTAACTCCCTCTTGGATAATCACAGAGCCCTGGAAATCAGCTAAGTAATAACTGCTCCACTCACTCCTCCTTAGTCCTGTTGAGTCTTGGCTGGGAAAATGTTAACATTGATTTTCATCTGCACAACCTGAGCTTTTATGGCTGTGATTGTTCCTGAGCTTTAACCATTTGTTACAATTTGAACAATTCCAAGCCCCTGAAAAAGCAGGAGTTCAGATCTGGTTTCTCGTGCATTTTCTGAAATTGCAGTCCCTTTCCACGGCTGAAATAAAAACATTCTGTAGGTTTTTCAGCCATCTTTGTGTGTTCCCACAATCATGGAATTGGGGATTTTTTTAGGTTGGGAGAGATCTTTATGATCATTGAGTATAACTTTACCCCAGCACTGCCAGGGCCACCACCAGCCCATGTCCCCAAGTGCCACATCCACACTGTCATTGCTACCGTGCCTGTTTTGCTCAGGTTGACATTTTCTGCTGCTCAGAAAAACTCTTCTAGGCTGGAAACAGATATTTTTATGCAGAGCATCCAAATTCTGACAGAAAATATGCATGCATTTTTTCCCAAAGAGTGGAAGAACTGAAGGCAGAACGTGTCCCAGAATTTCCAGTTAACCTCTGAATTTACTCACGTTCTTCCCTGTGAAAACATCCTAAGGATTAATATCCAAACACTTCATGAAGTGAGCTGTAACTCTATTCTAATTGCCAACAATTAGGACTAATCATTCCCTGTAGGGTGGTTATCTCAAATTCTTCAGTGGTGACTGAATTGGTGATCTCAGAAGCTGAAAATATTCCCTTCAGCAGGCACTGGGTGTGGGGATGATGAGCCTGGACCAGTTCCTCTGTCCCTGTTGGAAGCAGAACAGCCCAGATCTGGGAGTCAGAGCCTGCTGTGAGAGTACAGGTCATTACTGTGCATTCTCCAGAGTTTTGTGTGACCCCCAGCATCTCCCTGGGGAGGATTTCCATTAAACAGCAAGGTTTTCCTCACAGCAAGGAGATTTTTTTTTTTCCCCCTGCTGTTCTCCCCTGTTCTCCCCTTGGTGGAACACCAAACCCCTCGTGCTGGCTGCTCTATCCCACACCTCTGCCATGGAGGTGGTGAATAAATCCCAAATCATTGTTTTAAAAGACTTGGAGAACACTGGGAGCAGGTGGAGAAGAGGATCCTCACATTTGTATCATGTGGGCAACTCGGTGTGTTTTTTTCCCCGTGTCCTATTTTGGAAATAGCTGAACTATTTTAGCTGAAATCTTCTCCAAGCCTGAAATAAGTGCATTTAAGAAAAAAAAAAAAAACCAACAAAAAAAACCCCCCAAACCAACCAACAAGCCTTGAGGCAATTCCACTCGTGTGGAAAATTTCAGCTGAAAAAGTTAAAAGTTTGACATATTTTTAGGCAAGGTAAAATGGGGTCTTACAACGTTACACAACCCTAATAATAGCCAGGGCTCCTGCCTCTGACTGAAATACAGGTGAGGCTCTGTGAGACTGGTTTGAAACCTGCAACCTGCTCTGGAATAGGAAATCAGCTGCCTTGCTTTGTTCAACACAAATGTCATGCTAGTTATGCATGTTTAACCTTTAATATACTTTAAATCTAAATTTAACCATGTGGAAAGAATCTCGGATGTCAGAAAAAAAAATAAAAAAAAAATCTGCTGGCGAGGGAAAAAATTTTGTATTCTCAGCCAGCACTAAATTACCCAGATGTAATTGCTAATGAGCTGAATCTCTTCTCTCCAAAAGGAGTTTGCCCTTACAAAAATAGAAGAGAGAGACATAAAAGATGCCAGTGGGAAGGAGCTGGTGACAGAGGATGACGCTGATCCCGAGGACCTGGAAGTGTTTCACCCCACGGATCAGTGGCAACCCCTGCGTGCAGGTAATGCTCTGGAAAATTCCAGCATCCCTCTGGAAGCCCCCCTGGCAGCACTGACAGGAGCCTTGCAGAAACTCCAACCTGTTTGTTCCCATGACAATGTGTGCTGTTCACTTTGGTTTTTTGCTGGTTGGGAGTTTTGCACCACTTAATTAGTGTTGTTTTTTTTGTTTTTTGTTTTTTTTTTTAGAGCTAAGATTAACAAACGTGTGATAGAAACATTTTTTCTTGTGTTTGGGCTTGGTTGTTTATTAAATTTTATTAAAAAGTACAGAGCATTCAACAACACTTGTACCTACTTGCTAGAAGTGAGGAAAAATGGAGGAAGATTTAGCTGCCACAAGGTTTCTTAAAGTCAAACACTCTAATAGAGAATTAACACTTATATTATTTATCTTTTTAACTTAATAACTAAATTCTCATGACCTTTAGTGTGACACTAACTGACCAACTAGAAACTACTACTTAAAACCCACAAAGAAGGAAGAAGATGGACGCTGAAAAAAACAACACCTAAAATCTTCATATTATTCCATAGTCATTGCTAAACTATAAAAACTTTAAAATCCTTTACTATGTGAAAGCACACACTTCTAATTTACTACACACTTGTGATTTTAACTCCATTACTTAAATTTAGAAGCTGTCTCCAAGGCTTTAGGTCCAAAGCAGTGTTGTCCAGGGGGTCAGTGCCAGACAGCACAGAAAATTCAAAACCCCCGGGTTTTTGGGATCTGGTGATCATTGAAAGAGAATTGGTGACCCAGGGCAGGGGCAGTGGTGGCTCTGGGGCTTTCAGGTCACTGCCAGCCCCTTGTGACAGCCCCCAGTGTCTGTCACTGCCCCAGAGCCCTTTTCTCTTCATTTGTCCAGGTTTTATAACATTTGCTGCCACGTGGATTCCCAGGTCTGCTGTGCCCCAGTGTGGAGCTGCTCAGTGGAAGCTGATTAGGAGCTGTCACTGGAGCACTGCTCAGCTTTTTAACAATGCCTTTTCTGTTCCTCAGCTGTTTGAAAGCTAGCTTTTATTTCCATCCGTGCAAACCACAAAAAAAACCTCTTCCCTTTCTCTGGATTGGTGTTTTTCATTAGATGTGCCTGGGACTGTGTGGTGAGAGGAGCCCAGCAGTGCAGCTTGGCCTCTGTGTGCTGGGAAGGCTCTGGAGGGGCCAAACCCGTTCAAACACACCCAGAAATGCAGGTGTGCATACATATTTCAACAATTTAGCCTGGCTTTGGGGTCCTGTTTAATCCACTTGTGCTTTGGTGTCCTCATGTTTATGCAGGTGTAATACCTTCCCACCTCACAAGGGTGAACTAAGTAGTAATTAATTTTTATAAAGTGCTCTGAATTTAAGAGCTTTATCCTGTGCTCGGTGTTATCATGGAATGAATAAGTATGGGGTTCCATTTGTCTTGAAATTTCTGCCAGATATAGCAGAATGACTTTTCTAAATGTAAATCTTTGTATGACATGAATGGCTACAAAAGCCCCTGTGTTCCACAGAGCTGCAGTGTACACTTAAATTCCATTTCTGCACCATTATGTATGGGAGGCATGTGGTGTCCCTGCTCATTATTCAGCCTGGCAGATCCCCACCAGCTTTGTTGGAGCAGAACATGCACACACTTGCAATCATCAGAAACCTCATTGCAGGGTTTGTTCACAAGCACCTTCTCCACTGCTCAGGTGCCTTATTCCACTTGGTTTTTGTGGTTATTCCATGTTGGGCACGTGCAGTGAAGGGCTTGTGCAAGTGGGGAGCTTGTCAGTATTCACAGAGGAGAGTAATTCTGGTTACTTTTGCAAAGACTTAAATGGTGTCCTGCCTCATGCTCTGACTGCTGCAGGTCCCAGCACCGGGGATGTGGCACAAAGAGGAGCCTGCCTTGCTCTCCTGCTGCCAGCCTGGCTTTGTGTCTCCTGGGCCTTCCTCTGGAGTGAAATCTCGCTGAGGATTGGCACTCACACCTTTGTCAGGAAAATGAATCCACAAACACCAGAGGTTTATGTCCAAAAAGGAGACAGAGGAGTTATTTTACTTTATTTGAATAAAGGGAGAGGCCATGGAGCATTCCCCTGGGGTCTCTCAGATTTTGGAGGGCTCACCTCCCTTTTTATCCCAATTTCCCTCTCTCTTTCCCCACTGGCTGAGGTACTTGAAAGGCACAGACTTCCCAGAACACCTGATACCTGAGATTCCCCTCTGATATATAACCTTCCCTTTAATTTTTAATTCTTACAGAATTCATGGTTTTACCCCATTGCTTCTTTCATCTTTCAATATCCAGTTTCATTTATCAGCAAACCTACAGTTTGTTTGTAAAGGCAAATATCTTTTTCCATTCATCAACCAGTGGAATCCTTCCCACTGTTCCTTTTATGTCTCAGTTCTGGTTTTACCTACCAGCAGACCCACAGCTTGTTTGGAAAGACAAATCCCTCATTCCTCTCACCTTCAGGAGGTGTCAGGCCAGCCTGGGGACCCTGGTGCCAGCATGAGCCCATCCCTGCAGCCCTGGCCCTGAGGCTTTCCCAGCTCTGGGCTGGGCAGGAGCTGCCCTGGCACAGGGGCAGCTGTGCTGTGGCTGCACAGGGATGCTGCTTTTGGTCCTGCAGCACAGCCAGCACCTTGGCAGTGTCTCATCCACTGCTTCTGCATCTTGCCGTGCTCTCCATCATCTTCTCCATGTGGTTTTACTCCCTGGCAGCCAAGCAGAGCCTGGTTGGGCTGAGCTGGGTCAGGAGTTTTCATTCTGCTGCCCATCTCTCCAGGACACACCATTCTGTATCCCTGCTGCACACTGGGCCAGCCTCTCTGGGGGAAGCAATGTTTGAATTTAAAATCTGGATCTGCAGTTCTGAACACTGGCAGGAAGCTTGGAGCTGTGTTTCCCCATCTCACTCCTGTTTCAACTCGTTCTGAGCTCACACAGGACTTTTGTGCTTCTCTACAATAGTGCAGCAGCTCATCTTTTATAGATGTATTCCCACTTTTCTTCTGCTGAGTTTCTAGTTCCCTGTTGCTAATTGCATCAATCCACATTTCCACCGAGGCTGCAGCAGTGTCATCAACCTGTAACCTGTCAACCCCTCCCAAAATTCCATTTTTATTGTATCTGTAATGCTTTGGGTGCCTGTTCCTCGCTGTCTACAGAGTGAGCTGGATTTTGATCAAGTGCTTCCTTGCACTTGGAGCACACTTCAAGCTGCTGGAGGTGTCTGGATGCAAACACAGAGAGACAGTTGCCCTAAGAGCTGTGCTGCCTGTAATCTGGAAGCAGGATCAGTTGTCTCTTCTGCCAGGCAGTGGGAGCTGACGGCTCTGGGAAGGTTGGTGAAACTTCCCAAAGCCCTTTAACACTTCCTTAGGCATTGCTTTTTTCTCATTTGGCACTAAATAATGCACCAGGTGCAGGGCTCACACTGGAAAGTGCCTGGAAAAGGCTCCCAGCACCTCTGCTCTTGGACTTTTGGCATCATCTGTGGGGCTTTTCCTTCTGTCCATGCTTGGAGTCCTGCAGGTTTTTTGAGGTTTAGTGAGTGGGATTGCAGAGTCCTCTGAATGAAGGTTCACACCCCTGCTCATGGGCAGGTAATTGTTCCACCACAGACACAGAATTTGTTTGAAGTTGTGCTTCCTCTGCTGTCTTTTTCCTTTCACAATAAACTTTCTCCAGGTGATAGCACCCTTGGGAGCTGGAAGCTCTTTTTACTTTTGTCATTTGGGCACCAAATTTCCCAATATTTTGTTTAGCATCCCTGATGATGACTGAAAGTTGGACTGCTCTGACCATTTTATCTCTGAGCAGATTTTCCACCCTGCATTAAGGGTGGAATTTCCACCCAGCAGTGGCTCCTCTGGGAAGACTTTGCTGTGAAGATTCAGAAGAAGGATATAGGAGGCAGGGGTTTAACTGGGGAAGGAAAAGGGTGTTAATCACCCCCAGCAGTGATGAGTGGAGAGCTGGGGCTGCACAGGGCTCTGCTCTGCACTTTGCTGCTCCCTGATGTGGCAGAAACCCTCTGGCAGGTTTTCCAGCTGACAGTTGGGAGTTAATGAGTCCAGTTTCCAATCCAGACGGACAAGTGAGAACCTGCTCTGCCCAGAAATATCCAAATATTTACAGATTGCTCTGCAGTGGGGCAGAGCAGCTGCCTGCAGACTGGAGGGATGGAGCAGAGCCATGGTGCAGCCTGGATCTCCCTGAGATCCAAGATCTCAGGATCTTTGCTGCACCCTCAGCTGTGGTTAAAGCTCTGCCTTGCAGAGCTGAACCTGCAGTGACTCCCCAGTGTTTGTGCTGCCCAGAATAATTTCCTGAAGTGCCTGATTCTATCACAGTTAAAAACCAAGGAGCCATAGCTGCTGGTGCTGCTCAGGCTGCCAGAGTGAAGCTGATGTGAACATGCAAAGATGAAACCACCTTATGTTCAGCAGGGAGCCAGTGATGCATTGCTTGGCGTTTAAATATCCATGGCTGCAGCTCCCGAGCATCCCCAGGCTATCTGTGCTGCTCCTCCTTGTCACAGGTCTTCTCCTGTCTCATTTGCTGCTCAAACAAGATTTTACACCTGTGGGAACACAGATCTCAAGGCAGCCACGCTGGGGAGGTGTTTCAGAGGCTGCTTTGGAGGACTTGCTGTGGAAAGAACAGGACTGAGGATGGGGAATAGCTCGGCCCAGTTTTATTGCCCAGGAGATTTTGGTGGCCAGATGAGCCAGCACTGCTTTAAGCTGAGAAGAGTTCTTAAAGCTGGGGGAGGAAGGATGCAGGAAGGATGCCTTGGGCTCAGGAGTCTGTCCCACAGCCTGTGGGGGCTGCTGAGGGTCCCCTTACACCTGATCTCTGTGTCCTGCTGCTCACTGGGATGTCCTGAGCTGCAGCAGCTCTTGCTAATTGCTTTCCTGAATTAATCACCGTCCAAACCATTGGCTTTGCACCGACCTGGACCTAACTCAGCCAGTGGTGGGCAGGTCTGTGAAATATTTATGGCAGCATGGCCAAGAGAGGGCTGTGAAATACAGAGTGAAACCACCGGGGTCTGCTGGTTTTTGCAAAGCTGGATGTGTCTAATCCAGGAAATGGGAGCCTCATCAGATCAGCACAGATTTGCATATAGAGGCAAGGCAAATGGAATTTTTAAAACCTCATCTATACTAGATGAAATGCTTCTTCTCTGGGTTTCTTTGTAAAATGACTTGTTAGTGATGTGCAGAGGGGGGGAATCTCGACTCTGGAGTTGTTATAATCTTGTCTGACCAGGGACAGGAGAGCTGGAGGATGATTCCAGCAGGTAGGAAAGGCCAGGCTGACTTGAGAGCAAATATCCAGTGCTTGGAAGCTGAGTTATGTTCCCTGGTAGCTCTCCCTCTGCCTGTTTTCAATCTGACCTCTTGCACAGGAGGCTTTTCATCTCCTAAATGTATCTTGTGCCTGTCCTTTTTATTGCCAGCTGCCTTCAAGGGCTCCTCTCTCAGCCTCCTACCCTCAGGGGCTTTCCCTTGCCTCTCACCTTCACATGCCAGGATGCTTGTGCCTAATTCTGAGTCCTTGGCAGAAGTGCTGGGGCTGAAGCTGCAGGTGCTGCTCCTGCCGTGGGTGTGGGGCAGTGCCAGGCACACCAAGCACGTCCTGCATGCCCTGCTCCTGCTCTGGGTGAGAGGGGCTGTAAGCTGGGCTTTGCAGCACTCATTAGTGCTTTGTCATCAGTCTCTGTTTTCTCTCAGAGCCAGGATTAATAGAAACACGATTGAGACAATTCCTGTATTCAGGCTTGGATGTTTATTATATCTCATCAGAAATTACAGAAAGTGTGACAGCACCTCCAGCTCCTTGCTAGGAGTGGCAAAAATGGCCCCAGCTGAGCCTGCTTCAAGGCCTTTGAAAGCTAAACAAACCAATAAAAGTTTAACACCTACATTATTTATCCTTTTGACCCAATAACAGATTCCCACGACCCTTAGAGTGACATTTGAGTGACCAACCAAAGGTCACTGCCTGAGTTCTGTGAAGAAGAAGATGAACAAAGAAAAAGACACCACCCAAAATTCTCCATCTTGTCCCATATCCACCACTATTCTATAAAAACCTCAAATTTAAACCCCATCACCCAGTGAGAACACACACATCTAACCCACTGCACATTTGTGATTTCTAACTCATTATTCACATTTCCAAGCCTTCCCCAAGGTTTCAGCTCCAGAGCAGTGTTTTCCAGGGGGGTCTGTGCCTGGGAGCACAAAAAGCTCAAAAACTCTGAGATTTCTGAGATCCAACAGGTGGAGGTGTTTCCCTTGGGGAAAGGACAGGATTTGGGCTCAGGAGATGCAGGGACAGTGAGCACAGGGGGTTCCCAGCCCTCTGCTCCAGCAGGGAGTGTTTGGAGGGTGCCACTCTGGACAGGGAGACCCAGAACGAGTGTCCCTCCATGCAGCTCAGTTCCAGCATTTCTGTAATGAATTGGGAACCAGTTTCTGCCCCCCAAATGCAGGTAAAACTTCTCTCCTGTCGTTTCCAGAAGTGGCAGTGTCCTGGCAGCACTGGTGTGGTGAGAAGATGCCCTACATGTGGATTTCTCAGGTTTAGGAGCAGAGTGGGCTTGGGGTGGGTTTTTGGTGTGCCAGGTCAGTCCTGTCCCTTACTGGCCTGCTGTTACTGGTTTCATTAAACAAACTGGTTTACAAAAGGCTTTTGCAGTGATGCTCCTTCTGCCAAAAACTCTCTGTGCTTCTGAGCAGCCAGAATGAATTCTGCAGCTTCTCTGACACACAGCCATGGGCTGGGCTGTGGGGCACTGCCAGAACAAGGGAGCAGTGCTGTGTTTTCATGAGCCAAGCCCTGCTGGTGGTTTGTGGAATTCTGAGCCCTGCAGGGTATCCCAGGTGATCTGGAGTGGTGACAAACCAGGGGATGAGGTGCTGAGAGTCAAGCAGTGGCTTTAGGGCAGCAGGAGGAGGTTAAGCTGCAGCTTTCAGAATAATTTCAAACTTCTCTTTAACGATGCTCAGGCTGCTGGTGGTGTCATAGCAGTAGACATCAGCAGTGGGAATCATTTCTGTGGTTAAATTTACATTGTTTGGTGGGGGAGAAGTGCTTTGAAAGAAGAGAGACTGTTTCCCAGAGAAGACATCTCTCATTCCTTTCCTTTATCTCCTCCCTGCCAAGCTGTGAGTGTGTGAGAGGTGCTTAAATGCGTGCTGGGTGATGAGGAATACCTTGCTCTGGTTTTTATGTGCAAGCAGGCTGTATTTTCTGCAATAACTCTAATAACCTTCTCGTGGCTGTTTAGAAGGATGAACCTCATTAAAGAAGAGGTATTTAATAACAGGCCTATTTTTATCTCTGTCTTTATCTAACAGTCTGCACATTTATTTCAAGCTTGTAACAGTGCTTTGGAAGAAAAATGTTTTCCCTCCTCTAAAATGTTTTGGCAGTGCCTCCAGCTTGGGTTATCTTGAATTTCCAGCTTGGCTGTCATCCCTCCTCCTTCCAAAGCCAGCAAGGCACACCAGGCTCCAACATTTTCCTTGGGTATTATGGGAATGTGGTTTTAAAACGTGGGACTTGGGTCCCAGGGGCCCTGAAACAGTTCTGGAGGTTTGATCAAACATAATCACAGCAACTCCCTCAGGCTTCAAATGTGTGATCTTGTGTGGGACAAGCACTGCAGGCATTGCAGTGTTTGCTGCAGGGTGGGATTGACCACACGCTCTGAGGCTCAGGCATTCCTGCAGAAATTATTTTTTTCCCCCCCAAATTTGTCAATTTTATTCTGTAATTTTATAAATTAAACCCTAACCTATAGATATCTTGTAGACACTGTGTTCCCAGCCCACTCTCCTGTATTTGCTGTCATTTGCTGCATCATGTACATCCCTAAACCACAGTTTTGCAGCATTATCTTTTCCCCTAATTAAGCAGTATTTTGCATGGTTTGGCTCAGGCCCTTCCTCCCTGCATTTTCCCCCATGGGCTAAGGCCTGACTTGCTGAAACTTCCCCAGGACTGACTCTGGGTGGGCAAGGACAAGGTCAGAGTGTTTCCAGGCACTCAGCACAGTCAGATGGCTCCTGTGAGGAATATTTCACTTGCTCCTTCACAGTTCTTGCCTGCAAATTGTGCTTTTGCTCAGATGGGGCTCCAGCTTTTTTTTTTTTTACTCCTTTCCTAGGTTATTCAATTTTCCATACATTTATTTATAGGGTCACACAAGCAACAAGTTCTGCTTTTTCCACAGATCCTTCCAGAGCCACGTGCTGTGCCTGCTCCATTCTGGTGTAAAAGCACCTTTGCTCCTCTGAGGAAAACTCAGAATATCCATCCAGCTGTCTTGACTGAGAGAGGCATTTTCTCTGAACCCTGCCCTCTGTTCATTTCAGAATCTGCAGGGAATTTGGGACATAAATTAAAAAGCTATTTGATGTTCCTTGAGGTCTTGAAGCTGGTTTTGCATTTGTTCTTACTTGAACGCACGCTGAGACAAATGGCTCTGCTTTGCTGAAGCTGCATCCTCAGGAAGCTTCTGAGTTAAAAAATAAACATGGCTCTGTTTTTCCAACCCTGCTTCACCAGCAAAAGCTGGGGAAAGAAATGTAATCTCCTTGGGTCTGTCCTGATGTTTTGTAGAACTAATTCCCATTTATTGGAAGAACTCTTCCACGCTAGAATCACGTTTAATTTTTTATTATGTGTTTACATTTTGAAAGGAGTAAGGGTGGTGCTGTTGGAAATTCTAATGAGGGACAACATTTCTGATTCAAAAGATCTTTCTTCAGCCCAGAGATTCCTTTTCCTCTCTCTCCTGATTTTTCTGCCTGCTCCTAAAGACTGCAGGAAGTTTTGCTTGGGTCATTCACTTGCAACAGGATGTTATCTGAATCCAGAATTAATGTATGCAGCCTGTCACTTGGAATTGCTGCTGGAGAGCTCCCAGGGTTGCAGAGTCCTTGCAAGAGGCAATAACAGGAATGTGCCTGTGATGCTGCAAGGAACACAGAGCTGTGAGCCTCTCCCATCACTGCAGGGTGGGAATGAATAGATCTGATCAACAATTTAATTACATGTTAGCCCCAGACCAGGTGTTATTTTTAGGATGTGCCGTTCAGCCCAAGTGAAACCTCTGCATCTGGGGCTGGTGCTGTTTCTAAAAGCACCTCTGAGTGATCACCCAGGCTGGATTTTAAGCTGCATTTACATTTTGATAGAATCTGCTGCTTTTCTTATCTGAAACAAAGCCCATCTGATCTTCATTAATTACACTATCATTTCACCTGCTAACCAGGGTGCTGCTAATTGCAGTTATCTCCCTGTTCCTCACCAGATAATTCACAGAAATTGTTATCCCTGCCTGTATCTGGATTAGCTGGAGCTGTAGGGAGGTGGCACATGGTGATGGGTGTTACAGGTGGAGTGAAGGTATTTATATTACATTTATATTATATTTATAGCCTGGCTGAGGGGAAGCTGGAGGAGTGGCTGCTGTCCCCTTGGCTGTGCTGCCATGCCAAGACACCTCCACGGCAAAACATACAGAAAACTCTGTTTAAACATGGAAAAATCTGGTTACTGAGGGTGAGTGGAGCAGGCCAGCTCCACAGGAGAGCTCTGGCACATCCCAGAGCCTCCTGCACACAGGGCTGGAGGTTGAGCAGGGGGTGATCCCAGAGGTGTTTCCAGCCTCAGCCATCAGGGACTGTCTGGCAGTGCCTTTTTTAGGACCTCATGGTGGCTTTTGTTGCCTTTTTTTATTCTGGAGAGGACTAAGGATGGTTCCCATGATTTCTTTTGTGCCTTCTGCAGTGCAGGCAGGGCTGGAACAACAGCACCTTTGTATTTGTTACATCTCCATCCACACCCAAGGCACTGCCTGGAGCTCACAGGTGACCAGCAGGGAGGACAAGAACTCAGTGCAGACCATGCTCCAGAAAACCAAAAGCTAAATCTGGAACCATGGAGGTGCACACTGCACTGGTAGAGCTGGGAATGCTGAATGGGGAAGTTTCCTGCTGCTCTGGCATGAGGAGCCAGGGGTCCTCTGGGTCTCCACAAGGATTTCTGGGTCTCCATGGTTCTCCACAAGGATCTCTGGGTCTCTCTGAGGACCTTTGGTTCTCCCTGAGCATCTCAGGTTCTCCATGAGGATCTCTGATTCCCCATGGTTCTCCCTGGGGATCTCTGGTTTTCCTTGAGGATCTCTGGTTTTCCATGGTTCTCCCTGAGGATCTCTGGTTCTCCATGAGGATCTCTGATTCCCCATGGTTCTCCATAAGGACCTTTGGTTCTCCATGAAGTTCTCCCTGAGATCTCTGGTTCTCCATGAGCACCTCTGGTTCTCCATGAGGACCTCTGGTTTTCCATGGCTCTCCCTGAGTGTCTCTGGTTCTCCCTGAGGATCTCTGGCTTTCCTTGAGGATCTCTGCGTCTCCCTGAGGACCTGTGGTTCTCCATGGTTCTCCATAAGGATCTCTGTGTCCCCATGGTTCTCCATGAGCATCTCTGGGTCTCCCTGAGCATCTCTGCTTCTCCATGAGCATCTCTGGTTTTCCATGGTCCTCCTTGAGGGTCTCTGATTCTCCCTGAGGACCTCTGGTTCTCCATAAGGACCTTTGGTTCTCCATAAGGATCTCTGTGTCCCCATGGTCCTCCCTGAGGATCTCTGTGTCCCCATGGTTCTCCAGGAGCATCTCTGCGTCTCCCTGAGGATCGCTGGGTCTCCCTTAGGATCTCTGTGTCTCCATGGCTCTCCCTGAGGATCTCTGTGTCCCCATGGTTCTCCAGGAGCATCTCTGCGTCTCCCTGAGGATCTCTGGTCCTCCCTGAGGATCTCTGTGTCTCCATGGCTCTCCCTGAGGATCTCTGGTCCTCCCTGAGGATCTCTGTGTCCCCATGGCTCTCCCTGAGGATCTCTGGTCCTCCATGAGGATCTCTGTGTCCCCATGGCTCTCCACAAGGACGTGCTGATGCCTTGCCCAGGGCTTGCTGTGACAGCAGGCAGTAATTTCTGCTGGGCTGCTCTGCTGGCAGTGTCCCTTGGGGCCTGTCCCAGCAGGTCCCTGGGCACACAGGTACCACCCTAGAGCAGCTGCTCCTCCTCTTCATCACTTCCAGGGACAAAACTCCTGCCCTGCAGAGCCAGCACAGAGAGGGAAGCACTGGTTTAATAATTTATTAATAATATTAATTTATAATGGCCTGCTCTGCCACCAAAGCTGTGTGCTGGCTGGAGATGTGTGTGTTTGGAGGAGGGCTGGCCCCACCATTAACTTGTCAGGGTTTGCAGCACTGGCAGCTGGGGAGAAAACTGTTATTAAGTGTAACGTGGCACCTTGGAGACAGAAGCATGGGGAGACAATAAATACAGCCTTCCATAATGCCATTTCATGGTGTCACTCCTCAGAATTTATTAGGACTTAGTTGCAGCCATGCCTGCAGCTTCCTGTGCTGGAATCAGTAAATTGTGTTCATTATCTCCAGCACTTGCTCTGACCTGCTGTGTTTTACAAGGGAGGGGACACAAAAAGCAAATCCAGCTTTTCTGGGGTTTGCTGGGACACCCCAGGCAGTGCTGGGCTGTGGGGATGGACCCCAAGTGTGATTTGGGGCACTGAGGACCTGCCAAAATCACCAGAGTTCCACAGGGAACAGGGAAGGAAGATGCCATGGCACCTTGGAGCACCCTGGCACATTTGTCACTCCACTGTGGGATCACTCCAGCAGCCTTGGATGTGCTGAGGATGCTGGAGGTGGAAAAATGTTCACAGGAGCTCCCCAAACTGCAGACAGGGAGATGCTATACCCCTGCTTGGTGTCCTCTTGATCCAGCATTTTCAAATGAAAACACAAATGAAACTCTGCTCCTTTCTCCCATTTTTTATTGGGACAAATCCCAGCAGCAGCACGTTTGTGTAGCTTCATCCTTATCCTCAGCATTTAGGTCCAGGATGAAGGAAAACAAGTTCAAGCCCAACCTCCTGATAATTTATTATGTTCCTTGTGCTTAAGGGCAAAATTTAAGTTGCCAAAAGCAGATGTTTGCATGCTCTTTTTTTAGCTCTCAAAGTACTTTCTGTGTGCTTGATTGATGGACGTCCCTGTTACATTAATAGCTGGGCTTTGCAGAAAGCTGTTATTACCAGGAGAATCTGGTGTGGGTTTCAGTTTTTCTTCTTGCATTGAAAATCCATTATTAATGTCTTTTCGAGGGGGGAAAAAAAAAAAGGTTTCAATTCAGGCATTTTGCTTTGCTTTCTCAGGCTTCTTCTCAACTGTCTTCACTGAGGTGCTTTTAAAATCAATATTACAAGTGTTCTTTATATTTTACTGGGTGGTTGAGGGTTTCTGCGTCTTGCTATTGATTTCTGATTGTACTGCAGGACATTTAAGTGCACACAAGTTGCTCTGTGATGGATAACTTCATATGTGTCTTCCTAATCATCACTGAGTTGCCTTCTGCCTGTTCCCTGGATGCTGCTGCTGAGCCTGGAAGGCACCAGGAGAGCTCTGAGTGCAATCCTGACACACCAAACCTGTTCATTGAATTTGGGTTTGGTTTTCAGTCAGACACAGGGGTTACATGAGGCTTGGGGGGGTCTCTTCTTTTTGTATTTCGTGAATTTTGCAGAGTTCTTCTGCCCTGGTTTTTCAGGCAGCTTTGTGTTCTGTGTTGGAGGAGCATCACAAATCATTGTCCTGCTTTTTGTGGGGTGGTTGTAATTCACCTTCAGCTTCAAGCACTGATGTTGTCCCTTGGGGCAGCTCTGCTGGCAGATCTCAGCATTTCAGAGGTGCAGAGTCATTGGATCCCAGAATGGTTTGGGTTGGAAAGGACCTTAAAGTTCATCCCATTCCCACCCCTGCCATGGCAGGGACACCTTCCACTGTCCCAGGCTGCTCCAACCCCAATGTCCAACCTGGCCTTGGATCCAGGGGCAGCCACAGCTGCTCTGGGCACCCTCCCAGGGAACAATTCCTGCCCAATATTCCATCCATCCCTGCCCTCTGGCAGTGGGAGCCATCCCCTATGTCCTGTCCCTTGTAAAAATCCAAGTCTCCGTGCAGTAAGAGAAGCACAGACTGCATTTGGAACTGCTGTAAAGTTGGATTTACAGACAAAGGCTCTTGGAGCACATCAGCACTGATGGCACAATGTGTGTGAGAGCTCGTTGGCACCAAAGGAGCCTGTGAGCAGTGACATGACTGTGGCCAGCACAGCTTCCCCAAAATGCTTCCATGGCTCTGGGTGGGCTGTAGCAGGGGAGGAGCTCTGTGTGTGTGGGCACAGCCCTTCCCAGCCCTCCTCATGTGTGCCAGCAAGCAGTCTGGAGGGGGCTGGGGTACAGGAACCTCTGCTGGACTGGGCTGTTTGCTCCTCAGGGTTATCCTGAACAGGCTCCTGGACCTGCAGGATGGAGGCTGCACTTGGCTTCTCAGGAATTGGTTGTTGCAGTTTGTCCATCCATGCTGGGGACAGGACAGACACTGGCAGAGGAGCTGATCCCATGTCCCAGGGCTCAGTTTGTCCATCCATGCTGGGGACAGGACAGACACTGGCAGAGGAGCTGGTCCCGTGTCCCAGGGCTCAGTTTGTCCATCCATGCTGGGGACAGGACAGACACTGGCAGAGGAGCTGGTCCTGTGTCCCCAGGAGCAGCAGGGCTTGGTGGTGGCAGCACTGGCAGGGGACAGGGACAGGGGATGGGACAGGGCTGCCATGCATAACAATGGACAGGCTCTGACCTTGCTGCTGGAACTCACTTAGCAATTCTGTTGATGTTCTGGAAACAAAAATATAATTCAGGCCACCTTCTCCTCCAAGCTGACCCTGAGAATCTGGGAGAAGAGCAACTGAATAATTAGGGGCCTTTTTTTTTTTTTCCTCTTTTCCTTTTTGCTGGAGTTACTGCTCAGTGTTGAACTGTGCTCTAGAGTGTCATTAGTTCCCTTGAACTTACTGGTCTGAGTGTACTTAGCATTAATATAATTAGGTAAATTGCAGTCTCATTAATCACCAGGGGCTGTGGCACATCCCTGTTGTGCTGTTTTGTGGCTTGGCTGGTGGGAAGGAAGCCCCTGGCCAGGGGTGGAGGTTGTGTCTGTGCTTTAGCTGTGCTGTGTGTGTCTGACCCTGCAGGACATGGAGCATTTGCCAGCACTGCCATGATTGCAGGGAGCAGCTTTGCTACCACACAGGACAAAAAAGAAAGGTGGGTTTGTCCCAAGGGAGTTTGGCTGGACCACATCCCTGCTGCTGCCACTCTGATTTGGGTCTGTGGGCTCCCAAAATGCAGAATCCAGACTCGTGACTTTGCAGTGAACACCAGAACCTGAACTCTTGCTGCAGGGCTGTTTGATGATGCTGTGCCTCTGTCTCTGTGGCAGAGCTCTCAGCCTTCCTGGCAATGTAAATTCTCCTGGCCGCATGCTAAAATTACACTGAGTTATTGATTTATCTTTGAGAGGATTTCCTTCCCCAGGGACAT
Organism: Rhabdornis inornatus; assembly: GCA_013397075.1. NCBI lineage: Eukaryota > Metazoa > Chordata > Aves > Passeriformes > Rhabdornithidae > Rhabdornis > Rhabdornis inornatus. The sequence goes on from VWZS01005932.1 coordinate 301,626, forward strand.
TTCTGGCTGTTGTAGTGATTTAGCTCTTCTGCAAGTGCAGGATCTGTGGCAGAGCAGAGCCACCCTCCTGCCCTCCCTCAGGCTTCCTCTGCAAGCTGATTTCTGTTCCAGGGCTGGGACAAGGTTACATGGCTGTTATTTCCCTGTAACCACTGCAAATAAAAGGGCATTTTCAACTTTCCACTGCAGAAGCTGCAAGGCTGGGACCAGCCTTTGTGCCCTGGCACCAGCATCATCCTGGGCACATCTCAAACCCAGCTCCAAGGCTGGGACCAGCCTTTGTGCCCTGGCACCAGCATCATCCTGGGCACATCTCAAACCCAGCTCCAAGGCTGGGACCAGCCTTTGTGCCCTGGCACCAGCATCATCCTGGGCACATCTCAAACCCAGCTCCAAGGCTGGGACCAGCCTTTGTGCCCTGGCACCAGCATCATCCTGGGCACATCTCAAACCCAGCTCCAAGGCTGGGACCAGCCTTTGTGCCCTGGCACCAGCATCATCCTGGGCACATCTCAAACCCAGCTCCAAGGCTGGCACATGGGATGTGTGGAGCCATGCCAGCTCCTGGGAATGTTTTAGTTCCTCAGAGTGGGGATGATGGGAGCAGGATCGTGCTAACACTTCTTTCCTAAAGCTGCAGGGTCCAGCCTCTCTTTTCTTTGCTTTCTGTTGACTCACCAGAAGAGTGATGGAGCATCTCTAAAAACCAGGCCAGGTCCTGAGCAAGCAAAGCCAGTTCTCTTCTCCACCACCAGTTTTGTCCCCTTGGCCCTGAGATCACACCCCACAGCTGGTGAGCACCATCAGTAGAAGGAGCTGACCCTTCAGGACATGTCCCAGTTTCAAATTTCAGTTTCAGCTCCTGTGTGGCTGGAAAATGCCCAGCTCTGTGTCCTTGGGTGAAGCATGTCCCTGTGGGTTCTGTATCCAACCCCACAGTGGATTTGGCACCGATCTCAGCTGCACACTGATAAAATGTGAGGCTGCTCATGTGTGTGGTGTTATAAAACAGCATCCACCAATTAGACCCAGGGAGAACATCCATTTATTTTCCTGCGAACCAAGTGTGGCACAGCTCCTTCCTCTCCCAGTGATCTATCTGTGAGATAAAACACATCTTTAGTGTCTATCTTAAACACTGCAGTGTTGACAAGTTCTCTTGACAGAAATTAGGCTAATGTCCCTTACGACTGCGTTAGCTGTGGAAACAAGGCTTTAAATTGAAGCTTTGCAAAGCGCTATTCCAACGCGCTCTCCAAGGCATCTTCTTATTCCAGCTTTTATGATCCAAATTTGTTCTCACTCTGGCTTGGCAGCAGGGCTGGCTCCTTCCCATCCATCCTGCTGGTCTGGCAGCCAGGTGGGATTGGGCACTTTGCAGTGCTGACCTGGGCAGTGCTGCCCAAATGCCCCCCTCGGCTCCGGGGGATGCTCCGGGCTGGGGGGATGCTGGTGCAGGGATGGGGGTGAGAGGAGCCAGCTGACACACGTGGAGCTGAGATGGGATCCAAGGGAATCAGCTGCACACCCTGCCAGCAGCACAGTGTGTCCTGAAACGCTCCCATTGGGAGCTGCAGCTGGGAGGAGTGAGTTTGTGTCCTGTGTGTCTTGTCTTTGTGTCTTGGTTTGAAAGACAGGGGTCTGCCAAGAAAGGCAGGAGCCTCTTTTTAAAATGGAGAATGTAAACCCCCTCTGTCCAAATTATTATCATTTTGAAATTAAGGGGCTCTCAGGCAAAGATACGGGAATAGGAATAACAGTTCTTTACTAGGAAAATTAAAATAGAAATACAGAATTACAGAGAACAAACCCAAAACACTGCCAGGGTCAGAATCCAAGCTGCCCCCCGTCAGTCAGGCAGGGTGTTGGTGCAGTCCCATTCCATGGTGGCTGCATCCTCCTGCAGTGACAGNGGCACTCTGCAATTTCAGCTCTGAGTTACAGGCTCAGGAGCTGAGGACAGGAGCAGACAGTGCTGAGGCCTGGTCATGAGCACCCCTGCTTGAGCTTCCCATCCTTCCTGTAAAATAATTTCAATTTTTGCTCCTTTACCCTCCTCAAGTTGTGCACTTTCAGCCCTCAGCTCCTCATTTCCAGCTGTGATTAACCATGGCCATCTGAAACCTCCTGATTCTCACTCTGGTGATGGTCCTGATGGATTATCCCTCCCTGTGGTGTCCTTTCTGTGCCTCCACATTGCCAGGTTCTTTGGTGGCCATCTCATGAGTCCCTGAGACAGGAGGAGAGGCTCTCTGAGAGTGACAGATGTGGCATTCACGATGGTTGATGATGTTCTGGAGGTGCTGATCTCCATCATAGCAAAGAAACCAGTGGTGCCTCTCTCAAAAAAGTATTAAATGCCTAAAATTTCACAAAATTAATATCATCCTCAGTTCCTTTTGTCAGGTTCTCAATCCTCCTGGTCAGCTGCCTTGTCCTTCTCTGCCCACGTCCTGCATTGATCTCTGAATGTAGCCAAGCCTTCAGCATCCCAGATGGGCTCTCTGGAGTAACAAATGCACCTGAGGGATGACAATTATTGAATGGATTGTAGCATTGCCTTGGAAATAAATAGTGAGTTGGAGAGGGATTAAAACTGGCTTTTTAAAATAAGCTTCTCATGGATGTTGACTTGGGGACATGGTGAGACAGAGGTCACTGCAGGGTCCCTGCAGCCTGGTGTGTTTGAGAGATGAAATATCAGAGTGTGGCTGGATAGCTTTGGTCTCTGTGTTTCTTCTGCTCGGACCTTTGTGGGATTAAACTCTCTAAACTGCTGCAGTTCACACACTTCAAGCCCAGCATCAGAAGGAAAAAGAAATCAAGTGCCTTGTATTGAATCCTGAGCACATGGCTGCTGCTGCACCCGGGGCTGTGGTAACTCAGAGAAGGTGAAAACAAACACGTTGTGCCCACTCTACAAAAGGACAGCCCTTCTTCTTCCTGCCCTGTGGTTATTTTTTTTACCCTGCTGTGTCTGCTGCTGTTGCACTGCAAGAGGAGGGAGGTGGGAGGGCAGAGCATTTGTTGGAGGAGCTCTGTGCCACAGAAGCATTTCCCCATTGCAGCAGCAGCAGATCCATCAGCAGATGTCTGTGCTGGAGGCACTGCCTTTCCCTCTGAGCCCTCCTGTGTCCCCTTCCTTCCCTGAGATCCTTCCTCCCTCCCCAGGCACCTCGCTGCCCTCCCTCCACCTTCTCCTCTGTCACTTCCAGACTTCCCAGGGGCACGCCATGGCACCCAGGCTGTGCCCTGTGTGTGACAGCCACCCCTCCTGTCCTGTCCAGACTTCCCAGGGGCACGCCATGGCACCCAGGCTGTGCCCTGTGTGTGACAGCCACTCCTCCTGTCCTGTCCAGACTTCCCAGGGGCACACCATGGCACCCAGGCTGTGCCCTGTGTGTGACAGCCACCCCTCCTGTCCTGTCCACCAGAGAGGAGAGGTTTGGGGTGTGTTCAGCAGGCAACTGCATCATCGTCATCATCATCATCATCATCATCATCATCATCATCATCGCCCTGGCTGCCAGCCAGGGTGGGTGGCAGTCACAGAGACCGTCCCTGGCACTGACAGCTATGTCCCTGCCTGTCCTCATTATCCCGCCTGTCCCCATGGTCCCTGCTTGTTCCCACATCCCTGCCTGTCCCCCTTGTCCTGCCTGTCCCCCTTGTCCTGCCTGTCCCCATGTCCCTGCCTGTCCCCATTGTCCCTGCCTGTCCTCATTGTCCTGCCTGTCCCCATCTCTAATCAAGGGTTACTTCGTGGAGAGCCCCTTCCTTGTGAGGCTTTGTTCTCTGCTAGCTGGGGATTGAACCACGGGAGGGGGGGTTGGATTCTGGCATCGTTTTAAAAACGTTTCCATTCTCTTTGCTGAGGGGAACAAATTACAGAGGAGACCTCTCAGCACTGGGACAAAAGAGTGGCTCTAAAACCCTTTTCAGCCAAACAAGTGTTTGAGCTGAAGGGCTGATGGATGGTGCTTAAAGGTGTGGTTATTGCAGCAAGGTTGGCATTAAAAATCACAGGGTGCAAGAAAATTCTCCCAAGAGTTACTGTGGGGGGGGATGTCCCTGTAACCCTGCTTGTGAGGAGGGCTAGGGTTAGGGTTTGGGGTTAGGGTTTGGGGTTGGGGTTAGGGTTAGAGTTAGGGTCTAGGATTAGGGTTAGAGTTTGGTTTAGGGTTTAGGGTTAGGTTTAGAGTTTGGGTTAGGGTTAGGGTTATGGTTATGAGTTAGTGTTAGTCGTTAGGTTTAGCGGTTGGGGTTGGAATTAGGGTTTTGGCTATGGGTTTATTGTTAGTGGTTAGGGGTTAGGGTTAGGGCTTAGTGTTAGGGGTTAGGGTTATGGGTTGTGGTTAGATTCATGGCTTAGGGGTTAGGGTTAGGGTTTGGTGTTTAGGGTTAGGGGTTAGAATTTAGGGTTTAGTGTTAGGGTTTAGGGTTAACGTTTAGGATTAGTGTTAGGGTTGGGTTAGGGTTCAGAATTCAGGGTTTAGTGTTAGTGTTTAGGGTTTGTGTTAGGGTTAGGGTTCCTTAACACCCCGAAAGGATTAGGGTTAGGGTTTAGAATTTAGGGTTTAGGGTTAGGGTTTAGGGTTAGGGTTAGAGTTCCTTAACAGCCCTGAAATGTCTGTGGCATCAGCCACAGGGGAGCAGCAGCACAGCAAGCCATTGCTGTCACCATTGGTGACTTCTCTCATGGTAAATGACAATCTGGAATGGGATCAGCCCTTCTGGGGTGGCATCACTGCCTGTGGCAGCAGGGCTGGAAGTGGATGATCTGTAAGGTCCCTTCCAACCCAAATCATTCCATAATTCTTTCCCTTTCCCCTGTTCAAGTGGGATTCAATTCCAGCAGGAAGCAGTGCTGCTGCTTTGGGATCTGTGAGGAGCCTGGGCAGGAGCACACTCACTACTGGGATGTGTCAGGGCAGGGTGGCTTTGGGGCTGTCCCAGGAATGCCTTTGCTGCCAGCAGCAGTGCTGGCTGTTGAACAGGGCACAGATCCACCCTTGGCAAGCCTGAAGGCATTTCAGATGGATTCTGTCCCTGCTCCACTGCAGCATGGAACAAAATCAGTGTTGGAGGAGATGTCACGCCTGGACATCACCGTTCTGACAGGATATTTATTAACATAGCTTGGAATGTCACAGAAAGGCTTGTCAGATAAACTAACCAACTGAAGTGTCTTGCATGAGACTCCCTTGGTTTCCTTGAGGTGCTTTGAACTCTTCTTTCAGTCTCTCAGCAATTCATCCCATTCTGGAGGACCCTCTGTGACATCTGTGGCTTGGGCATCAGGCCTGTGTGTCTGGGAGCCCTGGGAGGCAGAAAGAAGCAGCAGGGAGAATTGTTTCCTCATTCTATGAGGACAGAACTCCTATCTTTAGGGTTTCCTCTGCAATGCCAGGAAGAGAAGGAATTTCTGTCCCTGTCATCTCTGTGGGTTATGATCAGACAGAACAGGGGTGATGAAACCAGGCCGGCACACCAGGACTGGTCAGAGGCAGCAAACATCCAAAATCCACTTCAGCCAGAGCTGGGCAGTGCTGGGACATGTGGCAGTAATGGGCAGATGGGACTCAGTTTCTTCATGCAGAAAAAGCCAATTCTTTATTCACATAGCTCATATTTATAGGAAATATCTGAAGGCACGGTGTTAAACACAATTGGTCAGCAGTGAAATTCAGTTTATTGGTTGGTAAGGGCTATTGTATCTGTCTATCAGATTTTCTCTCCCTAGATATGTTTACATATTTTCTTCACTGATTCTCATGGGACAGATTTCTTGTTTTTGCAGGTGTGAATTGTTCTGTTGTCAGAATAGATTGTCGTGCTAACCGACTTTCATTCTTTTTATTTTTTCACCTGGGAAGTTACAAGCTAACTGTTATCTTAGCTGGAGTAGCAGGGTTAAACCATATTTTATAAGACCTTACTTTTATATTATCTCTACCTGTGTGCAACAGGGAGAGGTGGCACAGTAGCACTGGGCATGGTGCATCACCCCAGGGCTTCATCCTGCACCCCATCCCCTGCAGAGCTCATGCTTTAGGGACAGTTTATGGACATGGACAGCATAAAGTGATTTTATACAAGAATTTTCTCTATAATTAACTGCAGTAGGTGACAGAGCCCCTGCTGTCACTGGTTACATGAGAAATCCAGAGTGAGGAGATGCTGTGCTCAACAGGCAGCTGTGGCTTCCAGCAGTGCAGTGGGAGTGAGAGCTGCACAGGGAGTGCATCTGTGAAACATTTCTTCCAACATCACAGGAGTTTGTACTTGGAATGTGCACACAGGTTCTGAGCCTCCTCCCTGCCCGAGGTGGGGATGCTGGGGGAGCTTCCAGGCTGTGGAACCTCTCCACCAGCTATCAGGAGGTGACATTGAGCATATTAATGACATTTTCCAGTGGCACTTAATTGGGAGGAGCAGTGAGTGCCAGACAGTGAACTAATGCAAAAGGCTGCAGCTGAGTGAAAAAGGGACAGAAAGAAATAAAATGAGATTCAGGCTCTGGGCCTCTTCTTCCCATCAGTAATCCATCTCTTCCTTACCTGTGTCTGCTGCACATCTTCCTTTTGTGTGTCAAAATGTTCTGTTTTGATGTAACAAACAATCTGGAGAGTGGCAGGACTTGCCTTTGTGGGAGAAAAACCCAGAAGCAGGCATTTCTGCTTCCCTGCTGAGCAGCTGTAACCAGAGTCTGGGGTCAGGGTGTGAGCTGAGCCCCCCACACCGGGCCTGGCTCCTCTGTTTTCCTCTGAGCACCCTGGTGTGGGACATCCCATCCAGCCAGGGGTCAGGCACAGTGTCCCCTGTGTGCCACCAGCCGCAGCCAGCTCCCAGCCCCTGGTGGCTCCTGGAGCTGGGGATGCATCTCTGGGGAGCTCTGCTGCTCCAGGGATTTGTCTCCTGCTAGTTTTTAATCATCATTTCATTAACAGAGAAGGTGCCATCAGATAACTTGTTGTGGATGCTCTGTCAGTGTGATCATTCCAATACTGCAGCACTGCTGCTGTGTTTTGCTGGAACATTCACATATTGATTCCAGATTCCTTTGTTGCCTGCACTAGAATGAAAGTCCCTTTTCCCTCACTCCCTGCGTGGAGAGAAACAAAGAGTAAAGGAAGGTAGATGTTATCTGGGGCTTGCTCACATAGAGAGGTAATTTTTGAGAGCTGCAGAGCCACTCACTGACTCATAACTGGGGCTTGTTTTCAAGTTGTTTTTTTTTCAAGCCTTGATGGATTTTTGAATTCTCTTACAATGGCAAACAAGGATGCTCACTTGGGGACAAGCCTCAGGGAGCTGGATCACCTTTGTTCTGCTTGCTCCAGCCTTCCCAGTGGACATTCCTGTGCCAGGGGGACACAGAGGGGCTGCAGGGGAGAGTCTCCTGTCCCTCCTGGGCTCCTCTTGCTGGGCAGTCTGTGTCCAAGGGGTGGGGATGGGTTGGGATCATTGGGATCCATGGGATGGGATGGGATGGGATGGGATGGGATGGGATGGGATGGGATGGGATGGGATGGGATCCATGGGATGGGATGGGATGGGATCCATGGGATGGGATGGGATGGGATCCATGGGATGGGGAAGGCACTGCCAGGAGCTCAGTGGGTGGTTGCACAGCCTTGCTGGGAGGTTTAGGTCAGGGTATGGTGTCCAACTTGCTGGGCAGAGTTGGGGCTCAGCCCTGTCCCCATGCTGGAACACAAGCCCACTTGTGGCCAGCAGCATGTGGAATGATGTGCTGGAAAGGAGCAGAGCAGGATGAAACCTTTCTCCTCCAGTGAGGAAACACATCTGGTCATTTGGCTGGTCTAGAAAAAGAGAGATGGATTTTTTTGGATATCACTGCATATTCCACACAGCAGCCCTCTGCTTTTAGTAACGCACGACGTGCCTGATCCCTCCTCAGTTGTGAGCCTGGAGGAAGCATGTCCTGTTTTCCATTTGTTTATTTATTTATCATCTTGTTTTCAGCCTCTGCAAAGCTTGATATTGGTATAGAGCTTGGGAAACGTGCACAGAGCAGAGTAACTGATAGTTGTGATTTGGTTACAAGGCAATCATTTAAGTGGACAGGTTTAGCTGATAACATAAAGCACACGAGAGAAATCGCTTCGGTTTATAAATGTCAGCAGAGCCCCTGCCAGGGAGCTGCTGCCTGGTGCTGCTGCTCCAGCCAATATATTATAAGGAGATATAAACAGATGTCTGAAAAAATCTGGCTGACCAAGATTAAAAGAATGGGGCTATAAATTAAAGTCTTCCTCAGTGTCTCTTTAGGAGCTTTATGGACAGAGCACCTCCCAATAAACGAGTGCTGGTGCTCGGGGGGATCTCCAGGTGCTTTGGGCTGCAGAGGCAGCACCCAGGGGTGGGGACAGCTCGTGGGGACAGCAGTGGCAGTCAGAGACCAGAGCCTGTCCTGGTGCTCCTGCAGCTGATAAAGGGATTAAATCAGAGCAGGAATAACACCATCCCTGCAGTGCTGCCACAGGATCAGTGTCTCCTGCTTGGAAAAGAAATGTCGCTCTGCTTTGACATTTATTCCCAATAAAGACCTTGTCATTCGTGCAGTGACAAGGGTTTTATCCTCTGGGAGTGCTTTACCTGTTGGACTCTCCTTTTGGCTGTGAGGCAGCTGAGTGATTGAGGGGCAGGGGGGTGGCACAATCCCAGCACAGGCACTGGGAGCTCTGCTCAAACCCTGGGGCTTTCTTTGATCCATCATCCCAAGGCCGTGCAGTGACACCTATCCAAACTGGGAGCAGCTTCAGATGGGATATTAGGGAGGAATTGTTCCCTGGGAGGGTGGGGAGTGCCCAGAGCAGCTGTGGCTGCCCCTGGATCCCTGGCAGTGCCCAAGGCCAGGTTGGACATTGGGGTTGGAGCACCTGGGACAGTGGGAGGTGTCCCTGCCATGGCAGGGGATTGGAACAGAATGAACTTTAAGGTTCCTTTCCACCCAAACCATTCTGTGATCTTATTTTTAATTGCTTTTAATTTATTGTAGTTGTGGTTAAAAAAGTCCCAAGAGTGGGATATTTTTTAGCTGGTAAGGAGTCCAAACCAATTGTGGGGGAAGGAATTTGCTGTTCCCCCTCCACAGCTGTGGCCCTTCTGGCAGGTTTCTGGAGGGGATTTCACAGCTATTTCTACTCACTGGGTAGTTGATTTAGAGCTGGGAAATTAATTAGAATGGAAACTCTTCCCTCCCTTTATGAGGAGCAAGGGATGAGGTCTGGCAGCTGTAGGATTTGCAGCTCTCAGGGAAGAGGGGCCATTCAGCAACACATCCATGCAGTGCCTACCTGTGGATGCACATCTTTTATTTGTCTGAGGTGCCAAGGAGAAAAAATGTTTCAAAATAGCTTAAATATAGGCGTGTTTTTCTATATTTTTAATTGAGTTTCATTTCCCAGATGCAGCTTAATGCAAACAATAAGTAAAAAATTAATTTCTCTCGGGAAAATGCTATTAACAGAATGATTCTGTTTTAGCAGCATGTGAAGCTGTGTAATTGCTTACATATGTATTGCTCCAGTGTGTGCTCCCAGTTGTTGAATAGTATCAAATTATAGGAATCAAAGAGAATCAACTATTTTTAAGGGAAATGTCTAGAAGCTACATACTGAAACATGATTAAAATTCAGGGTTTCCAGCTTACTCGTCTAAATCAGCAATTTTAATCACATTATTCAAGTCCACCCACCCTCAAACACAAATTTGACTTCAAAATACTCCAAACTAAATAAGACAGAAGACCTTCTTCGAACAGCTGTAACATTTTTAAGTGGCAATGTCAATCTTTCTGTTGAAAACAGAGATGTTTTCCGTGGTTTGTTTATTTATTAAAGCAGAGTATTTGTCCTGCTGTGCCATGAACCTGGGCTGCTGCTCAGAGCAGTGAGGAGAAATCCCTGGAGCACCAAGAGCTGCTTAAATCCATCAGAGTTTTGCTCTGGGGTTGGGATGCTCTTGGTTAAATCTCGTTTTGTGTGCAGAGCAGGAGCAGGGAGGGTTTGTGTCTTGGCTGGTGCAACCTCTGCAATTTGGCTGTGCTGGGTGTGGAGCTCTGAGCACCAGGTTTGGTTTTGTTTTGTTTTATTTCTTTGCTTGCTGAGAATAGAAATGAGAGGGCTGAGCCTCCCTGCCCTTCTGGATGTGCTTTTCCTTTGGATGATTCTCTAGAGCAGAGCCCATCCCTCCCCTGGCAGGCTGGTGTGGCTGGAGCAGGGATTGGGTTTGACTGGGCTGGACTGGGCTAACCCTAACCCTAACCCTAACCCTAAACTGTGCTGGGCTCTGCTGGGCTGGGCTGGGTTTTGTTGGGCTGGGCTGGGCTAACCCTAACTCTTAACCCTAACCCTAAACTGTGCTGGGCTGTGCTGGGCTGGGCTGTGCTGGGCTGTGCTGGGCTGGGTTTTGTTGGGCTGGGCTGTGCTGGTCTCGGCTGAGCTAAACTGGGCTGGGCTGTGCTGCCCTGTGCTGGGCTGGGTTTTGTTGGGCTGGGCTGGGCTCTGCTGCCCTGACAGGGGCTATTCCTGGCTGTGTGACAGCCCAGAGCTGCTGCAGCCACTGCTGGAGCTGTCACCTGGCTGGCCCAGCACTGGTGTGACAACCACAAAAGCCACTGGGTTTGTGTTGAGGCCCCAGCCCAGCCCTCACTTTGTTCTGAGTGCATCCATGGCTGTGGAGGAGGGGACTGTCCTCCCCCAGCACACCATGGCATTTGATCCTACAGCAGGATTTGATCCCAGCAGGATCCTACAGGTCTGGAAGGGACCTCAAGCTCGTCTCCATCCTCCTCCCTCCCATCTCCTGCTGCACCAGGTCATCACTGCTGTGCTTTCCCTGCTGGCACAGCCCTGTCTGAGCCAGGGACAGCAGATGTGGTGCTGCCCTTTTCATGGAGATCCCACAAACTCCTTCCTGAGCAGCAGGATCCAGCTCCAGCCAGGGCACAGGGTGGTGATGGCACCAAAATCCTGCAGAGCCCAACTCCTCAGCGTGGGAGGATGCTCCCAGACAGCCAGAGATGAAAGGTCCTGTGTGTCATGAGTTAAAGGTCCAGGAGGAGGGTGGGATCTGTCCATGGAAAGCATTCCAAGTGTGGAGGAGCCACCTCTAGCCTGTCCTCCCATAGTTTAAGGTGTGAGATAATCACACTGTCCTCTCACATGCAGCTTCCAGTGGACAGGACTGATGGAGAGAAAGAGAGTCTACCAGAAATGCAAACCTTGTTCTAATAGGAAATCCTCCCAGATGGATTTTCCTGCTTTTTCTGAATGCATTTTTAGCTACTGAATGACTACAGGGTTTGAAATGTTTCTGTTGAATTGTGACAAACATCCCAGTCTTATGTAGGAAGCACCAGGTCCTTTGATCAGGGAAATGTCTCTTTGGTCTTGAACAGGGAGGGATCAATCCAGAGCTTTTTGTGAGTACATGTATTTATTGTACAAAACAATTACCCTTGTCTTCACTTCCCTTTGGCAGGAGGTGCTCCCTGTCTCCTGCAAGCTGTTACTCTCTCCCAGGTATCTTTTTAGGTAAAAGGAAGAGAGCAAGGCAAGGCTGAATAGGGATTTCTCCTCAGGAGGGAGGAGGGTGAGCAGCTGTGGTCTGTCTGTCCAGCTGTGAGCAGCTCTGTGGCTCTTCAGCTGCAGCCTGGGCAGGCAGAATTCCTGCATTAACAGAAGAAGAAATGCCATCAAGAAGTAGCAACCAAATATTGCCTGCTCTTCACCCCAGTGCTGGGCTGGGCTGGGATGTGTTTGTGGTGAACTGGTGAAAAACACTCTGAATTTCCTATCTTTTCTGCATTTAAACCCAAAGCTTAATGTATTCTGTGTATTTTTGTTGGCAGATAGTAGTGATCATAAATTCCTTTTAATACAGAATTTCCACAGCAGCACAGCCTTGATGTACCTGGCTGCACTCTGCAGGATGCTTTGATTTCCCTTTGGCAGCTGCATTTTATTCTGTCTGCCCCAATCAGCAACAATTCCCCTTTCCCCATGTAGCCTCCAAATCCACTCCTGCTGTGGAGTTTTAGAGCTGTCCTAGGAGCTGGGCTGGGAGGGAGGAAGGAGCTGGGCTCAGGGTGACATTTCCACTGGGGATCAGAGCCAGCCTGGCAGTACAGGGACATTTTTGGTGACATTTCTGGGCAGGAAAAGCAGCGCTTCAGGGATGCTGCTGGGCTCAGGGTTCTACTTCCACCATGGATCAGAGCCAGCCTGGCAGTACAGGGACATTTTTGGTGACATTTCTGGGCAGGAAAAGCAGCGCTTCAGGGATGCTGCTGGGCTCAGGGTTCTACTTCCACCATGGATCAGAGCCAGCCTGGCAGTACAGGGACATTTTTGGTGACATTTCTGGGCAGGAAAAGCAGCGCTTCAGGGATGCTGCTGGGCTCAGGGTTCTACTTCCACCATGGATCAGAGCCAGCCTGGCAGCACAGGGACATTTTTGGTGGCTTGGGGTGACATTTCTGGGAGGGAAAGCAGCGCTTCAGGGATGCTGCTGGGCTCAGGGGTCCATTTCTACTGGGGATCAGAGCCAGCCTGGCAGTACAGGGACATTTTTGGTGACATTTCTGGGCAGGAAAAGCAGCGCTTCAGGGATGCTGCTGGGCTCAGGGGTCCATTTCTACTGGGGATCAGAGCCAGCCTGGCAGTACAGGGACATTTTTGGTGACATTTCTGGGCAGGAAAAGCAGCGCTTCAGGGATGCTGCTGGGCTCAGGGGTCCATTTCTACTGGGGATCAGAGCCAGCCTGGCAGTACAGGGACATTTTTGGTGACATTTCTGGGCAGGAAAAGCAGCGCTTCAGGGATGCTGCTGGGCTCAGGGTTCTACTTCCACCATGGATCAGAGCCAGCCTGGTGGCACAGGGACATTTTTGGTGACATTTCTGGGCAGGAAAAGCAGTGCTTCAGGGATGCTGCTGGGCTCGGGGTTCTACTTCCACCATGGATCAGAGCCAGCCTGGTGGCACAGGGACATTTTTGGTGACATTTCTGGGCAGGAAAAGCAGTGCTTCAGGGATGCTGCTGGGCTCGGGGTTCTACTTCCACCATGGATCAGAGCCAGCCTGGTGGCACAGGGACATTTTTGGTGACATTTCTGGGCAGGAAAAGCAGTGCTTCAGGGATGCTGCTGGGCTCGGGGTTCTACTTCCACCATGGATCAGAGCCAGCCTGGCAGCACAGGGACATTTTTGGCGGCATTTCTGGGAGGGAAAGCAGCACTTCAGGGGTGCTGCTGGATGGGAGGGGGTCAGTGGTGGATATCCCACTCCTCACTGTGTGGGGTGAAGCTTTTCCCCCCTTCTCCCAGGGAGCAGGACATGCCTTGAGTTGCTCCCAAAGCTCTGCAATAACCAGAGTCACCTTTGTTTGCAGGTCAGGCTGTTCCTGCAGGGTCACACGTGAGGCTGAACCTGCAGACAGGAGAGAGAGAAGCCAAGCTCCCAGACACAGAAAATGGGCAAAGTGACACGGGAGAAGAGAGGAGGAGGAGAAGGTACAGACACACAGGGCACTGGGTTGGGTGGGCTGTGGGATTCATGCCTTTTTTTACAGGCCAGGTTCCCTGGTGCACTCAATTACTGCCTCTCCCAGATATTTAATTGCTGGGTTAGGAGCTCAGCAGTGCTGAGAGCAGAGCCCTGTCCTTTGTGGTCCCTTTGGGATGGAGGTGGAAGTGCCCTGAGTGCACACTCAGAGACACCTTCACGGCTTCTCATGCCACAACACCAAAACTAAATTGGCAATGTAGCTCCTCTGAATGACATTTAATCCTTTGAAATATCTGCAGCAACTGGTCTGGAACTTTCTGAGCAGAGCCCTTGGGATCAGCTCTGAGGGGTGCCAGAGCCCCTGGACATCACACCTTCCCTGAACCCACCTTTTTAAATGTGCTGGTGCTGACTTTCCCCTTGGAACCCTCTGAGCAAAGACTGGGTTGGTCACTATGGGGGGATTTCTTTCCTGAAGCCTGTGGGATTTCCCACTGCCAGCTGTGATGGGGATGCTCAGGGAGTGGGGGGCTTTGGGGACAGCTGCCAGCAGCAGGAACGTGGGCAGAGTGAGGATCCTGGGCACAGGGCAATGCAAAGCAGGGGGAAAAAAAGCTCAGAGCCTTTGGAGGCTCCAAGCATTAAACACCAGCCACCCCAGGTCCAGGTCCCACAGTTCCCAAGGCTGTCATGGCCTTCAGAGCACAAAGGTGGATTTTGCATCCCTGTGCCTGACGCTGGCTCTTGCCCAGGAGTCCCTGTAGCAGCAGGAAGGGTGGCAGAAGTTTTCTGCCTGCTTTGGTGGCATTGCTGTCAGAGCCCCCTCCCTGCTGGTGACAGCTTTGCTCTTGGGGACACCAGCCCAGGAACACGAGTGCTGGGTCAGTGGGACCCCCCTGCCCAGGGACCCCCAGCCCAGGGGCTGTGCCAGCACCCCCAGGGACCTCCAGCCCCTGGAGCAAGAGGAAACCACAACTGTGGAAACACTGCCCATGCCCAAAGAAATTACAAAGACAAGCGATGTTTTGAAAAGAAATCATATTTTTTGAACAAAGATCATCAAAACATTTTTACAGAACATGTTTTGTTATAATAATCCTTATAACAACAAAATTTATAGAACATATTTACATGGAAGCCTATCCAATAACAATCTTCAAAACTTATTCACTAACAATCTTCGAAGTCTCTTCGTTAACAATCTTCAGAGCCTACACATTAACAATCTTCAACTTATGAAAAAACCTTTAACATGTAGAACGTATTTACAGAGGGGTGGTATCTGTGCCCATATTCCCTATCAGTTGTGGAAGGAAGGAAGGAAGCAGCAGAGATTTCTGGAGCACCATGTCCTTGAGCAGGGCAGGGGAGCCAGCCCCAGCCTGGGCACTGCCTGTGGGCAAGGCATGGGAGCATCTGCCTGTCCTGCTCCTGGGGCTCCATCTTCATCCCAGGATCCTGGGCTCTTCCTCATTCTTCTCATCGACTTCCATGGCCTCAGTGTCATCCTTCTCATCAACTTCCATGGCCTCAGTGTCATCCTTCTCATCCACTTCCATGGCCTCAGTGTCATCCTTCTCATCCACTTCCATGGCTTCAGTGTCATCCTTCTCATCAACTTCCATGGCCTCAGTGTCATCCTTCTCATCCACTTCCATGGCCTCAGTGTCATCCTTCTCATCCACTTCCATGGCTTCAGTGTCATCCTTTTCATCAACTTCCATGGCCTCAGTGTCATCCTTCTCATCGACTTCCATGGCCTCAGTGTCATCCTTCTCATCCACTTCCATGGCTTCAGTGTCATCCTTTTCATCAACTTCCATGGCCTCAGTGTCATCCTTTTCATCAACTTCCATGGCCTCAGTGTCATCCTTCTCATCCACTTCCATGGCTTCAGTGTCATCCTTTTCATCAACTTCCATGGCCTCAGTGTCATCCTTTTCATCAACTTCCATGGCCTCAGTGTCATCCTTCTCATCGACTTCCATGGCTTCAGTGTCATCCTTCTCATCGACTTCCATGGCCTCAGTGTCATCCTTCTCATCAACTTCCATGGCTTCAGTGTCATCCTTCTCATCAACTTCCATGGCTTCAGTGTCATCCTTCTCATCCACTTCCATGGCCTCAGTGTCATCCTTCTCATCAACCTGCATGGCTTCAGTGCTGTCCTTCTTGTCCACCTCCATCCTCTTGACAGCCTGTTTCACATGCACCTCCATCATCTTTTCCATGTTCTTCACCATTTTCACCTCCATGTCCTTGCTGGTGTCTCTGGCAATCTGCATGAGGCAGCACAAGTTCACCTGGGGTCTCTGTCCCCCACCATCCATCCCCACAGGGCTGCAGCCTGCCCTGGCAGTTGGGGGTGTCCCCCTGCCTGGGGTGGCACTGTACCTCCACAGGGACAGGAGTGCTCATTCTGCTGGGATTGATGCTCCAGTGAAGGCAGCAGGAGAAGTCCAGGCAGCAGGAGCAGCTCAGCACCGAGGGAGAGAACGAAGAGCGAGTGAGCACTGACCACTGGCAGCAGGTGAAGTGGCTGCTGTGCTGGTTTCACCTCCTGGATCTTCCACCTGGGACATTCTGGGAGCTGTGATGTCACAGAGGTTTCAGGGCCACTCCACAATGGGACATGGACGCCATAGAATGACCAAACCCTGGAATGGTTTGGCTTGGAGGAGACCCTAAAGATCATCTGGTTTCAACCTGAGCAACTTGCCAGCACCCCAGGCTGCTCCAGAGCCTGTCCAGCCTGGCCTGGGATGTTCCTGGGGATGGGGCACCCACAGCGTCTCTGCACACGTCCCTGGGTCAGGGACAGCCATTCTCACAGTAAAGAACTTCTTCCCATCATCAAATCTGTTCCAACTCTTTCATTTTAACCCATTTCCCCTTGTCCCAACTCTACAGTTCCTGAGGAAGAGTCACCCTCCAGCTTCCCTGTAGCCCCTTCACTCACTGCAAAGTGAGGTTTCCACACAAGCTCCTCCTCTCCAGCCTCAACAGCCCCAAACTTTCTGAGCCTTTCCCCATCAGGGAGATGCTCCAGTACCCTCAGCAACTTTGTGGCTTCCTGTGAGTCTCAACATCTTCACTGTGACCACAGGGGACATCAGCCCTGGAGGTGTCCAACCACCCCTGCAGGGCACTGGCCTTGGGAATTGCCAAAGCCTGGGAGCTCTGTGCTTCCCAAAATTATGGAGAGAGGAGGAGAAGATGAACAGGAGCAGTGCAGGGAGCCTGAATCACAGAGATGGACTACTGCTGGTCCTGGGTGCCTGTGCAGGGTTTGTGGAGGGTTTCATGATCTGGATCTCTTCTGGGGCTGTGAGGGTGTTTTTGGTGGAGAAAGTCCAGAAGAACATTTCTGATCACCCTTGTGTAGGAAATGAGAGGCTGAATTTTCCTGGGATGGCAAAGGAAGGAGATGGTTCCGTTTCTGGAAAGAGCAGCCCAGCAAAGCCCTGCCAGATCTTGGTGTTTCTGTGGCACAGCCACAGGGCTGGGGGTCCCTGTGCACAGGGGGGTCTCCCTGACCCAGCACTGGGTCCTGCTCCTGGAGTCCCCAAGAGCAAAGTTGTCACCAGCAGGGAGGAGGCTCTGAAAGGAGCAGAGGCACCAAAAGCTGCTCAGGGCATGCAGATGTTCCTCAGCTTCTCAATGCCTCAGCAGCTTCACTTCCCTTCTTTGGCCCAGATAAACACTCCTTGATCCAACCAGACAGCTAGAAAGATCAACATTTGGAATTTCTGTGTGGTTTCTGTGTGGATTTACCCTTGCCCTGACTCTGTACAATGCTCATGAGCTGAAATCTCCAGGTTGAAGCCTGCAAGCCCTTAGCAATGATTTAGTGACACAGGTGTGGTTCCTTTCCTTCCATTACAGCGTGAAATTCTGAGCTATCAGTTAATCAGCTGTTTTTATTGTGGTAGGACTTGAGATTTTGGGTCAGCAGGCTGATTGCAGAGCCCCTGATTGCCAAGCTGACGTGTCTGCAAACCCCACACAGGACCCAGCACCCACCAATCTTTTCTTGGGTTTTTTTTATTCCTTTCTTCCTGCCCTTAGCCACTGCTAGAATGTCACAGTGAAAACAGAACAGAGGCAGTTCACTGATAACATCTCCTGGTTTGTTTTGTTTCTCCTGCAAGGCTGGGCAAGGTTGATGTCGATACAAATTCGTTCACATCTGAGGAGCTCAAAAAAGCCTTGGCTAAAATGAAGGCAAGTGAGAAGGCAGAAAGGAAGGTGAGTTTCCTGTTTCTAGAGCAGTGCACAGTGTGATGTGCATTTTGAACACACCCTGTTAGACTCTGCAGAAATACAATGGTTAAAATGATCTGAAAATACTGTGCAAACTCATTTTGTGGTGAATATGGACATAAAATACCTTTGCTAACCCACTATGATATTGCTGCTTGGCTTTTCTGTGTGATTCTATGATTTCTGTCAATGGTTTGGGTTGGAAAGGACCTTAAAGCTGATCCAGTGCCACCCCTGCCATGGGCAGGGACACCTCCCACTGTGCCAGGTTGCTCCAAGCCCTGTTCAAGCTGGCCTTGGACACTTCCAGGAATCCAGAGGCAGCCACAGCTTCTCTAAACAAAATAATTTATATGTTTCACTGCTGCTCAATCAAAAAACAAAATAATTTATCTGTTTCTCTAAACAAAATAATTTATCTGTTTCACTGCTGCTCAATCCACAAAAATGTCTGCAGCCCCAAAGGAGAGTGGATTGCAGCCCATGGTTTTCACAAAGGGAGTTAATTCCTTTTCACTGCCCTCTTTGCTTTCTGTTCCCAACCTCATGCCCTGGATAAAAACCCAAATGGCCACGGTGAAGCAGGGCTGAAATATCCTTCCACAAGCTCCAAGTTGTCCATTTAGTGACAAACAATCCCCAACCCCAAGTAAATAAGTGGGATGATGTGTGATTCATCAGGTTCATCACAGCCTCTTCCCCCTCTGCAGCATTCCCTTAACCCTCACTCCTCCTCCTCCTCCTCCTCCTGCCTTGGTCTTGGCTCACCCAAACAAAAAATGCAAGTTTTGGTGTCACAGAAAGGCTTTTCCTGCCCTTCTGTGGCAGCAGGGCATTTCATTTGCTGGGAGCAAATTTCCATAGCAGCGTTGCATTGATGGCAGGGCTGCTGGAAATGAGGGTCATTGAAATGCAAAAATTAGTGACACTCTATTAAGTGAAAAGAAACCATATTTTAAACCCCCCTGTTAGAATAGCTTTTGTCCCATCAGCAGGGCTAAAAGCAGCTCCATCTAATGGACCTAAAGTATTCCATTTGCAGTCACTCCTGCAGAGAGCAAATCCATCCTTGAAGGCTCTGTCAGAGGAAATGGAATTCCACTGAGCCCTGGGATGGGGTGGTTTTGATTTAGGATAAATTTAGGAGGGAATTCTTGAATAAAGTTTTTTTAGGAAATAGATTTAAGTAGTTTTGTTATTTTTTTAATTGGTTTGGAGAAATATTTTTTTGGAGAGAAGTGGAAAAAAAATGTTTGTTTAACAGGTGAAGTTTTTTTTTACTATAAAAATGAATAATATTAAACAGTAAAATATTTTTGTTGTTTGGAAGAGATGATAAATTTAGGAGAGTGGTTTTTGTGGGTTGTAGTTTGGTTTATTTAGTTTATTTTTAGTTTTTTTGGTGTTGGGAAATGCTGCAACCTACGCCAGGTTTGGTGGTTTATAGGTGTGAGTTTTTGGTGTTTTTTGGAGTTTTTAGTTTAGAGCAGGTTTGAATAATTTTAAGAAAAAGAAAAAAAAAACCAAACTATAGTTTAGGGATTTTTTTTTTGTTTTAGTTAGTTAGAAAAACTAACTAAAAGTAAAGGAGAGAGTGTTTTTTGTTGTTTATTGTAGATAACACAGTCTGTGTGAAGCATGGGGGGGAGCAAGTGCCATTTCTGATAACAAACTTTGCACTTTTCCTCTCCCCCTTTACTTCTAAAACTAGTTTTAAACCTACATGACTGAATATTTAACACTAACAGAACAAACTATTAAAAATAGAATCATAAAGTCACTTCTAAGCAGATGTGTGTGGTACCTGTGCTAATTAATAAACATTCCATGCTTTCACCTCCACTGCTCCCTTGGCTTTCCCTGCTGAGAAATCAGGATTTCTGCTGGATTTCTGTTCCCTGCTGGGAAATCAGGATTTCTGCTGGATTTCTGTTGCTGATTGGAAATCAGGATTTCTGCTGGATTTCTGTTCTCTGCTGGGAAATCAGGATTTCTGCTGGATTTCTGTTCCCTGATTAGGGAGCAGGATTTCTGCTGGATTTCTGTTCCCTGATGGGAAATCAGGATTTCTGCTGGAATTCTGTTCCCTGATTAGGGAGCAGGATTTCTGCTGGATTTCAGCTCTCTATGGGGAGCAGGATTTCTGCTGGGTTTCTGTTCCCTGATTGGGGAGCAGGATTTCTGCTGGGTTTCTGTTCCCTATGGGGAGCAGGATTTCTGCTGGATTTCTGTTCCCTGTTGGGAAAGCAGGATTTCTGCTGGATTTCTGTTCCCTGATGGGAAATCAGGATTTCTGCTGGATTTCTGTTCCCTATGGGGAGCAGGATTTCTGCTGGATTTCTGTTCCCTATGGGGAGCAGGATTTCTGCTGGATTTTTGTTCCCTGCTGGGAAATCAGGATTTCTGCTGGATTTCTCTTCCCTGCTGGGGAGCAGGATGTGCAAACCCTCCAGGGCTCACTCTGCAGACAAGCACATCTTGCTTTTTGTGACAAATCCCTTTCCAAAGGGGCTTTTTTTCCCTTTCTCCTGTCCTTGGGGCAGCCTTGCCTCTGTGCTGCTCCTGTCCCCTGCAGCAGCAGGCTGTGTCCCCAGTGCCACCAGTGCTGCTGTCAGTTATGTTATTAACTAGGCTATTACTAGGACTATTAACTAGGGTTAGTTATGGATTAACCCTTTGAGTGGTGGTAAAAAGGCACACATGGTCATCTTGCAAGACAGGAAAGAGACAACTTTATTCTAACACACCTTTGCTTAAATACACTCAGGACACTGACTCAAGAACAAAACACAGCCCATTGGCCCAGAGAAAGTAACACCACTCTCCCAGGCTTTTCTCACATATCCAGCAGGTGTTTTTCTTTGTTTTCAATTCTTCTCTTCTGTTTACATTAGAGAAAAGCAGCTAGCTTTGGGAAAGAACCCTAGCAAAGCCTGAGAAAGCTGGACTGGAAAAACCCTCAGGAGAGATTTGACAGCCACACCACCAGTGCTGCTGTTCCTGCAGCTCTGGGCTCTCTGGCAGATCCTCTCCTCCTCAGCTCATGTTTTGTGGCACTCTCCTGGTTCAGGGCAGCCCTTGGGGCGCTGTCACAGCGAGGGAGATGAGCTGAGCTCAGGACAGGCTGGCCAAGCCCCGTGGAACAGCTGCCCCCAGTTCATCTCTGCTCCTCCTGCTTCCCTTTGTGACAGCTCCTGTGCCCACACCTCTGCCTGGCAGACAGAGCCATCCTGGAGTGTGTGCAAAGCTTGGAATGCTGAAAGCATCTTTGTCTTGGGCACTCAGGGCTGGATGGGAGCTCTGGAGCTCTCCAGCCTCATGTCCAGCTCCAGAGAGGCTCAGCTGTAGGATCAGGGAGGTGGCTCAGGGCTTTTGGCAGCCAGGTTTTGAGAACATCCACTTGCAGGCAAACAGAGAACAGCAGTGCTGCTGCCTCTGGGCTTGATGTTGAGCTGGAAGGAAATGGGATCTGAAAATGATGCACAAATGTAGAGATGTACAAATGGTGCACAAGAGGTCTATAGATGTAGCAGTGATGCACAAATGCTGTAGAGATGTAGAAATGGTGCACTAGTGCTCTGTAGGTGTAGAAGTGATGTATAAATGGTCTATAGATGTAACAGTGGTGTACAAATGGTGTAGAGATGTAAAAGTGGTGCACAAATGTTCTATAGATGTAGAAATGGTGCACAAATGTTCTACAGATGTAGCAGTGGTGTATAAATGGTATAGAGATGTAGAAGTTCTGTAAAAATGCTGTATAAATGTAGAAATGGTGCACAAATGGTGTAGAGATGTAGAAGTGGTGTATAAATGGTCTGTACATGTAGAAATGGTGCACTAATGTTCTATAGATACATAAATGGTGTACAAATGTTCTAGAGATGTAGAAGTGGTGCACAAATGTTTTATAGATATATAAATGGTGCACAAATGTTCTATAGATGTAGAAATGGTGCACTAATGTTCTATAGAT